>CM060331.1:8306452-8330739 GCA_030674155.1 Stramonita haemastoma | reverse complement strand
CAGAAATGTAAGGGAAACTGAAACTGAGGTCACCATGAGACGAAAGCAGCCGGGGCCACTGACTCAGAGACTGTTTTCTGTGATTGCATGATGATAAATGAGGATGAGAATGATGTATTGTTGCTTTGAGACTGCCTCACTGGACTGTACTCTATCCTTCCTACCATGATATATCCCCAGGTCAACCGGCCCGAGAGATACAGACACACGCAGTGTTGGGTCAGGTAGTTTGAGCAGCACTCTCAAAATCGCATCAGTAAAGTGGGGAGTTGGAGTCCCCAGGGCGGCTCGGGCTGTACATGGCAACGTTCTGGTGGCTCCTACCACGGTACTGGAACCATTCGTATCAGTCATTGCCTTTCCAATGGATCATTCCAGTGGCGTGGAGAGAGGGGTGGTGGTGGTCTGCTGCATGGGTAACAGCTTGCCCTCCATACTTACTTACCCAGGCTTTGTGCTCTAAAGACTAGAGCGCACTCCATAGTCTTCTAAGACTGATGGGTGCCTGCCACTTAAGTGGATATGCTTGACTGTGTGGTCCTAGTCTTCCCAATGAACCCACAGTACACTCATTCTGGGTAAGAACGGGTAAAAAACAAACAACAAAAAAGATTCCCTGTGACTCTTCCCTGTGTGTGTGTGTGTGTGTGTGTGTGTGTGTGTGGTGTGTGTGTGTGTGTGTGTGTGTGTGTGTGTGTGTGTGTGTGTGTGTGTGTGTGTGTGTGTGTGTGCGCCCGCGCCGCCGCGCCTGTGTCTGTGTCTCTGTGTGTCTGTGTCTCTGTGTGTGAAGAGCAAAAGGCAAAAAACCAAACACAGAAAAAATAAAACAATCAATTCATAAACTCATAACTGAAAAGTCATATTGATAAAAAAAACAAAAACAACAACCCAACCAACAAAAGTTAAAAAAAAAAACTAACAAAGATAAAACTGTACAAATAAAAGCCAAAAACTCACCCAAGAGAAAGACACAAGCAAAGATACCCAGCATTGTTGTTCTCAGCTGTAGAAAATGGCAAAAGAACATACAGAAAATGGCAGTAGACCTAAACTGCATGAAGCCCACTGTAAACCTAAACTAACTTTGAACACCAAATTTATTACAGCTGTCTCTTTATATAGCCGTTGTCTTATCAGCGGTTTGATCATGCCCGCATTGTCTAAAACAGGACACGAAGGAACATCGACATTCCAGATTAAAATATTTGGAGATTCGGAGAGTCAATACGTGTTTGGATTGTGTCTGTTTACGTGTATGATGTTTCTCTCTCTCTCTCTCTCTCTCTTCTCTCTCCATCTCTCTCTCTCTCTCTCTCTCTCTCTCATCCTCTCTCTCTCTCTCTCTCTCTCTCCTCTCTCTCCCCAACCCATTGTAACTGTTCTTGCTAGTGTAATTTTTTTAAAGACCCCTTTTGTTCCGAAATTAGCCTTTTTTGTTTTGTTTTAAAAATGACTTACTTTAATGCTTGAATGTGAAAGAGATTGTGGAATATATTTGGCCTAAAATCGTTATCATTGTCTTCATTCATTCATCTATTCTGTACTTTAGTCATTTGTTGGCATTCATTCATTCATTCATTCATTCTTCATTCATTCATTCTCTCTCTCTCTCTCTCTCTCTCTCTCTCTCCTCTCTCTCTCTCTCTCTCTCTTCTCTCTCTCTCTCTCTCTCTCTTCTCTCGTAGCACACACACACACACACACACACACACACACACACACACACACACACACACACACACACACACACACACAGGGATTTATCATTCAATTAATTTATTTATTCTCTTATATCAAGGATGATAGAATAAGCACTTAAATGCTTTTTACATCCAGTCCCCGTGTGTATGCAATTTTTATCAATATTTGTCATAAGAGAGAGAGAGAGAGAGAGAGAGAGATGGAGAGAGAGAGAGAGATGAGAGAGAGAGAGAAGAGGAGAGAGAGAGAGAGAAGACGAGACAGACAGACAGACAGACAGACAGACAGACAGACAGACAGGCAAACGCACAAACACACAAAACACACTGACAGACGGGTAGTGTCCTCGCTAGTGTAATACAAATTTACACAGACATATAAACATACAGACAGGCGAACAGAGGGGAGTTAAAATATATATAATTACTAACACATACATGTCCACAAATTATGTGAATGAGAACTTGTAGTACCATCCCAGAGAATGAGGATTTAAAAAATCCCTAAAACGGTCTTCTCTCTCTCTCTCTCTCTCTCTCTCTCTCCTCTCTCCTCTCTCTCCTCTCTCTCTCTCTCTCTCTGCGGTAGTCATCAGGAAATTCCAATCCTCCACAATGCAAATAAAACTGAAATCAACGGAAACAGGGCTCTTATGCGCCTCGCCTGAATGCTAGGCAACGTAATATCCTAGCTTCGAATACATAGGCCTAAGCCTATATCATCTCAAAAGCCCGATATGCAAATCAGTCATATGCAGTGAGGGTGAGCCTATTTTCCTTAGGCCTATAATGCGGTCTACCTACCAGTGCAGTCCGGAAGACAGATTTTTTATTTGCCCGGAAGATAGATATTTCCTCAGTAAGTTTTTTGTATTTATAATCTGGGTGTGTGCGTTTGAGCCCTAGAATAAGGGTGGAGTTCAAAGTAAATAAAGGGATTGTCTTTTGGTGTTTTTTTTTTTCATGAAACACTTTGTGTGGGTTGTTTTTCAGGGTAGAGGGTGGGGGGTCTTTTTTTGGTGGCAGATTTATGTTTAGGGTTCCTGAAGTCAGGTTGAGCGTGACGTCAGCACTCCCCCCCCCCCCCCCCCCCTGTCCTACTGTCCAATGAAAAGACTGACTAGTACACAGATAAAAGTGTAGTGTTTATGTCTGTAAGTTTGTTTGTTTGGGTTTTGTTTTTAGTGGAAAGTGAAAATGTAGACATGTTGATTGGTTTTAAATGATGTGGATTACGCTACAACCTAACTAACCCGACTTTAGGCAGATGCAGTATGTGCCGTAGTTTTGTTTGTATGTTTGCTCTTGTGTTTTTTCTACATGAATAAGAAGCCATTAGAAAGCGTGTGGATGAGCAGAATAGGGGTGTACCGGGCTTAAAAAGGTAAAGGTTTCCCATAACCTTTGTGGTCGTAGGGGAGCCAGACATCAGAGACCTCAGCTTTCTCTAGGGGCCAGCATTTGAGGGCGGCGCCCATCTCCTCTCCATCGCTGTTTTACCTTCCCTGACCCTAAAGAGGGCAGGTACCCATTTACAGCTGTAAGGCTGAAGGAATTTTTAAAAAAAAGATTATCACAAATTTCTCATCCTGGTTGTTTATATTAGTTATTTCATAATGCCTTACATCGTAGTTTATATTCTGAATATGTCTGTATATTGATAAAATGAATCCGTCAACCAATACTTGACTTGTAGTTCACGTCCTAATTACTTTAAGGATGTGCATTTAAGTAAGGCAATTTCGATTTCTTTGTTTGTATAGGCCTACCTGTTTAAATTCTCCGGATGAGACTATAAACCGAGGTCCTCTATGGAACGCACGCAGAACATCTTGCGCACACGTTAAAACCCTTTCTGCTTTTGGAAGAGTAGGCATTGTGTGCGGTGGGAATGGTGACAAAATTGACAAAACTGTGTACACACGGGAACTGGATGTAAAAAAAAAGTACGAGTGCTTATTCCATTATCTCGAAATAGTAAGAATAAAATACATTTTTTTAAAAAAGATAAGAAAGTCCCATGTTGTACGATTTGTTTTTATCTCAACAACTAAGAAAGAAGGCGCAGGGCACTTTCGATGTTCACCTGCCTGACAAATAAACCGTGAGGTTCTGAGTTCGATTCCCAGCCTTACACTTTCTTCCCAGTTTGGATAGGAAATTGAACTGAATGTCAAATCTTTCGGAGGAGACTCTAAAACCAGTGGGGCTCGTGTGTTTACAGACTTGTACATGTCAAAGAACCCACGACTGTTGAAAATGGGAAAGAGAAGGGAAGTACCTCCGATAATCCTGGTAAAATTGGTAGTTTCGTTTCTCGATTGTATTCCCGAAGGCGAAATGTGGCTACCTTGATGATGGGGGGGGGGGGGGGGGGGGGGGGGGGGGGGGGGAATGTAACATACGCAAAATCTCACCGATGAAGAAACCTCAAACTCCAGCCGATGAACAGGGGGAAAAATCTCAATAATTTCTGTAACAGATATGCAGTGGAAGCTTAATTCTCTCGGATTTTGAGTCTATAATCATTCTGTCGTTTCATAATTATATCATATGTGTCGTTCAGCCCACAACTTGAGTTTCTTTGGAGAGAGAGAGAGAGAGAGAGAGAGAGAGAGAGAGAGAGAGAGAGAGAGAGAGAGAGAGAGACGAGACAGAGAGACAGAGACAGAGACAGAGAGACGAGACAGACAGACAGACAGAGAGACAGAGAGACACAGAGAGAGACAGACAGACAGGAGAGAGAGAGAGAGAGAGAGAGAGAGAGAGAGGGAAGAGAGAGAGAGAGAGAGAGAGAAGAGGAGAGAGAGAGAGAGAGAAACGCCCTACTTTTCAAAGCATGCTGACAAATGGTAATACGACACTGTCACTATTCCAGTGACCTCATTCGATAAGACAGGAACATAATTAATATTAGAAGAGAAAGAGCGGTCACAACACACACACACACACACACACACACACACACACACACACACACACACACACACCACACACACACACACCATCTGAAAAAAAGACTTTCAACACACACACACACACACACACACACACACACACACACCATCTGAAAAAAAAGACTTTCACACACACACACACACACACACACAACACACAACCAACACACACACACACACACACACACACGAAAACGCAACTCATCGGAGAAAAAAAAAAGGGGGGTGATCTAGGAATGTCACAGAATATAAAAGAATTCCTTAATCTGCCTAAATGGTTATTAGGTCAGAGTTCATTCCAGAACACATTTTCCAGTTTAAACTTGTATATTTCTGCTTCACCCCTGCGGAACTTAGGATTGTTTACCACATAGCTATGCTCTTAGTTTTTGGATCAGAGCTTAGCCTGAAACCAGATGTATAACAGATTCATCCATTGAAAAAATGTTTTTGTGTTGTTGTTTTGTGTGTGGTGTGTGTGTGTGTGTGTGTGTGTGTGTGTGTGTGTGGTGTGCGTGCTTGCGTGTGTGTTGTTTTGGGTGGTGGTTGTTGTTTTTTTGGGGGGTTGCTTTTGTTTTTTGTTGTTTTTAATTAATTTTTTTTTTGGGGGGAGTGGGGGGCAAAAATTCATTGGGTAAGCACCATCGTTTCAGTAACTTTTATTCTATCTCTTGCTCTCTTTCTCTATCCCTTAGTCTGGCGACTGTGGGGGCACCCTTGAAGACTTGACAACCAGTTCCCACCATTCCTCTCTCTGTTCTGCCTTCCTCAAAATTTTGTGGAGTTCTAGGCCTGTCCATTCGGTGATGTTGTCCTCCCATCTCTTCCTTGGTCTGCCTTTTTCTTCCTCCTTGGACAGTGCCTTGCAGTATTGTTTTTGCTAGACCTTTTGATCTTGTGATATACCCGTACCAGCCCAGTTTATCATAATATCCAAGACTAGCGACCATATCGCCATTCAAGGTGGAGTGAATAGGGGGGGAAAGTTAGTATTCAATAGGAATCAAACCTTTCACTCAAGACGGAAGGTGGCAGGATGGTTTGACATTCACCTGCCTATCAAGTAAACCGTGAGGTTCTAGGTTCAATACCCACAAAAAAAAAAAAAAGGTTCAATACCCAGTCTTGCCCTTTCTTCCAAGTTTGATGGGAAAACCAAACTGAATGTCAAGTCTTTCGGAGCTGACAGACCTGTGTCCTTACAGACTTGTGCATGCCAAAAGAATCCATGAGAGTTGAAAATTAAAAAGACCAGGGAGGTATCTCCTGACGGTCCCACAAAAATTGGTAGGTTCAATTCCCAACTGTATCCCTGAAGTCAGAATGCGGCTACCCACCTGGTGGGAAGAACAGTCATACACACAAAAATCTCACCATTAGTGATCCTTGGAACGAAATAACAGAGCAAATTTTTTTTTTAAATGACTTGTTTCCTAGGTAGGTGCGTTACCTCTAGGCCACCAATTCACCACGATTCCTCCCTCTCCATCCTTTCCCACTCGATTACCTTGTGTAAAATTCTAGGTGTTTAGTTCATTTTTGTGTTGTGTGTTGTACATAAACATGCCATTAAAGGCCCAGGGGTAGTAGTACGTGTGTGCATTCAGTGTGTGTTCAGAGATGCCTTTGTTTGTTCTGATCTTATATGTACACAGGGTAGAATCCTCTGATCCCGACCCTTTCAGCGACATTGGCTTAGTAGTTAAGCCAGACTCAATGAGATGGCCTGCCCACCTAAGACAACCACTGTCATAACATCCCTCCAACAATTGTCTCCCTTAAATCCCAGACTCCAATGGTTTTTGACACAAACTCACCACAAGGGGATTTTTCCACTGGAGTTATCATCAGTACAAACTCCACTCTCCCTAAAGTCCTTTGGATGAGGGTATAATGAGGTCCATGTGTGAATGCTCACAGAACATCTTGCGCATATGATATGTTTAAACTTGTTCTGTCTTCCAGTAGAGTAAGCCATTATGTGTATATAGTAATGGATGACATTTTTTTAAAAACCCAAGCCACATGGACACCAATGTCATGGGGCAAAACCAGTTGCATCCACGAATCTCACAGTGCTGAACCTTAGAGATCCTAACTGAGGAATGAAAAAATTAAGATTAATGTGATTCTGTAACATCCCCTTCAGCTAAACAAAACTTTAAAAAATGTACAGCTTTGCCACTTGTTTTGGGGTTTTTCTCCCTGGTTTATATCAGTGTAATTCAGTGGTCCTGAAGAAAGTATTTTCTTTATTTTCCAGACCCTATCATGTTTCACATAAGAGATGAAATGCAGACACCCCAACAGTAGCAAAAATAAGTATTCAATCATTTAAAAAAAATATATATATATATTCGTTTTTTTTTTATATCGAAGATAGTGGAATAAGCACTCGCGTGCTTTTTATATCCTGTTCCCCATGTGTATGCAGTTTTGTAAATCTTGTCATCTGTCCCACCAGCACATGATGGCCTACTCTTACGAAAGTGGAACATGATTTAACGAACATATAATACACACATGTGTGTATGTGTGTGTGTGTGTTACTTGGCATGAAATACATTGTCTCTAAACTGGAAATCTCGCAGGAAATTAAACATAACCAGAAGTGTATGTGTGAGTTTTGACATGTATGTAATATTGTAGCCGAGATACTGGGATTATAATAATATAACAACTGAACACTTTTATCCTTAAAAGCAACTTCCCTTTCTTCTACTGCAAGTTTCAAAGGAACCAAAAATGCCACACCAGAAAAGTACACAAGTTTTGAAATAATCATTTATTGTTGAAAACAGATTCAGCCTAAACAGTAATCTGACCAATTCTTTATTATCATTCTGCAACAAAAAAAAATTAAAGTTTACATTAATGAACTCTTCCCCTCCCAAAAAAACAAACAAAAAACCAAAAAAACCCCACAAAGCATATTACCCCATCCCAAAACAAAACAAACAGAACCCCCCCCCCAAAAAAAATTCCATAAAAAAAAAAAAAAGCCCCCAAAGAAAAAAGGCCAGTCTCTCAGACTCAAAGCACACTCAAACTTGCTCACATATGCTGTCTTAATAGTTCCTCATTCTGTGAACACAGGCTGAAAATTAGCTGCTAATTGTCAGAACATCTTGCCCACACGTTAAATCCTGTTCCGCTTTTTGTGAGAGTAGGCATCGTGTGCGTGGGGCAGATGACATTACAAAATGCATACACACGGGGATGGGTGTAAAAAGCACAAGAGTGCTTCTCCCATTATCCTCGATAAAAGAACAAAATAAATAATGAATAATAAAAGGAAAAAAATCCTAAGTCAACAACAACGTTCTTTACCAAACAGTCTCTAGTGAGCCAACTCATTTCTTTCCTCTTGTGTCCTGGACAATATGAAAACCATTGCACATGGCTGAAATATTAAAAAAAAAAAATCAAACACCTACACAAAAAACCACCAAAAGAAAAAGGCACACAGACATAAACTATAAATATCAAGTAAATGAATACACTGAAAGTCTTAAATAATTGAAAATAACAATTGATAGTGGCTTGAAGAACTTTGACATCAAATCTCTTTGTTCTTTTTCCTTACTGTGGTAGTATGTGCTTGGTTAAACTATATTTATTTTATTTTAAACGGCCTTTTTTCCAGTATTACTGTCTGATCACCATGACTGCTGTAACAATATTTAGCAATGGAGGATGTCCCTGTGTCCCCCTTCTTTCAGCCAACCAGTATTCTTGAACAACTCAAAGCCTCTACCCTGAGTCCTTATTCAGTCACCAATTTATTTACAATTTTTTAATATATATTAGATGATTATCTTATCACATGTACTTTACATACATCAGTGATATATGCAGGCTGCTTCAGTGTCTGTGTGAAAACTCTATTCTGCGTGTTGGTTATTTTTTACAATTTTTTCCCCCTAAACCATGTCCCAAAATGGAGAAGGGGTGAGCAGGGGACAACCATGGAAGGTGGGTTTCAATGAATCTGACCATAACTAACTAAAAGTTTTGTTTTGGGTTTTTTTTTGTTGTTGTTTGTTTTACTAACTAAAAGGTTTTCTTCTTCCTTCATGTCTTTACGATGGGATAGTGTCACATGTTTTTTTTCTGTCTACACCGAGTCTAACACACACACAATTTACAACAGGAACGTGGAAAGAGACCGCTCATAACCAAGCAGCTACCACTACAAGGAATTAAAAAACAAAGACCTCTTATTTTCTATTTATTCAATTTTAACCTAGTTTCACAGATTTTTTTTTCTTATCCTGAAAAGAGATTCGACGAAACTGAAAAAAAAAAAAAAAGGCCTGTATACACTCACTTGCATTCGAACAAACCAAAAAAAAACCCCAAACAAAAAAAACAATCACAAAAAAAATAAATTTAAAAAAAAAAGAAAAAAAAAAGCGCTTGTTGTTTCCACTCCATGTACAAATCACACCACGTTCATCGAAATGTCTTTCAGGGAGACAGCCCCCACTGACAACCTTGACCTAGTTGTAGGTCATGTAGCGCGGCGTGGCGCTGAACTTGGCGTAGGCCTTGATGACCTTGTTGACGGCGTCCAAGAAATCTTTCTCTGTGGCCATCTTTCTGCGCGCACGGATGGCAAACATTCCGGCCTCTGTGCACACACTGCGAATCTCTGCACCTGTTACAGAGGAGATCACATGATTAAACAGGGTTATTTGTTTTTTTTTAGAAAAGAAATGTTTGTTTCATATACTAACACTGAAATAAGTTTTTTTGTTTTTTGTTTGTTCATAAAATACCGTAGCCACCACTGTAGTCTAGTGGTTAGGGTGTTGGACTCGTAATCTAAAGGTTGCGGGTTCGATCCCAGCTTTCGGCTATGGCGTTGTGCTCTTGGAAAAGGCACTTTATGGCTATTTTCTCACCCCACCCAGGTGTAAAAGGGGTACCAACCTTGTGTTGGGGGTTAACCCTGCGATAGACTGGCGTCCTATCCAGGGGGGAGTCTATGACTCTCAGTCGCTTAACGCCACAGAAACTGGGATAAGCACCGGCCTGATGAGCCTTAGGCTCGGGACAGACTTTAACTTCATAAAATACCTTCCCCTAACAAGTAAAAAAGGAGAGATCAATATGAAAGTGTGTTGTTTATCAAATATGCTCATGTTTTTCTTACAATGAGGCTCAAAGGACTGAACAAAACATATCTTCTCCAATGAGAAAGTCAATGCCACATATGCCTTATTTTTCTCAAAGCAAGTCTTCTTGCTTGTGCATAGTTTTTAATGCAAACATGTCATGACGAATAAAAGATTTTGAAGGGTACAAATAAATATTGATATGAAATACATACTGCATGACCACATGCCTAAATATTGAAGGTAACACCAAACACATCGTTTTTTCCTTTTTGGAAGCCATGGTTATGTAACAGTATGTTGCTTACATTAAAAACATCTCACATAATTTATTTCAATGTAGAAATGTGTGGCACTGATCTGTTATGTATTTAAGAGTAATGCTATGGACTTTCTTTTTTGCTACAATCTAAAGCACTTTGCCCTACCCATATAAAGGGGAAGGAAAGCGCTCAAGCAATATCAATTTATACTATTATTACTATTATTATTGTTATAGATATCAATATCATTATTACTATTATTATTTTTATAGATATTACATGTCCACATGTGCTAAAGTTTTAGTGGTATTGTTCATTTTGATGCTTGCGGTATCTTCATGTCGTTCTCTCTCTCTTACAGTTTTGCCATGAAGGACTGAGTACTGTTACTACTGACTGACCTGTGCTGTTGGGGCAGAGACGAGCCAGCAGCTCATAACGTATATCTTTCTCCACACTCATGGAGCGCGCATGGATCTTGAAAATGTGGGCACGACCCTGCAATTCAACACACACCAAATGCGCAAGTTAACACACTGATTGACATTGAATCTACACATACTTAACACAATATAACATAGGTAAGATTTAACAAAGGTGACAAAAACCATGATTAGGTACTCAAAACCACATTCCTTTTTGTTTTAAAAACATAATCTATTTTTAAAATAGGCATTTTGTAGCAGGAAAACAGTTCTCTGTATTGTAGTGTGGCTGCTTACTGCCAAAAAGGCCATAAACACAGCAACAAGTATCTCTCTAAGGCCGAGTTGTCGACTGGTGATATTTCAGACTTCACATATTTGTTCTTTCCTTACTTCTTTTTATAATAAACGCAACTTTAAACTACATCAGAATAACTCAAAAACTAGACTCTATCTTCTTTGTATACCTGCTAGGAAACCAGTGATAAAAATCAGAGGTTTTTCCTTTTCTTCTGGTCATCATAGGAAACAAAGTATTGTGGCTTTTCAAAACCATTAAAAAAATGACAAGGCTATGACAATCAAGAACACAAAATCATACACATTATGTCAGATATAACAAACAACATCATCATCAAACTGGTTTAAATCACACAGACTCCAAACTCCATAGTCAACTGCCATTGGTAGATTGGTGGTCTAGAGGCAACGTGCCTGTCTAGAAAGCGAAATGTCCGTGTCGGAGTGTGCGGTGGTTCGAATCCCATTTGGGCCCAAAACTTTCCCCCCCATCCATTAGATCATGAGTAGTGGTCTGGGTGTAGTCTTTTCAATGAGAAAATAAACCGAGGTCCTGTGTTCTACACATCATTATTTAGCGCACATAAAAGAACCCACGGCAACAGGAGATGGTCCCTGGCAAAATTCTGTAGAAAAATGCCACTCTGATAGGGAAACAAATACAATTGTAGACAGGAAAAAAAAAAAAGGGTAGGCGCTGCACTTGTGGCAATGCACTCTCCTCAGGGAGAGCAGCCCAAATTTCATGCAGAGAAATCTGCTGTGACATAAAGTGGTATAAATAAATAAATGAATAAATAAATAAATACAAAAATAAATACATTAAGAATAACTAACTCACCTCCAAGTCCGGAAGGCCAAACTCTATCTTCCTGTCCAGACGTCCAGGTCTCATGAGGGCAGGGTCCAAGGTGTCGGGGCGGTTAGTGGCCATCAGCACTTTGATGTTGCCCCGGGGATCGAACCCGTCCAGCTGGTTGATCAGTTCCAGCATGGTCCGCTGCACCTCGTTGTCTCCCCCTGCTCCGTCGTCAAACCTGGCACCTGTTCCATGAAAGCACACACTGTCACTGTTTCTTGCTTCTTTTTTTTTTTGGTGTGTGCACAGTATCTTGATTTTTTTGGTGTGTGCACAGTATCTTGATTTTTTTTGATGTGTGCACAGTATCTTGATTTTTTTCCTGTGTGCAAAGCATCTTGCTTTTTTTTTTTTCTGTGTGCAAAGTTTTTCACATAATTTTTCCTGTGTAAAGTTTCTCACATAATTTTTCCAAAGTTTCTTGCATATTTTTTCCTGTGTCAGATTTAAAATATAACAATCTTGTTTACATAGCTGAGTGTGGCTCATTCTGAATGCTTCACTGAGACTTCATGCATCTGAAATCAAACAGTACAAAGTCATAATACCTTCTATCAACTCTACACATATTCAAAAGCAAAACAACCAGAAAAAAAACATACCCTCCAAACCATCACAAACAAAAAGAAAAGGAAGAATCCTATCTTGATGAATATGAAACATGACAGGAAAAAGGCACGTACCTCCGACAGCATCGATTTCATCGAAGAAGATAATGCAGGCCTTCTTGGATCGTGCCATTTCGAAAAGTTCTCTCACCATACGAGCTCCCTGTAAACACGGTGCATGCACACACAGCAATCAATGTGAACATCAGCGATTACATGGGAACTAATCCTTTCATTACAATTCGCACAAGCTCTTCAAATCTAACTTTAGGCAAATGATCTTTACTATGAACACAGGAGAAGACATCTTTTTGATTTTAATTTTTCTTCTTTGTCAAATGATCATACAGTAACTATCGTTGTCCGTCATATGAGCAAAAATGTGTTGCACCGCCGTTAAGCGCCTGAGAAGTCAGGCCCAAAGCATCCGACTTTTGACAGATTTTAATCTAAAGATAGGACTGGGAATATGGGGTAGGGATAACACAAAACACTATTACAACAAACAAAAAATCCACATGTTCCTCCTCAATCCCGACACTTCCCTCATTCTCTGTCTGAGGTGACCAAACTCTGCCTTGCGGCTAAAAACTGCACCAAAATCAGTTAACCCTCTTAGTCCTGACCTGGGATTTGCTGGGATTACATAATTACCCCCCCCTTGAATCCCCACCCGGGATTTGCCAGGATTACACACGGTAGCCTTCTATCACGCAGTGACCTTCACCAATCACTACCACATGCCGACGCTCTGTCATGAAACACATATGAATGGTACAAGCATCATTCATGATTCACGACAATGACGCATGATAATAAAAATCCCACCCCCACCCCCCCAAAAAATAATGATTACTGCTTATCAACACACACACCAACACACACACTCAAACACACACACTACCCCCCCCCCCCAACACACACACACACAAATCACCACAGAAAATCCCACTAGCATCACAATTGAAAAATACTCAAAGACTAACCTCGCCGACATATTTCTGCACCAGTTCTGAGCCGATGACTCGAATGAAGCAGGCGTCAGTGCGGTTTGCCACAGCTCTGGCACACAAGGTCTTGCCTGTACCGGGGGCCCAAACAGCAACACGCCTTTGGGTGGCTCAATACCCAAGTTGACAAACCGCTCAGGCTGAAAAATGAACAGCAAGTGTGAACAAAAAAGGGGTTCTAAATTTCTTTTTTTTTAATGAAACTCAAGTACAGTAACTACTGAATTTCCTTTCAAAGGGTTCTGAACAATTTTTGATGAAACATATAGTATGGAAAAGTATAGTAAACTACTGAATTTCCTTTCAAAGAGGTTCTGAAAATTTTCTGATGAAACTTTTAGTATGGAAAGTATAGTAATTGCTGAATTTCCTTTCAAAGAGTCCTGAACAATTTATAATGAAACATATAGTATGGAAAAACATAGTAACTACTGGATTTCCTTTGAAAGGGGTTCTGATAAGTTTTTGATGAAACATATAGAATGGAAAAGTACATTAACTACTGAATTTCCTTTCATCTTTGGACAGTGATACATTAAGGGTCATGACAGACTCTTCAAATGCCCTTTTTAAAAAATAATATTTTTCCACTCTGTAAAAAAAACAAACCCAAAAATGTGATTTCTTCATTGAGCATTTTTGTTGTTGTTGTTCTTTGACTAGAGCTCTGTGGTTCATCAAAGATCAGATTTTGCATTTGTGACCGTTTACCCCAACATGAAAGTAGCCACATTCCAACTTCTGGGATATATGCCGGGCATGTTTGAGTTTTTGTAACCCACCAAATGCTGACATGATATATGGGATACTTTAACTGGCATATTTATTCTTCTGCATATGTATATACAGGGTTCGCGATAACCGGTAATTGCCGGTATTTTACCGATTGTAAACAGGGAATACCGAAAATTTTCGAAGCAGCCGGTACCGCGTACCGATTCTGCTTGCCTGTGACCGATTAGATTTCCGTCTAAAAAAAAAGTCTGAAGTGACATTTTCTGACAGTCAGTCATGCGCCTGTACTGTGCTTACGCATCTACTACCCCTTCCCACCCTTCCGATGAACATCTTTGGCGCCAGCCTCATTAGCCTAGCACGCAGAACAGGAAGCTTTACTGTGAAAGAATAGAGCTTCGCGCTCTTCTCGGCATGACAGTAACTTCCATTCACAATGAGTAAATGGGGCCTAGATTTATCTATTCTTTATTCTTTTAATCTTTTATATCGAGGATAATGGAATAAGCGCTCCTGTGCTTTTTTTTTTACATCCAGTCCCCATGTGTATGCAGTTTTGTAAATGTCATCTGTTCCCACCAGCACACGATGGCCTGCTCTTAGGAAAAGCGAAAGCGGAGAGTCTTTGACTATGAATTTGTGCGTTGCTTTGAGAGAGAAGAGTCGAAAACTAAATCTAAATTGAACAAAAGATCTAGATGAGCGCTAAGCATAGAAACAAGAAAGAAGAATATAAGTCACACGAATGATGCCATGCAAAACAACAGACTGACACAGACAGTGACACAGGCGCTAGAAAAAAAAAAAAAATTTCCTGCGTGGCTTCGTGCCCAAGAAGCGAGTGGCAGCAGCACGGCAGTCAAAGTCTGAGAGATTTGCGTTCAATTTAGATTTAGTTTTGCTGCTGAACAATCCCCCCGCCCCCACCCCCTCACTGAATAGTTTCGTTTTGTTCACAGTACATACCAGATTTTATTTTCTGGGGACCGATTTTGGGGGAGTTGGTCAAGATATCTCTGAAATGGCAACTGGCCGTACCGGTTTTAAAAAATCCTAGCGCGAACCCTGATATACACAAAGGAAATTATGGCACTGGCAGGTTTGCATTTGAAAGGGACATAAGCAATCATAAGAATCACCAGCATTAATTCATCAGATGCTACAAAGATTTGAACCCACAACTTCATGGACCTATTTGATTCAGGTCAAACAATCTTAAGCACTTAGCTACTGCATCCATCAACCAATTTCATATTCTTTCCTCTAAAATAGTGACAACAATACCTTTCTATTAGCTTAACTACATTTAGATTCTTTTTTCTTTCTTTTTCTTTTATCCTCTGTTTATTTCTATCTGTAATCCTTCATAAATGGGGACAGGATAGCTCAATGGTCAGAGAGCTCACTTTCCCCCAGCCAATGTTAAGCAGCATTGAGCATGGTTACCAACTGGATGGGTGACCGTTTGTGCACCTTGACTTCAGTACAGTTCCCCATTTCACCCAGCTGTAAGTGGGTACCTGCCCTCTTTAGGGTCAGGGAAGGTAAAGCAGCGAGGGAGAGGAGATGGGCGCCGCCCTCAACATGCTGGCCCCTAGAGAAGCGGAGGTCTGTGATGCCTCACTCGACTCCTACGACAACATAGGTTATGGGAACACCTTTACCCCTTTTTTCCATAAAAGAACATTTTCCAACCAAAAACAACAACAAAAAAGCAACCACCCCCCCCCCCCCCCTTCCATAGGCATCTGGGTCCAGCACTCACATGCAGGAGAGGAGTCTCCACGACCTCTCTCAGCTTTTCAATCTGCTCTTTGCAGCCGCCCACGTCGCTGTAGGTCACATCGGGCTTCTCCTCCACCTGCATCATGGTCACTGTTGGGTCAATCTTCGGAGGAAGGGGGATGTGGATCTGGTACTTGTTGCGGTCAACACTGAAACACCGTGATACACGTCGATATGTAACAATGTGATATGTATCAACACTGCAACATGGTGATATGTGTTAACATAATAATAATAATAATAAATGGAATTTATATAGCGCTATATCTTGCAAAAACAAATCAAAGCGCTTGCATTCAACCAATTCTTGCGCATGCAACCAACAACAATTAAAATTTTTAACGAAGTCAATGCACACACACACACACACACACACACACACACACACCACACCACAGAGTATAAACACACATAGAGTATAAACACTTTGGCAGGGCGGTGGATATTTCGGCTGTTGAGAGCAGAGGCAGATGATGAAACAGGATAGGAAAGTCTTAGCTTTGAAATAAGGGTGTCTTGAGGCTGGATTTAAATGTGTCATAGGTAGGCTTTTTACGAAGGGAGAGAGGGAGGTTGTTCCAGATCACTGGACCAGAAACAGAGAAAGAGCGACGGCCAACGGTGGATTGATTGAATCTAGGTATTTGTAAGTGCAGGGTATCTGCAGCAGAGCGGAGGGAACGAGAAGGAGTGTACGGGTAAAGACATTCACAGAGGTAGGAGGGTGCTGTTTTGTAAAGACATTTATAACAGAGAGTACTGATCTTATAGTTTACTCTCTGTGGCACAGGCAGCCAGTGGAGAGATTGCAAGAGAGGAGTAATGTGCTCAGATTTTTTCTTTCTGAGGACGAGTCGAGCTGTGGAGTTTTGTATACGTTGAAGGGAGTGGATAGATGATGCTGGCAGACCAGCCAAAAGAGAATTGCAATAGTCCAGAAGTGAAAGAATCAGAGACGTGACGAGTTTAGATGTTGCATCAGTGGACAGGTACTTTCAAATTGCACTAATACGTCTTAATTGATAGTAGCATGACTGGCAGGTCTGGGTGATGAATTTTTGCATGGATAGTGTGTTGTCGATTACAACCCCTAGATACTTTACAGCAGTGGAAAGAGTGACTGAAGTATTGCCGAATTCTACTGAAGCTGTAGTAATGGAAGAAAGTTTGTGTTTGGTGCCTACCAGCATGGCTTCAGTTTTATCTGCATTTAGCTGTAACTTATTCTTACTTAACTTAACATGTAACAAAGTGATATGTATTATATATATATATGCCAATAGCATGACAAAGTTATATGTGACAACACTGCAACAGAGTAATATAATATGTCAACACTGCAACATAGTGATCAATGTGAACACTGAAACAGTGACGTGTATGTCAACACTGAAACAAAGTGAAACAGCAACACTGCAACTAAATGATATATGTCAACACTCTACAAAATGCAAGAAAAAAGAAAGAAACATGCATGATCCAAACTCTCAGAAACACAAAAGAATTGCATGTGTACCTACTGCTTCTTTTCATAAACACAATCAAAATTGTCTATCTGATGCTTGTCTATCTGATGCACTAACTCCACAAATGAAACAGAACAAAACTATTCAAATCAAAACCAATTACAGCAAAAGAACCAGCATCACAAGTTCTGGCCGACAGAGACAGAGACAGAACCTACCCCACACGCATGCCTTCCTCGATATCTGTTGGAGCCACCTGGTCCCCCAGGTCCACCACGAACTTGGCAAACTGCTTGACATTGATGATGTATTTGGCGTCGTCTGAATCGGCGTTGATGATCTTGGTGCACCGAGCCACCTGAAGGGGTTGCTCACCTGCGTGACACACGGACCATACATAATAATAATAATACTAATACATGGAACTTATATAGCGCTAAATCTTGTAATGCAAACAAATCAAAGCGCTTGCATTCAAATCAGTCACACGCATGCAACCATTCACAAATGAATTCACAAATTATATATGTACACAAACTCAAACACACACACACATACAGTGTAAGACTTGAGGAAAACTAGGTAAAACTTGGGCATACAATCTTCAACTTTCCCCTCCCCTGGGGATGCATCCAACCCTGAACACAAACCCGCAGCACTGCAAGAATGAACAGCTTTAAACATCACTTAAATAAAAAAAAACATTTCGTCTGGTGGAATTTTAAAAGTTACACATGTCAATACCTACTTTATGCCTTATGTCACATCAAAATCACAAGCAAATTATTCTTTTTTAATTCTTTTACTTTAAATAATCTCTGCCTTTTCTACACTGAAACAAAACTGAATCTGAAGCAACATATCATCTCTGTCTTACCTTTTCTACAGCTATCAAGAAATCAAGGCTTTGGATGAAAAACAAAAGACATACATTGTAAGTGACAAAAATACTGTCCCAAACCCACAACACTATATATCCACAACAGAGGGTAACATACTCAGAGCACTGACCAACAAGGCTCTCACTCACTCTGGAGGGTCTGTTTGTCTGCAGCTAAATCCCACAATGCTGGAGGTGCCAGTCCCGTGTCAGACTCCTTGATTCCTGAATACATACAGAAAACACATACATACAAGAACATGGACAAACTATGCATCAGCTTGTTAGAACTTATAAAAACAACTCTTAAAAAAAAAACAAAAAAAAAAACAGCTGAGTTCTTCAGCACGTTTCAGAAGGTTAATCTCATCGTGTTATCAAGTACAATGCACATTAGGAAAAAAACCAAACCCACAGCTTTTAAAGTTAAAACTAAGGTGCTTGTTGAAGCCTACAAAAAGGTTTTATACTATAAGCATAACATAAAGACCATCTTTTTCATCACTTACTGGGGGAAAAGCGTTATACACACACACACACACACAAGAATCTCAGACATTTCTTAGGACACGATTCTTTCTTCTCTCTGCCCATAAATGTGCCCTCGCTCAAAGCTCGCGACATAAAAACCCTGCCAGCTCACCTGTTAGCTCGTTGACATTTTTCAGGATTTTCTGCATGTCCTCCTCCACCACTTTGATGGCATTGCTGTACTGACCCACTCCCTGCAATCACAACACACACATCATTACATGTAATGATGTATACACCCTTTGACCGCAAGTCTTAAGCACCAAAGAACGCAATCCCTCCAAGATGATGAATCACAAAAGAGGGGTGAACCTTACAGAACATGACTGACACATCTTATCACTCAGTCTGTGAGTTTTTAGCCTTTAAGAGTATGAATATAGTTTGTAACCTTTGATTTTTCATTAAAAAAAAACCACAAAAAAACTTTTACACCACTCTAAGTCATGGCTGATCTCTCTGCTAGTCTGCATGAAATTCAGGCTGCTCTCCCTAGGGAGAGAACATCACCACAAGACCAGCGCCACACATTATTTTTTTAATTTTCCTGTCAGAGCAGCTTATTTCATTGCAAAGGCTGCATGCTGGGTATGTATCATGTATGTTTCCGTAACCCACCAGATGCTTTTGATCTTCTGCATGCTTACATACATAAAGGAAATTGAGGCACTGGCAAGTATGGACTTGAAGATGATGAGGAGGATCGTAAAAATCCCCATTTCTAACTCATCACACACAGCCGCTGAGACTCGAACCAAGATTTCATGGACACACCAGATTACAGTCACTGAGTCAGTCTATTACTCTATAGCTTCTTTCAATAAACAACAAAGTAACAAACAAACAAACAAAAAAACCCACTACATAAACACACACTAAAATGCACAAACATATGTGGCATTTACGAAAAGAAATCAAGAACACATCCTGATCCATCAACATCCAAGAAAAAAAAAAGTCATTATTTTTCAGAAAAAGGTAGTGTGTACTGCTGTCTACTCGACTTCCTACCAAGAGACCATGAAACAGAAACTAGAATTATATAAATAATAAAAAGTAATACTCACATAGGTTTTCAAAAGTGCAATATCTCCTTCATCCAAAGCTGAAATAAGAAGAAAGTCATTTTACACTTCAATAGTTCAGACACTGATTACCTGATAATGATAAAACAGAAAAATGATCTCTTTCCAACTCAAGTCAATGACTGACAAGTTAGATATATATATTAAACTTAAAGACGGGTGGAAAAAAAGGAGGGAATAAAGGAGGGTGAATAAAAAAGAAGAAAGGGAACAGCGAAAGAAGAAAGGAAGAGGATAAAGGAGAAGAAAGCTAATTATACATGTATACGCATGCATGTACACGCACAGGTACACACACACACACACACACACACACACACACACACACACACTCACCTCACTCACTCACACACACACATACACACACACACACAAATGTACACACACACACACACACACACACACACACACACACACACACACACACACACACACACTCAAAATCTAAAGGTACACATGTATACACAGTTTTTTTGTTTGGTTGGTTGGCTGATTTTTGTCTGTTTGAAGTGTTTCAGTGTTTGGTGGTTGGTTATTTATTTAGGAGTGGGGAGGGGGGTTCATCTTTTCCAGTTTTTCAACACACACAATGACACATGGAACACTGATACACTTTACATTCTTATGATTTCCAAAGTAAAGGCTGCAGAGAAAGAGTCAGAATCTGATGAAATGTTCACTAGAGGGGGGGGGGGGGGGGGGGGGGGGGGAGGGGATCCTAACAAACAAACAAGAAAAAAATCCACTGAGTTTGCCGGCTACTCATCTGATCTGCTCAAATACATGTGCATCTTTCAAATCATGAGTTACCCTGTACTAGTGTAATTAGTTAATTACTGAACTATTCTATCCAGTTGACCAGTGTCCATTAAGATGGCATGTATACATGATGCCAAGCCATTTTAAACAAACAAGCCAGAGTACTGACTCCCCCCCCCCCCCCCCCCACATGCATATCATATGCAACAAAAATGCATTCAATGAGGACACATTCACTGACCCTCAAACTTCAAACTGAAACTCAGTGAATTTAAGAGCTGAGCTTCCTTTTCTTACAGTGTATTGCTCATATGCTTCTCATCCATGATCAGGGGACAGGAAAGCCTAGTGGTCAGAACACTGCGCTTGCAATTTCTGAATTTGACAACCTAGGTTCGATCCCGTTTGAGGGGATTTTTCTCCTGGACTGCCTGAAGTATCAGTGCTGATTTCACTCTCCCCAAAAGTCCTTCGGATAAGACTATAAACTGAGGCCCAGTGTGTGAACGCATGCAGAACATCTTGCGCACACGTTACATCATGTTCTGCCTTTAGTAAGAGTTGGCCATTTATTGTGTGCCGGTTGGGAACAGATGACAAGATTGACAAAAACTGTATACACACGGGGAATGGATGTAAAAAAAGCACATGAGTGCTTATTCCATTATGCTCGATATAAAAGAATATGTTATATAACTTATAAATAAATATAACACACATACACACACAGTGACACTCACACACACACAGTGACACACACACACACACACACACACACACACACACACACACACCCCACACACACGCAGTGACACACACACGCAGTGACACACACACACAGTGACACACACACACACACACACACACACACACACGAGCGACACAGGTGTATATAAGTGATACAACTGAGCACAGGTATACTTTAACTCGCTACCCAATCTAACAAAAAGTGTTTAAAAACGAAAAAAACTCGAGTTTACATGAACAGCAGTAGTATACTAGCCTAACAACGACTAACAGTAACAGTCTACCACTAGGCTAACTAGTCTGGCAGCGGAGCCAATGTGACAAAGCATATTTTGAAAAATTTAGTCACAACAAAAGGCAACAAGAAAGTGCAGAACTCACACTGAATAGGCTTGTCTTCTTTTTCAGGTTCATCTTTAACTTTTCTTTGGTCTGACCCTAAATAATCTTTCGGCATGATGAATAATTAGCCGTTTGATAAACAGTTACTAAAAATTGCAGTCCTTGCGCTTCTGCTACGAGAATCAGCCCGGAAGTTCAGTGTGAATCGTAAAATTCAGAACTGGGTTATAATATGAAAGAAACAAATTAAGATTTAACAATAAAATTCAGTTACATTCTGTATTGTAATTGAAAACCAATATTTATACGTTTCAGAAGGTCAATTTAAAATAATCGACTTATGTTACTTTGAGTTTGTTGTTCTGTTCATATTTCTCTTCACCATTTGAGAGTACTTTCCCCTACAAAGTGCTTGCCGACCACAAGGCGTGCTAAGTTACTCTTGTCTTGCATTTGCAACAATATTTACTTGATACATTATGGCTTAAAGTATCATTTTAGCAGTGGTATGCGCCAAACAACACATTTTTAAAAGTGAGCATACCATATGCATGTTGCACTGTCTAAAATACCATTTTTTCTTAACTTGCACATGGTTTGTGACTTGCAAGTTGCACCTAGGTCAATGTTGAAAAAAAAAATTGGAACACATAACTAACGTCTGTATAAGAGCATGAATAACACAGTTTACTACCAGTTGCTTCATATCTTTGTTAAAGCGCTTGCACCATGCTAACCCCCCCCCCCCCCCTCACGCATGCCTAAACTTAACAAGAAAATGATTAGACTGTAAGGCTTTTGATTAGCTTTGGGTGTACCTTTTCATGCATCATCCATGGGTACTTATAAAGAGATAGGTATTTTGCCTTTAGTTGATCATCGACAACTGGCTGTGGCAAAATATCTCTTGCGTTGTTCAAAACAAGAAACCAATGTGGATACCGAAATAAATATAAGATCTGATGTCAACTTCCCCAAAAGAACTCATAATATTCGTTCTGTTACCACAGCTAGAACTTATACTTCTCACTTATTTGATAAGGCAGAAATATGTCCTACAGAAATAACTAAATCAAAGATTAACATCTCATCTTGCCCACCATGGGAGCTTCACAGAGCTAATTTTGACTTAAATTATTCTTCTTTAACCAAAAAAGGTAATGAAAATATTCTTAGCGCATCAGTAAAAGAACATATACAAACTGCATATCCAGAACATCTAAAAATCTACACTGACGGCTCACTTTTAAATAACAACAAGGCGGGAGCAGCTTTTGTAATCCCATCACTGAAAGTAGAAAGATCTTTTCATATTGGGAAAAATCATTCTATTTTTACAGCTGAATTATCTGCCATTTTGATGGCTTTATATTTTCTTCTAGATTTTCCCAAAGACATATTTCAAACGCTTTTTTGTGTTGATTCCAAGTCGGTTTTACTTGCTTTAAAAAATTCCAGTTCAAAAGTGAGACAAGATCTCGTAACTGAGATTGGACATCTAATTCATTTTCTGATGTTACGAGGCACCTGTGTTACCTTTTGCTGGATTCCTTCCCATTGTGGTATCTACTTTAATGAAATAGTTGACAAAGTAGCAAAATGTGGAGCAAAGCACACTGATGGGTCCTGCAGCATTAATGTCCCCTTATCTGTTGATGAGGGCTATAGCATGCTACAGAATGCATGTAGGAAACATTTTAAAAAGAAACAAAGTATTGGTTCTCACCAGAATGATGATGTAACCCATTTATTATCTTTTGATAAGATCAAATGCCGTAACTCTCATGAATATAGAAATGTTGTATCTCTTATTTATAGATTCAAGCTAAATGCTTTTAGATCGAAATTTTCAAAAAAAGCAACATGTATCTGTGGCGAAAATATTACAATAAGTCACATTCTTTTAGAATGCAGAGATTTGAAAAACTTTTTACCTGTTTTCACATACGTTTGCATAGAGCAAATTCTAAAAGACATTTCGCTAATGAAAGAAATTGTATTGTCATTAAGTCATAGTCCTATTATCAGGTTTTTATAATGTAATGGTTATTATTATTATTTTTTTTTAACTAGTTATATGAATTGCAAAGTTAGTGTTTAAGATGTTATTTCTTTCTTTTTATTATTCTTGTTCTATGGTTTTAATTTTTGGTTCTTATAGTTGTTTAATGCAGAAATTTAGCTATGTGCTCATCCCAACCCCCGCCCCCCCCCCCTCCCACCCCCCCCATACACACACTCACTCACTCATATACACTTTCCCGTCTGATATCACTATTTAGTGGAAGGACGTTAAACTGAAGAACTAACTTAACAAGGAAATAAAAGGGGGGGGGGGGGGGGGGAATGAATGATCTTTATTTTTCAAGGGTTACAGAGTAAGCATTATTTTTTTTATTTATTTTATTCTTTTATATCGAGGATAACAGAATAAGCAATCATGTGCTTTTTTTCATCCGGTCCCCGTGTGTATGCAGTTGTGTAAATATTGTCATCTGTTCCCACCGGCACACAATGGCCTACTCTTACGAAAAGCGGAACAGGATTTAACGTGTGCGCAAGATGTTCTGCGTGCGTTCGCACACGGGGCCTCGGTTTAAAGTTTAAAGTCTCATCCGAAGGACTTTTGGGGAGAGTGGAGTCAGCACTGATGTTACATTGAGAGAGAGAGAGAGAGAGAGAGAGAGAGAGAGAGAGAGAGAGAGAGAGAGAGAG
>CM060331.1:8286452-8298952 GCA_030674155.1 Stramonita haemastoma | reverse complement strand
TCATTTCCAGGTTGAAGAGAAAAGTGTATTTCTTTCACCTATAATCTATCACCTTATTTATTTATTCAATTAATTTATTTATTCTTTTATATCGTGGATAATGGAATAAGCACTCATGTGCTTTTTTACATCCAGTCCCTGTGTGTATGCAGTTTTGTAAATCTTGTCATGTACATTTCCTCTCTCTCCCTCCTTTTTATTGGGAGTGGTGGTCTAGAGGTAACATGTTCATCTTCACCTTCACCATCACCTCCTCTGTAGTCTTGTAGACCACTGGGACACCACTGAAGATTTTGCAACCAACTTCCTCCACTCATTTGGGGTTTTCAGCTTTCCATAGCAAGCCATTCCACTCCAGGCCTGTCAGTCCAATCTCTGATGTTGTCTTCCCATTGTTTTCTCTGCTGACTCTTCATCTCCCTCCTTGTACTGTTCTCTATAGGACAGTCTTGACCAGTCCAGATGTGTGAGTGACTTGCCCGTATCACTTCAGTTTGCGGTTTTTCACTGGTCAGGAGCTCTTCATGTAGCTTAGTGGCATTTTTGATTCATACTTTGTCGAAGAAGAACAAAAAGCTTGTTTCAGCTTAAATCACTCTTGTGATAAAGCAAAGTGATAAAGCAAAGTCTAGTTGTTTCCCTATGTAGTGCAATGCTGCACTATATGCTTGTTTGGTGCACACCTGTGAACTCTATAAGACACCGGGTGTTGGCTATGAGTTGTCTGTCACACAGTCTGAATTTTTTTCAAACTTCTTCACCTTGGCTATTGAATACTTCTTTTCTTTGTCAAACCACTGTTGTCTGTCATATGAGCGAAAATGTGTTGCGCTGCCATTAAGCGCCAGACAAGTTAGGCCTGGTGCATCCAACTTCGGCATAAGAGAGAATTGTTATCTTTTAAATCTTTCTGGAAAAGAAAGGAAGGAGAATGGACTAAGAAGGCAGAAAATAGACAAGAAGGAGGTGACTGGAAGAAAAGGAACAAGGCAGAAACAAAAAGAGTGATAGAAAAGAGGAAATTTCTAACACAGAATTTCAAGAATATGGGGATGCTAGGCTCCCAACATCCCCACAGAAGAATTTCTTACTTTGAAATGTGAGATATCACTGCTCTTGTTAGATGTTTTTGTCTTCAATTTAACATCTGTTCACTCTCAGTGATATTAGACGAAAGCTGAAATGAGCTAATAATTAGACGAGAGCTCTTGATAGACTTTTCCCTCACATTCACTGGTTTAGCTGATCCCTCGTAACTTATGTAAATCTCTATTGTGTAATGGTTTACATGCTTGGGGAGAGAAAAAACTACAGATTTTCCCAGAAAATAAAAAGTAGTAGAGCAAGTCTGTTTCCTGTCTTTTTGTCTGAGGGCTTTGGGGACACTTTGAAGTGAATGACTTTCCAACTTATAAGTCTGTGTGTGTGTATGGTACCAGGTTTTCTGTTTGCTTTTCTTGTCTGTGGTAATGGGATTTTTGTTGGTTTGGTGTTTTTTTTTTTTTTTTTTCATTGGAGCAAGATCTCACCAGTTTTCAGGGCCAGTAAATTTCACTTGTTAAAGCAATAATTGAAGTGAATTATCTCCCTGAAGTAAGTTCTGAGGAGGGGATAGTTTGAATCAAAATAAACCAAGAAAAAGACTTTGCTGCCATCAAGGACAAAAGTACACATCATGAAAATTATTCTCTGATGCTGACTTTAACTAGCCATGGGTAAATAAACTGGACAGGATGATAAATAAGACCAATGTTATTTCCTCAAAGGAAGACTTGATCCACTAGTTCAGATTCCATACATGTATATCTGCTGAGAAGGAAGGTGACAGGATGGTTAAGACGTTTTCCTGCCAATATTTAAACCCTGAGGTTCTGAGTTTGATTCCCAGCCTTGCCCTTGCTTCCAGTTTGACGAAAAAATCAAACTAAATGTCAAAGTCCTTCAAATGAGACTATAAACCAAGGTCCTGTATGCAAACACACGCAGAACATGTTGTGCACATGTTAAAAACCCATTCCACCTTTTAGAAGAGCAGGCCATTGTTGTGCCGGTAGGAGCAGATGACAACAAACTAAAAAACCAGCATGCACACAGGTGTCATGTTTAGATACTATCCCTTAGGAAAAATTGTAGAGCTGGAATCCCCAGGGTTGGTTTGGACAGGGGGGTCTGCTGCATGGGTAACAGCTTGCCCTCCATACTTACTTACCCAGGCTTTGCGCTCTAGAGCCTTGAGCACAACTCCATAGTCTTCCGAGACTGACAAATGCTTGCCTTTATCCCGTGGGAAATCTTGGGCTTGTCACAGGTGAAATCTAGTCCAGAAACCCAAATGATGTCATGATTTTACTGTAAACACTGTGGCAGAGTAAGGGTCAAAATGTTATTTGGCAGATTCTTGTGGTTATTTTCACCAACTGTCATCTCCACTGTAGTTTGGATATAGGAGCGAAACAAACAAACCAGTAACAACAACCAAATAAAAAATCATTTTTCTCTTGCTTTATGTTTTCATTGCTTCTGAACGTATATTTTCAATAGTTTTGTATCTAATTTTTATTTCACAACAAATCTTAAAAAAAAAACACAACTTTTTCATCATTTTCAAATTCTGCCAGTAATACTATTCTGAAGTAGCTCAATCATCATGTCAGTAAATAAAATAAAATAAATTAAAAGGAATGAAATGCCAGCAGAAACACTTCGTGCATGTTGACCTATGTTGCCAGCACTGGACACAATGTAGAGTGCTGATCTGGTTAGTGTTGGGCCTTCCTAAGTTTAGCATGTGCTGATCTGGTTAGTGTTGGGCCTTCCTAAGTTTAGCATGTGCTGATCTGGTTAGTGTTGGGCCTTCCTAAGTTTAGCATGTGCTGATCTGGTTAGTGTTGGGCCTTCCCAAGCTTAGCGTGCTAGGGGTCACCAGAATATGCACCCTTTTTCACTCATCACTCTTGAGAATGAGTGTGTGTCTTTAATTTTACGTCTGTTCCCTTAAAGAATTGCTGTGAAGCCATTAATTTACAGTGGATGAGAGGTTTGTGTGTATGGCTGTTTTCAAGGACCTTGTAGCATGTATGATCTTATTTCTTATTTATTATCGTGTGTCTGTTTTGGTTGCAGCTGGTTCGTCTGTTTCAAAACACGCTGATGGACAGCTGTGGAATCATGTTCTCTGAGAAACTGAGCTCTTCCTTGGTGAGGCTTGAAAATTCAATTGTGTGTGTGTGCGTGCGTGTGTGCGTGCGTGCGTGCATGTATGCATATATGTTTGTTGTTGTTTGTTTTGTTTAATGTCTTTCACTACTTGGTGATATAGACATATATCCTCAGAACTGATTACAGTAGAGGTCTTACTGGGGAAGAATATATAACCTCAGCAACTGATGTGTGTGTGTGTGTGTGTGTGTGTATGTTGTGTGTGTGTGTGTGTGTGTGTGTGTGTGTGTGTGTGTGTGTGTGTGTGCATGCATGCATGCGTGTGTGCATGTGTGCATAACCACTAACACTACATATTTTCATTGCCTTAAAAAAACAAACGTGTAAATGCATTCAAGAGTTCAAGTGTTTCAGACAAAAGTTTGTAAGGTCCTCTTAGTTTATAGACTGCCTTTTTTTTATGGTTGCTTTTACATGGATTTTATTTAGATTTCCTGTCATTTGACTGGGGTTTATTTCTGTCTTTTTCAGGTGTACCGTGACAGCGACGATAAGGCTCATTCCAATTCTATGTATGGGTGAGGAAACTGCTGACGATTGGCTGTTAGTAAAGTGAATCCTTTTTCATCTATGTTCATCGAAAAAAAGATGTGGTGAAAAGATTGACACTAAGATTTATTGAACAGTATGAATCAAAATCACAGTTTATATTTCTGTATTGAGCTGACAGTTTATATTAATGTAATCAGAGTTGGTGATCTCGTATTCATAATATGCACTGGTTTTGTGCAGTCTTTTGGCTGACAGGGTATTTTTTTGTTGTTTTATTTTGTTTTCCTTACTCTATTTTCACTTTTTTTGGTGTACTGTATTAATGATAGCTACATGGTTGTGATAAATTCTGAAGATACCTTATTTTTATATATCTTATGATATGACACATGTCTGCTATCACAAGTCGTTCATTTAAAAAAACAAAAACAACAGCAACAGCAATAATAACAATAATAAATGGAAGTCATATACCTCTATATCTGGTGAAAAAATAAAAATCAAAGCATTTTATTTACACGGATATATGGGGATTGTTTTTTTGTTTTTTTTTAAAAATAGAGCTGGTTTAAAAGTTTAGCAGAAACTCTGTTGTTCACTCTCTTTGTTGTTGTTGTTGTTGTTGTTGTTGTTGTTGTCAATTTTGCTTTTGTTGTTGATTTTACATCTGTTCTCAGGCGACTGTTTACAAAATGACAGCTGTTTTATAGATGTGCCTGTTGGTATTTTTTTTACATTTGGGTGATATATACGATTTTGGAACTGGCATTCTTTTTTTGGCCATTATCTTTGCTATTATTTGTTGCCTGTAAATAATTGTCAACACTAAATGGATATATATAGATATATAGATATAGATATATAGATATAGATATATATCTATATCTATATCTATATATATTAGAATGAGTTATGTTTTTATGAAAAATGTTCCTGGAAAAATGCTTTATGACAACAAATTATGGATTTTTGGAGGGTACAAGGAGGGGGGAGGCAGGGGGGAGGAGGGGTTGGTGCATGTGTGTTCTATATTTATTCAGGTAGTTCAGGAGATTGGAGATAGTTTTTCAAAAGTGTACAGACTGGAGATAGTTTATTCAAAGTGTACAGGAATCCATTATTGTCGGTCTTGTGCAGTGTGTGTTTTATGTCACACGGTACAGTTTTTTCACAAAAAGTTCCAAATACTCCAAGAGCTTTTTCAGTTATATCTACAAGTATACCAGAGTTTAGCATATCTGATCTCAATGCTCCAATATCTGATCTCAATGCTCCAGAGTTTAGCTTATCTGACCACAATACTCCAGAGTTTAACATATCTGATCTCAATGCTCCAGAGTTTGACATATTTGATCTCAATGCTCCAGAGTTCAGCATCTCTGACCTCAAATACTCCGGAGTTCAACATATCTGATCTCAATGCTCCAGAGTTTAGCATATCTGATCTCAATGCTCCAGAGTCAAACATATGTGACACTCCACCATGAAATGAGTCGCTTAGCACATTACCCAATTTTGCGCTAGGAGCCATTAAATGCAGGAGGGGGTCAAGTTGTCAATTTTGAGATTTTGATTGATCATTAAACTATATCCGTTTATCTACCTTATAATGAAATATCAAGGCATAATTTTTATTTCTTTTGCTTTTAAATGTGTTTTGAAAATACCCAAGCCCTCATTCTGACAACCTGTTACAAAAAAAAATACTTGCCCGTTTCTCATTTTGTCACATCCTGCAGTCTATCATTTCAATTTGTAATAACTTTGCAAAGACTTGTCCGATTTTCAATCTGTTTTTTGTATTTGATAGCCAATTTACTGCACATTACTAATATGTCAATAACTAAAAAGTGACCATTGGTGCACTCCGACTTATTATGTGGTGGAGCGTCACATATCTGATCTCATCACTCTTGCTCCGTTCATCTCTCCTCATTGGCACCTTATCAGTGCCTCATGATCTCAGCTTCTTGTGGAATGCTCATTCTCCTCCTCATTCATCATGGCTGTGCCTTAACGTGCAAGCAGTTTTGTCCTTGTTTTTCCTTTTCCTTCACTGTGTTGGGTGTCATTGCCATACTGCACTGAAGAGACTGTTTTGCCAAAGGGTGTAAAGGTGAAGGTGTAAAGTATAAAGGTAAATAACTGATGAAGCTTTAGGCCTGGGCCAATGAAGACTCCATTGTCTTTACATCCTTTGGATAAGTCATTTGCATGCACAAAACCTCACCACTGGTGAACCTCAGAGCTCTGGCTGAGGCATGAGGAAAAAAAAAAAGTGACTAAGATCTCATGAGTAGAGGCATGCATAAACAATCTTGCTCAGGTGGGAAATCTCATTTACTCTTTCAAAGAAGGGAAGGTCATTGGCACTCGTGGAAATGTAAATTGTGAGCATTTTGTGCGAGGGTTTCAACAACAAAACAGCAAGACAGGAACACAGAAAATAGATTAAAGATGTGGATGGTTTTCCTTTTGGAAAGGGACTGTGGGAGGGGTGTAGTTTTTTATTGGGGGGGGGGGGGGAGGTATTTTTCAAATCAGAAGAGAAAAGGAGAGATTTTTCATCTAGCGAGCTTCATTTGTTTTTTTTGTTTTTTTCTTTCGTTGTGGATTTGCTGATGAGTTTGTTTGTTTTTTTTTTATTTGGGGGTTGTTGTTTTTTTTTGGGGGGGTTGTTGTTGTTGTTTTTTGGGGGGGTTATTGTTTTTGTTTTTGTTTTTTGTTGTTGTTTTTTTTAGGGGGGGTTGTTGTATTTGTTTTGTTGTTGTTGGTTGGTTTTGGTTTTGTTTTTTTTTTGGAGGGGGGGGTAAGGAGGAGTGACAGAAGCATTAGTTGGGGTGTGATTGTTAATCTGTGGATGCTGTATTCTCGTTACTTTTGTTGGTCATGTTGTATAAAACACATACACTTGTACTGTAAAATACATACACTTGTACTGTAAAATACATACATTTGTACTGTCCTGGATTTCCAGTTTAAACAGTATCTGTAAATCAGTCCTATAAATACTCAGAAGGGTTGTACGTGCATTTCACAATACTACTGTGTTTTGTTTTGTTTTGTTGTGGAATTTATGATGGTGTAAATGTGTCACAGGATTTTAGAGTCTTGTTTTGCCACAATTTAAATATTTTGTTTGGTCTGGGTGTGGGGGTGGGGTGGGGGACACACACTTTTTTGTTTTGATTGCAGGTTGGTGGGAAGTCATGGGGAGAGGTCTGAGAAGAATTACTTTGGTGTGCTTTTTGTATTTATCTGATTTCATTTACTTCTGTTGGTCATGTTGTATAAAAAAATATATATATAAAAACCCCAAACACATACAGGTGTACTGTCCCGGCTTTCCAGTTTAAACAGTATCTGTCGATCAGTCCTATAAATACTCAGATGGGTTTTGAATTTTTACATCACTACTGTGTTATATCGTTTTTACAGAATTTGTGATGCTGTTCACTGAAAGTGCATTTTTATTTCTGTTGTTTTTTGCCACTATTTCATTATATTGTTTACTGATTTAAAGACTTTTTTGTGTGTTTTTTTTTACTGTGCATTTAAAATATTTAAAGCTTTTTTTTCTTTTTTTTTGCATTTTGCTGTTGCCAGTACATGCGTGTGTGTGTGTGTGTGTGTGCGTGTGTGTGCGTGTGTGTGTGTGGTGTGTGTGTGTGTGTGTGTGTGTGTGTGTGTGTGTGTGCGTGTGTGTGTGTGTGTGTGTGTGTGTGTGTGTGTGTGTGTGTGTGTGTGTGTGTGTGTGTATGTTTCTATTTTGAGAAATGATCTCAGTTCTTTCCCTTGTGTACCCTGTTGTCAATATGTGCTCACTTGTTCTGTTACTATTTTTGGACATTTCCAAGGATTATGAAAGCAAATTTTGCCTGGGTGATGACAATGAATTTTACTTGTCAGCTGTCAGCTTTTCATCAGGGTACATATTTATTTATCTATCATGTTGCATTTATTGGAATAATTGAGATGCTGAACTTTACAATGACCTCTCTTGCCTATAATTCTTGCTCATTTCCTGCATCCCTCCACTATATGCACATGAGAACCGCGCGCAGCCCCTACTGTCAGTTCGTGCCTAGCCGAGCTACTGTCCAGACGTTTATCATATCGCCTCTCGCTGTGTAGGCAACGCCCATCACTATCAGGAATCTCAGCACTAGCTATAATAGTTTCTAGACCTTGCTTTTCTTGGTTTGTTTTATTTTGTGTATAACTTGGGGTTGTTGTTGTTTTTTGTAGTGCTTGTGAAATCTATTTTTTGTGGAAAAGTTTCTGGGGGAAAAAAAAAAAAAAAAAAAAAAAAAAAAAAAATGGAGACCCATTCTGTGGACTACACCAGTGACCAGGATTCGGTTATGGAGTCAGAATCCTATGAAGAACCACAAGCTGGCACCTCTGCTGAACCCTTGGTGGAAAGGGAGCCATCTCTCCGAGACATTTTTTCAATCATTCAGAACCTTTCCAAAAGAATGGACAATTTTGAAAGAAGTGCACCGCACACCAAGAAGAGGAAAATTAGCGCTGACGCTGATAAACCCCTCGCTGAGAATGAAGGGAAAAGGAAGAAGGCAGGTAGTGATTCAGAATTTGTCACCGACAGTGTTTCTGATAAGGCAGAGGAACTGGAAAAAGAGCTGATAGCAGATGCTACAGAGGAGGAGGATGACGATATTTTTGCTGAAATGGCATCATCTTTTGACGATAATGAAGAAAAAGGACCACCGGTCTCAGGAAAATTGGCAAAGCTGCTTGAATCCAGATTTGGATCAAAACTTCCAGACAGAAAGCTGAGGGAAAAACTGACAAAGTACCCGATTCCCGAAAACTGCGCATACCTGGGCGTTCCCCGAACAAACCAGGAAGTTTTTTCTGTCCTCAAGCCCTTCACTAGAAAGACAGACATTCGGATGGCAAATACACAGAAAACACTGTCAAAAGCTGCCATAGCCATAACCCTCTGCACCGACCGACTTTTGAGGGTAAGAGATACCATCTCAGGGCAGGATGCCACTACAGTACGCAGTGAACTGACCGGATGCATAGCTCAACTTTCAGATGCCCTTGCCCTCACAGGTCACGCCAACCATGACCTGTCCAGAAACGGAGAGACATGCACCGACCTGCCTACCCCGTGAACTCTCTGGCATATGTGCACCGCAGGTTGCCATGACCCCAGATCTACTGTATGGCTCTGATTTTCACAAATGTCTAAAAGAAGTGCAAGAGTCCCAGAAACTCGGTCAGAACATGCGTGGTCCGCAAAAGAGGAGCACGTGGCAGCATAACAACAGTAGCTCTTTTTTAGGCCGGAAGCCGTGGAGGCAGGGGCAGGGGGGGAGTTCCTTCGGTCAAGCAAACAAAGTGTTTTGGAAGAAGGGTCAGAAAAACAGCCACCGGCAGTAACTCGATCTTTGACAGAACCGCCCCTCCCTTCTGGAAACAAGGTTAGTGAGTTTGAACTTTGCTTGCCTTCTTTGTGTGCTTATCTTGAAATGAAGCATGATAACTTTAAAGCAGGAAGCTTAAAGGAAAAGCTGTCGCACTGGAATGAACTAACTTCTGACCCTGATGTACTTGAAACAGTTGAAGGAATTAAAATCACCTTTGATGATTGCCCAGTAGACATAAAGCAAAGTTCGCAAAGGTTGTTTAGCAAGCGTGAAAACTATGCTGTTGACTCTGAAATAAGAAACTTGTTGAAAAAAGGTGTGATAAAAGAGTCTTTACCTGAATCAGGACAAGTTGTCTCACCTATCTTTGTTAGGGAGAAAAAAGACGGATCATTTAGAATGATTTTAAATCTGAAAGCTCTGAACAAAAATGTGGAATATAAGAAATTTAAGATGGAAACAATATATACAGCTTTGGATCTAGTTACACAAAATTGCTTTTTCGCATCAATTGATCTGAGAGATGCGTATTACGTCATAGCAGTAGAGGAGACTTTTCGGAAATATCTGAAATTCAGATGGAGAGAAAAACTGTACTGTTTTCAGGCAGCTGCTATGGGACTCAGTCCGATTCCCAGAAAATTCACAAAACTCATGAAACCTGTCCTAGCACGCTTACATGATATGGGTCACCTGATCACTTCATTCATTGATGACAGTTTGATTGTGGGAGAGACTGAAACAGAAGTTGTACAGTGTGTGGTAGACACGATACAATTATTAGACTCCCTAGGTTTCTATGTACATGAAAAGAAATCACAGTTCATGCCTGTGCAAGAAATCACCTACCTGGGTTTCAAAATAAACTCAACAGACATGACAGTCACACTGACAGATGAACGGAAACAAAAACTGCTGTGTGCATGCATTCTATTATTCAGTCAGGAAAGTACAACTGTAAGATCTCTGGCATCTTGTATTGGACTAATGGTTTCTTGTTTTCTTGCTGTGCCATTGGGTCCTTTGTACTACAGAGCACTTGAACAAGATAAGTGTTCCGCACTTAAACTAAGCAAGGGGAACTGGGAAAAGCCTGCTGTGTTATCAGCTGAAGGGAAGACAGAGCTAGAATGGTGGATTAATAACATAGACAAGCAAAAGGCTCCCATTCAGAGATCAGACCCCACCATTACTATGAAGACAGACAGTTCACGTACAGGATGGGGTGCTTGGGTTGTTGATACCAAATCACAAACACAAGGCATGTGGAGTGAGAAAGACAAAGAAGGACACATAAATGCTTTGGAGCTATTAGCTGTCTTTTTTGGTCTCAAGTCTTTGTTGCATGACCAACGTAATGTTCACATAAGAATTATGACTGATAACACAAGCACTGTTGGTTGTATTAACAACATGGGTTCGAACAGATCTAAACATCTGAATGATGTATCTCAGCAAATCTGGCATTGGTGTGAAAGCAGAAACATATGGCTCAGTGCTGCTCACATTCCTGGTGTTGAGAATGTTGAAGCTGACAGTCTGTCTAGACAGATCCACATTGACACAGAATGGAAACTGGATTCAATGCTACTTTCTGAGGCTATGAATATTCTTGATATAAAACCTGTCATTGACTTGTTTGCCTCTAGATTAAATTTTCAGTTTTCCAGATATGTGTCTTTCTTGCCTGACCCAGGAGCATGTGCTATTGATGCATTTAGCATGTATTGGGGAAATGAGACTGTTTATTGTTTTCCACCTTTCAGCATTATACCCCGGGTCCTGGCAAAGATAAAGAAAGACAAAGCAAGAGGGGTTATAGTAGCGCCAACCTGGAAAAATCAGCCCTTTTGGCCAGCACTGATGAAAATTCTCACAGCCAGACCTGTCCTCTTGTCAGCCAGAAACACTCTTCTGACACAACCAAGTCAAAAGGAGACAAAACACCCACTGAGGAAAAGCCTGACGCTGCTAGTCTGCAAAGTGTCAGGGATAGATTCAGAACACAAGGCTTTTCTGAGGAGACTACCAGTATTCTCATGTCCTCATGGCGACCCGCAACAAAACAGATGTATGATGTGTACATACGAAAGTGGGAGAGGTACGCGGTTAGTGAGCAACAAGTGGATTCAGTTTCACCGCCTCTAGCCACAGCTGTAAATTTTCTGGCATCGCTGTTGAAAGAGGGATATTCTTATAGCGCTGTGGGCACCGCTCGTTCTGCGCTAAGTTGTTTTCTCTGCAACTATGAAGGGGCAACGTTTGGTCAACACGAACTTGTAAAAAGATTTATGAAGGGTGTGTTCGAAAGAAAACCACCACTACCAAAGTATCACCACACTTGGGATGTAAACATTGTGCTAAAAATGTTAGAAACGTGGGTTCCAGTGCAAAACCTGACGTTCAAGGAACTGACAATGAAACTTGTGATGTTAATTGCCCTTCTGTCGGGTCAGAGGTGTCAAACTATTGCTGCTTTGGACATCGACAATATGCTACTTTCAAGGGAAAAGTGTGTTTTTTTATGTAAATAGATTATTAAAACAGTCAAGAAGAGGAGCCCATCAATCACCTATTGAACTCATGGCTTTTGTGGAAAAAGAGGCTTTGTGTGTAGTTCACACTTTGAAAGAATACCTGAGACGGAGCAAAGAACTGAGGGCTCAGAATGCTACCCGACATTTGTTTATCACTCTCCAAGCACCGCACCGAGGGGGCCACTAGCGATACCATCGCGCGCTGGCTGAAGTGGACAATGGAGAGGGCAGGCATAGACATTACACGCTTCACGGCACATAGTACGAGGTCAGCCAGTACTTCCGCTGCTAAACTTGCAGACGCTCCAATAAACATCATCATGAAAGCAGCTGGATGGACAAATGTTTCCACGTTTGCTAAGTTTTATAATAAGAAGACGGGGCCAACACTGACCATGGGCCAATCCATCATGGAGCGTTTCCTACAACATAAATAAGGTAGGACAGTTTCTTGTTTACATGTGGTGGATGTGTTTGTCTCGAGAACACTGTGGCTCTAAAATCTCATGTGCATATAGTGGAGGGATGCAGGAAATGAGCAAGAATTAAATACAACAAAGCGAGACTTACCTAGTAAGGTGAAGCTGGTTGTAAATTCTTGCGAATTTATTGTAGACCGGAACGGAGTGCACATGCCCACCCCTAAAATGGTCTGCATGCATACCATGCAAGTAAAATGAAATGCATACCATGCAAATGAAACAAATACCACTTTGTGGAACTTTGATCTAGAACTGACAACAGTGTTCTGCACACCGTGCATCAGTAAGACATCCCACCTTTCAAAATGATAATAATGATAACAATGTTTATAAAATATTTAGTGTTCCTGTTATAGTATGACACAGTGTTC
>CM060331.1:8284341-8286352 GCA_030674155.1 Stramonita haemastoma | reverse complement strand
GTGTAGATTTAGTGAAGCTGTGAAAATGCATCGATGCAGTTTTTTTTTTTTTTAAAAAAAGATGCCTTGGCAGATGAGCTAGGTGCATTTTCATCAAAGGGTGAGAAGGGGGTAGATTATTGTTTTTAAAATATACATTGTAATTTTATTCTAAAATGTAACGTTACATGAATTTGGCCATCGGCACAGGCATGCAACACACCACACACACACCACACACACATAATTAATATTAATTATATATATATATATATTTTATATATATTTATAAATTATATATATATATATATAACAAGAGAGAGAAGAAATTATGTATATTATATATATAATATATATATATATTTATATATATACATATATGTATATTATATATATATATATAATAAAATTATATAATTTTAATAAATTAAAATATTTTTAAATATAAAAGAAATGAGGGCTGGAGAGAAGCAAAGAAAGAAAAAACTAGCAGAAAGAAAACATTAAGTAATGGACACATTGCAAGTTTGCCCAGAACCTGAAGCAACTGCAGGTTGACAATATCAAATCAGAAAAAGAGAGAGCTGTCATCATTGCTTCCTCATTGACCCGGGAAAACCCAGGACCTGATGATTAATTGTTGATTTTTGGTTTATTGATTAGTTTTTGACTGGTTGGGAAATTGATGTTGGTTAATCTACCCATAATTGGTTGATTTTATTGTCGATAGGTTGACAGTTTGATTTTATAGATTGGTTGGCAAATTGATTTGTTAATCTACCAATAATTGGGAAATTGATTTGTCGATAGGTTGATCAGTTGTTTGGGTTTTTAGTTGGATGATGATTCATCCTATCATTATAGCATTGCGTGAAAAAACAAACCCCAGTGGCAGGTTTCCCAGACTCTGCAGCAGCGTTGGCACGTTAGGGCTTCACGGCTGAAAAAGCCAGAGGTGGACTCGCTCCACAGGTGTTTCTGGCCTACATGACATCACGGCCATGCCGGTCAGTTTACCTGAGCACTTTTATTTTTTTTTTTTTTTTGCGCTTATTTTCAGGGAGAGGAGAAGGTGCCGCCCTCATTGCTGGGCCTAGAGAAGCTGAGGTCTTTTACTTTTTTGTTTTCAGTTTTCTCCCCATCCTGCTATTTCCCACGCTGCTCATTTCAAATCCCTGCCACGCCACCCCCCAGATTCATTATGTCTCTTCTCAGAGTTGGGAGTCCACAGGAGCCCATCAATATTAGGTTGCCTTGGTGCCACCAGCCAAGGAGCCCCGACTTCTGCTGGGTCCCCTTTTGGGGGTGTTAGTGGGCCAGTTCTGAGCTAACATACACAGGACCCACCTGCAAGCCCCCCCATGTACAGTAGAATACAATGGAGGGGAATTTATACGGTCAGGCCAAAGGGTATAAACTATCTTTTGATTAGATTGGTTAGGGAATTTCTACGAAACACAGTTTATGGTAGAAAAAACAAAAAATTCAAGTACACACTTCTGGAGAAGACTAGCTTGGAATTCAATTTGTTTGAATCGATAAAAATTAGGCCATGATTACTACGGGTTTTATCATTTAAATTGTGCATTTTATGTATTCAACTATTCTGTCTTGTTATTGTATACTTTAACTTTTTTGGGGGGGGGGGGGGGGGGGGGGGCGAGAGGGTCATTGCTTGTTCATATTAAATAATCTTTTGATTCATCAGCCAGTTGGTTATTTTTGTCAGAATTAATATGAGAGTGTCAAGAGAGGTGAAGAAATTTTACACTCGTTGATTTTTTAATTGTGAGGTGTTGTTTTGTTTTTGGAATAAGGGCGAGTTTCTTGGGTTTTTTTTTGGAGTTGTTGGGGGGGGGGGGGGGGGGGGGGGGGGGGTGGGGGCATGGATGGGAGGATTTTGTGTGTGGGGAGAGTTGTTTTGTTTTGTTTTAGATTTCTATACACTCCCATAGTAGTTTTGCTTTCATAAAAAAATAATGGACAATTTCTGAACATATTAAAAAAAATTATATATTTTTGGACAGAAAAT
>CM060331.1:8269341-8279341 GCA_030674155.1 Stramonita haemastoma | reverse complement strand
TGTCAGTCCACTCTCTGATGGTGTCTTCCCATCATTTTCTCTGTCTGCCTCTTCTTCTCCCTCCTTGTACTGTTCCCTGTAGGACAGTCTTGGCTGGTTCAGATGTTTGTGTGACGTGCCTGTACCACTTGAGTTTGCGGCGTTTTTTCACTGAAGTCAGAAGCTCTGCATATAACTAGATGGGCATTTTTTTAATTCATACTTGTCAAAGAAGAACAGAAAGCTTGTATCAGCTTGAATCATTCTTGTGATAAGGCAAAGTGATAAAGCAAAGTCTAGTTGTTTCCCTATGTAGTGCAATGCTGCACTATATGCTTGTTTGGTGCACACCTGTGAACTCTATAAGACACTGGGTGTTGGCTATGAGTTTTCTGTCACACAGTCTGAATTTTTTTCAAACTCCTTCACCTGGACTATTGAATTACTTCTTTTTCTTTGTCAAATGCTCAGACAGCAACCACTGTTGTCTGTCATATGAGCAAAAATGTGTTGCACTGCCATTAAGCGCCTGACAAGTCAGGCCCAGCGCATCTGACTTCGGCAGGAGAGAGAATTGTGATCTTTTAAGTCTTTCTGGGAAAAAGGCAAGAGAATGGACCAAGAAGGCAGAAAATAGACAAGAAGGAGGTGACAGAAAGAAAAGGAACAAGGAAGAAACAAAGAGAGTGATAGAAAAGAGGAAAATTCTAGCACAGAATTTCAAGAATGTGAGGATGCTAGGCTCCCAGCATCCCCACAGAGGAATTTCTTACTTTGAAATGTGAGATACCACTGCTCTTGTTAGATGTTTTTGTCTTCAATTTAACATCTGTTCACTCTCGGTGATATTAGACAAAAGCTCTAATGGGCTAATAATTAGACGAGAGCTCTTGATAGACTTTTCCCTCACATTCCACTGGTTTAGCTGATCCCTCGTAACTTATGTAAATCTCTATTGTGTAATGGTTTACATGCTTGGGGAGAGAAAAATTACAGATTTTCCCCAGAAAATAAAAAGAAGTAGAGCCAGTCTGTTTCCTGTCTTTTTGTCTGAGGGCTTTGGGGACACTTTGAAGTGAATGACTTTCCAACTTATAAGTCTGTGTGTGTGTATGGTACCGGGTTTTCTGTTTGCTTTTCTTGTCTGTGGTAATGGGATTTTTGTTGGTTTGGTGTTTTTTTTCTGTTTTTATTCTCATTGGAGCAAGATCTCACCAGTTTTCAGGGCCAGTAAATTTCACTTGTTAGAGCAATAATTGAAGTGAATTATCTCCCTGAAGTAAGTTCTGAGGAGGGGATAGTTTGAATCAAAATAAACCAAGAAAAAGACTTTGCTGCCATCAAGGACAAAAGTACACATCATGAAAATTATTCTCTGATGCTGACATTAACTAGCCATGGGTAAATAAACTGGACAGGATGATAAATAAAACCAATGTTATTTCCTCAAAGGAAGACTTGATCCACTAGTTCAGATTCCATACATGTATATCTGCTGAGAAGGAAGGTGACAGGATGGTTAAGACGTTTTCCTGCCAATATTTAAACCCTGAGGTTCTGAGTTTGATTCCCAGCCTTGCCCTTGCTTCCCAGTTTGACGAAAAAATCAAACTAAATGTCAAAGTCCTTCAAATGAGACTATAAACCAAGGTCCTGTATGCAAACACACGCAGAACATGTTGTGCACATGTTAAAAACCCATTCCACCTTTTAGAAGAGCAGGCCATTGTTGTGCCGGTAGGAGCAGATGACAACAAACTAAAAAACCAGCATGCACACAGGTGTCATGTTTAGATACCATCCCTTAGGAAAAATTGTAGAGCTGGAATCCCCAGGGTGGTTCGGACAGGGGGGTCTGCTGCATGGGTAACAGCTTGCCCTCCATACTTACTTACCCAGGCTTTGCGCTCTAGAGCCTTGAGCACAACTCCATAGTCTTCCGAGACTGACAAATGCTTGCCTTTATCCCATGGGAAATCTTGGGCTTGTCACAGGTGAAATCTAGTCCAGAAACCCAAATGATGTCATGATTTTACTGTAAACACTGTGGCAGAGGAAGGGTCAAAATGTTATTTGGCAGATTCTTGTGGTTTTTTCACCGACTGTCATCTCCACTATAGTTTGGATATAGGAGCGAAACAAACAAACCAGTAACAACAACCGAATAAACAATTATTTTTCTCTTGCTTTATGTTTTCATTGCTTCTGAACGTATATTTTCAATAGTTTCGTATCTAATTTTTATTTCTGAACAAGTCTTTAAAAAAAACAAAAAACTTTTTCATCATTTTCAAATTCTGCCAGTAATACTATTCTGAAGTAGCTCAATCATCATGTCAGTAAATAAAATAAAATTAAATTAAAAGGAATGAAATGCCAGCAGAAACACTTCGTGCATGTTGACCTATGTTGCCAGCACTGGACACAATGTAGAGTGCTGATCTGGTTAGTGTTGGGCCTTCCTAAGTTTAGCATGTGCTGATCTGGTTAGTGTTGGGCCTTCCTAAGTTTAGCATGTGCTGATCTGGTTAGTGTTGGGCATTCCTAAGTTTAGCGTGCTAGGGGTCACCCAGAATATGCACCCTTTTTCACTCATCACTCTTGAGAATGAGTGTGTGTCTTTAATTTTACGTCTGTTCCCTTAAAGAATCGCTGTGAAGCCATAAATGTACAGTGGATGAGAGGTTTGTGTGTATGGCTGTTTTCAAGGACCTTGTAGCATGTATGATCTTATTTCTTATTTATTATCGTGTGTCTGTTTTGGTTGCAGCTGGTTCGTCTGTTTCAAAACACGCTGATGGACAGCTGTGGAATTATGTTCTCTGAGAAACTGAGCGCTTCCTTGGTGAGGCTTGAAAATTCAATGTGTGTGTGTGTGTGTGTGTGTGTGTGTGTGTGCGTGTGCGTGCGTGCGTGCGTCGCGTGCGTGCGTGCATATATGTTTGTTGTTGTTTGTTTTGTTCAATGTCTTTCACTACCTGGTGATATAGACATATATTATATCCTCAGAACTGACTACAGTAGAGGTCTTACTGGGGAAGAATATATAACCTCAGCAACTAATATGTGTGTGTGTGTGTGTGTGTGTGTGTGTGTGTGTGTGTGTGTGTGTGTGTGTGTGTGTGTGTGTGTGTGTGTGTGCGTGTGTGAGTGTGTGTGTGTGTGCGCGCACGCACATGCGTGCATGTGTGTGTGTGACACCACTAAGTCTACATATTTTCATTGCCTTAAAAAAAAACAACGTGTACATGCATGAAAGAGTATGAATGTTTCAAGCAAAAGTTTGTAAGGTCCTCTTTGTTTATAGACTGCATTTTTTTATGGTTGCTTTTACATGGATTTTATTTAGATTTCCTGTTATTTGACTGGGGTTTTATTTCTGTCTTTTTCAGGTGTACCGTGACAGCGACGATAAGGCCCATTCCAATTCTATGTATGGGTGAGGAAACTGCTGATGATTGGCTGTTAATTAAGTGAATCTTTTTTCATTTATGTTGATCGAAAAAAGACTTGGTGAAGAGATTGACACTAAGATTTATTGAACAGTGTGAATCTAAATTACAGTTTATATATCTGCATTGAACTGACGTTTTATATTAATGTAATCAGAAGTGTTGATCTCGTAATTGTAGTGTGCACTGGTTTTGTGCAGTCTTTTGGCTGACAGGGTATTTTGTTGTTGTTTTATTTTGTTTTCCTTACTCTATGGTCACTTTTTTTGGTGCACTGTTTTAATGATAGCTACAGGGTTGTGATAAATTCTGAAGATACCTTTTTATATATATATATATATCGTATGATATGACACATGTCTGCTATCACAAGTCGTTCATTTGAAAAAAATGTTATTATAATAACAACAACAACAGCAACACACAACAATAGCAATAATAAATGGAAGTCATATCACTCTATATCTGGTTTTTAAAAAAATCAAAGCATTTTATTTACACAGATATATATTGTTGTTGGGTTTGTATGTTTTTTTAATTGAGCTGGTTTAAAAGTTTAGCAGAAACTCTGTTGTTCACTCTCTTTTTGTTGTTGTTGTTGTCAATTTTGCTTTTGCTGTTGACTTTATATTTGTTTCTCAGGAGACTGTTTACAAAATGATAGCTGTCTTTTAGACATGTCTGTTGGTATTTTTGGGACATTTGGGTGATATACGATCTTGGAACTGACATTCTTTTTTTTTTTGCAAATATCTTTGCTATTTATTTGTTGTCTGTAAATAATTTTCAACACTAAATGGATATATATGGATATATATATTTTTTTAGAATGAGTTATGTTTTTATGAAAAATGTTTCTGGAAAAATGCTTTATGAAAACAAATTATGATATCTGTTTTTTTTGGAAGGGGGGGGGGGGATTCATGTGTGTTCTATACTTATTCAGGTAGTTAAGAAGATTGGAGATTGAAAGTGTACAGACTGGAGATAGTTTATTCAAAGTGTACAGGAATACATCATTGTTGACCTTGTGCAGTGTGTGTTGTATGTCGCACAGTACAGTTTTTTCACAAAAAGTTCCAAATACTCCAAGAGCTTTTTCAGTTATATTTACAAGCATACCAGAGTTTAGCATATCTGATCTCAATGCTCCAATATCTGATCTCAGTGCTCCAGAGTTTAGCTTATCTGACCACAATACTCCAGAGTTTAACATATCTGATCTCAATGCTCCAGAGTTTAACATATCTGATCTCAATGCTCCAGAGTTCAGCATTTCTGATCTCAAATACTCCAGAGTTTAGCATATCTGACCTTAATGCTCCAGAGTTTAGCATATCTGATCTCAATGCTCCAGAGTTTAGCATATCTGATCTCAATGCTCCAGAGTTTAGCATATCTGATCTCAATGCTCCAGAGTTTAGCATACCTGGTCTCAATGCTCCAGAGTTTAGCATATCTGACCTTAATGCTCCAGAGTTTAGCATACCTGATCTCAATGCTCCAGAGTTTAGCATATCTGACCTTAATGCTCCAGAGTTTAGCATACCTGATCTCAATGCTCCAGAGTTTAGCATATCTGACCTTAATGCTCCAGAGTTTAGCATATCTGACCTTAATGCTCCAGAGTTTAGCATACCTGATCTCAATGCTCCAGAGTTTAGCATATCTGATCTCATCACTCTTGCTCCGTCCATCTCTCCTCATTGGCACCTTATCAGTGCCTCATGATCTCAGCTTCTTGTGGAATGCTCATTCTCCTCCTCATTCATCATGGCTGTGCCTTAACGTGCAAGCAGTTTTGTCCTTGTTTTTCTTTGTCCTTCACTGGGTTGGGTGTCATTGCCATACTGCACTGAAGAGGCTATTTTGCCAAAGGGTGTAAAGGTGAAGGTGTAAAGTATAAAGGTGAATAACTGATGAAGCTTTAGGCCTGGGCCAATGAAGACTCCATTGTCTTTACATCCTTTGGATAAGTCACTTGCATGCACAAAACCTCACCACTGGTAAACCTCAGAGCTCTGGCTGAGGAATGAGGAAAAAAAAAAAGTGACTAAGATCTCATGAGTAGAGGCATGCATAAAGAATCTTGCTCAGGTGTGAAATCTCATTTACTCTTTCAAAGAAGGGAAGGTCATTGGCACTCGTGGAAATGTAAATTGTGAGCATTTTGTGGGAGGATTTCAACAACAAAACAGCAAGACAGGAACATAGAAAATAGATAAAAGATGTGGATTGTTTTCCTTTTGGAAAGGGACTGTGGGAGGGGTGTAGTTTTTTATTGGGGGGGGGGGGGGGGGAGGTATTTTTCAAATCAGAAGAGAAAAGGAGAGATTTTTTATTCTAGCGAGCTTCATTTGTTTTTTTTGTTTTTTTTCTTCGTTGTGGATTTGCTGATGAGTTTGTTTGTTTTTTTGTATTTGGGGGTTGTTGTTTTTTTTTGGGGGGGTTGTTGTTGTTGTTTTTTGGGGGGTTATTGTTTTTTGTTTTTGTTTTTTGTTGTTGTTTTTTTTAGGGGGGGTTGTTGTATTTGTTTTGTTGTTGTTGGTTGGTTTTGGTTGGGTTTTTTTTGGAGGGGGGGGGGGGTAAGGAGGAGTGACAGAAGCATTAGTTGGGGTGTGATTGTTAATCTGTGGATGCTATATTCTCTTTACTTTTGTTGGTCATGTTGTATAAAACACATACACTTGTACTGTAAAATACATACATTTGTACTGTCCTGGATTTCCAGTTTAAACAGTATCTGTGAATCAGTCCTATAAATACTCAGAAGGGTTGTACGTGCATTTCACAATACTACTGTGCTTTGTTTTGGTTTTTTGTGGAATTTATGATGGTGTAAATGTGTCACAGGATTTTAGAGTCTTGTTTTGCCACAATTTAAATATTTTGTTTGGTCTGGGTGTGGGGGTGGGGTGGGGTGGGGGACACACACTTTTTTTTTTTATATTACAGGTGGGTGGGAAGTCGAGGAGAGAGGTCTGAGAAGAATTATTTTGGTGTGCTTTTTGTATTTATCTGATTTCATTTACTTCTGTTGGTCATATTGTATAAAAAAAACTACAGGTGTACTGTCCCGGCTTTCCAGTTTCAACAGTATCTGTCGATCAGTCCTATAAATACTCAGATGGGTTTTGAATTTTTACATCACTACTGTGTTATATCGTTTTTACAGAATTTGTGATGCTGTTCACTGAAAGTGCATTTTTATTTCTGTTTTTTTTGCCGCTATTTCATTAAATTGTTTACTGATTTAAAGACTGTTTTTTTGTTGTTGGTTTTTTTTTACTGTGCATTTAAAATATTTAAAGCTTTTTTTTCTTTTTTTTTTTGGCATTTTGCTGTTGCCAGTACATGTGTGTGCGTGTGTGTGTGTGTGTGTGTGTGTGTGTGTGTGTGTGTGTGGTGTTTCTATTTTAAGAAATGATCTCAGTTCTTTCCCTTGTGTAACCTGTTGTCAATATGTGCTCACTTGTTCTGTTACTATTTTTAGACATTTCCAAGGATTATGAAAGCAAATTTTGCCTGGGTGATGACAATGAATTTTACTTGTCGGCTGTCAGCTTTTCATCAGGGTACATATTTATTTATCTATCATGTTGCATTTATTGGAATAATTAAGATGCTGAACTTTACAATGACCTCTCTTGCCTATAATTATAGCTTTGACTTTTTTGTTTTTAAGGGTTTTTGAAAAATTCTGTTTTGGCAGTATAGTGAGATCAAGTTTTTATATATATATATATATATATATATATATATATATATATATATATTATATATATATATATGTTTACTGTCTTTCATTGCTCTATATATTGAACGCTATTCTTGCCTTGGGTTTCACCTCAATCACTGTTTTTAAGGTTTGCTGTGTTCTTATTATGCACTAAAAAATGTTTGCTATTTTCATACACTACTTTTACAAGTTACCTTTTATGCATACTAACCTCATCAGGTTTTATTTTGTTGTTGATTGTTTGTATTGAATGCTATCATTACCTCAAATCTTGCCCAAAGAACCCAATTTTCAGCTTTTCGCTGTTGTTGTGTTTTTTTATTTAATCAAAGCAATAAAATTTTTGGTGTTTTTTTTAAAAGAAAGTTTGTATTGAATGCTATTATTACCTTGAATCTTGCCACAAGAACCAAATTTTCAGCTAAGATTTGCAGTGTCAGCATTTCTTTCGATATACTAGCTGCACTGTCTTATGATTCGTGTATATTGAATCCTGTATTTGCCTTAAATCTTGCCACAAACACAATTTTTAACACTTTTTCTTTGTTCTTTTTATGCACAGAATTTGTATTGCTTTTTTGTTAGGGGGGGGGGCTACAGTAGAGTGCTGTAAACTTCTTTTTTTTAATAAAAAATAAAAAGATGTTCTTTGTCTAGGTGTTATTGGAGTACTCATACATTAATTCTCATAAGAAATCTTGCCACAAGTACTGTTTTTGATGCTTTGCTGTGTTCACTCTTATACTCTGAAAGTTTTGGCATTTTGTTTTTGATAGTATAATAGTATAAAACTTTTTTTTTTTTTTTTAATATATCAATCACTTATGCCTTGTTTTGTTATCAGGGGATTACTGATCTATTTATATAACTTTTTTTTTTCTTTTTTTTTTTTTTTATTGTTGTGGTCTGTACTCAGAATAATTATATGAAGACATTTTGAGATTGAAATAAATTTTATTTGTATTTGTTGTTCTTATTGTTTAATTGCCAAGTACAGTCTTTTTGACTTCCTTTTCTGGTGTGTGTGTGTGTGTGTGTGTGTGTGTGTGTGTGTGTGTGTGTGTGTGTGTGTGTGTGTGTGTGTGTGTGGTGTTGTTGTTGTTGTTGTTGTTGTTTAATTTAGAATCTATTCACATTTGGTGATATTAGATTAAACAAACAAATGAACAAACAAACAAAAACCCTACCATAAAATATTTGATCTGCTCACTTCAGACCTTACCTCTTTTTACACAATTACAATCTCTCTGTCTCTGTCCCCCCCCCTCCCCCCTCTCTCTCTCTCTCTCCCCCCCCCCCCCTCTCTCTCTATTATCCTCAAATAAAAGAATTTTGCCTTGCCTTGCCTTGCCTTGCCTTGCCTTGCCTTCTCTCCTCTCTCTCTCCTCTCTCTCCTCTACTCTCTCTCTCCCTCTCTCTCTCTCTCCTCTCTCTCTCTCTCTCTCTCTCTCTCTGTCTCCTCTCTGTTCTGTCTGTCCTGTCTGTCTGTCTGTCTGTCTGTCTCTCTCTCTCTCTCTCTCTCTCTCTCTCTCTCTCTCTCTCTCTCTCTCTCTCTCTCTCTCACTCTCTCTCTCTCTCTCTCTCCTCTCTCTCTCCTGGATTAGATAGAAATTGTGACAATCTCTCTCGGCATTTGGTTTGCCTCACTTGCCATTTTGCATTGCTTACTGTATGCTTTGTGCCCAAAGGCCAATGTACATCATAAGACCTGATCAGACTTCAGGGCTTTGAGTTCTCTGTGTCTCTGTCTCTCTCTCTCTTTCACACACCACACACACACACACACACACACACACACACACACACACACACACACACACAGACACACAAACACACACAAACACACACACACACACACACACACACACACACACACACACACACACACACACACACAAACACACCACAAACGTTCTGCATATGTGAACACACGCAGAACATCTTGCACACGCATTGAATCCTGTTCCACTTTTTGTAAGAGTAGGCCTTTGTGTGCTGGTGGGAACATATTACAAGATTTACAAAACTGCATACACATGGGGACTGGCTGTAAAAAAAAAAAAGAAAGAAAAGAAAACCACATGAATGCTTATTCCATTACCCTGGATATAAAAGAATAAAATAAAATGTAAATAAAATAAACACTAGACAACAGATACCGATCTGTCCTGTTCACATGCACAACATTATCTCTGTCATGTCCTTGTGTCAGTCAGGCCACCCTCAAAACAGCACAGAGTGTGCCCACCCAGTTATTATGCAAGCAAGTAGGGTAAGGAGGTCACGCACACACACTTCTCGCATCGCTACTTGCTTGACAGTGCTCGTGCACTCTAGCAAAGGCCTGGCGTTATACAATCAACCAGTACGCTTGCACCCTGAGTCAGTTTCCTTGTCACCACGGGTGCAAACGAACGCCAAAACGGACTTACTTTGAAAACAGGTATGTACATCCTTTTTTTTTTTTTTTTCTTTTACATCCGGATATATATGATATGGTCGAGAAAATACGAAGGAAGAAGGAAGCGAAAATCACGAAATATAGGCCTCTTTGTTTGTACTCTACGAATCAAATCAAATCAAATTCTTTTATTTCGAGGTTAATGAATAAGCACTCATGTGCTTTTTTTACACCCAGTCCCCGCCCTAATCAGGGATTACATTAGTTAAAGAACACCTCCAACGAACAACAATAATAAACCAAACAACAAGGCCAAAACAACAAGACAGTAATAAACAGACGACAAGATGTAAGGACAGAAGATATAATAGGATAACAAAGGCGCAATACAGTGAACTAGAATTAATAATAAACAATCAAATGATCATT
>CM060331.1:8244341-8259341 GCA_030674155.1 Stramonita haemastoma | reverse complement strand
AAGACTGGAGAAGAAGACTGAAGACTGGAGAAGAAGAATACTGAAATCTGTATACTGAAAAAGAAGAAGACTTAAAACTTAAAACTGAAAAAAGAAGAAAAACAGAAATCTGCAGACTGAAGAAGACAGTTCAGCAGGTTGAACTTTCTACTGTGTCCGGACATACAGGTCGGGCAGGCCACAGACAGAGAGAGACAGACAGACAGAGAGACAGACAGACAGACAGACAGACAGACAGACAGACAGAGAGAGAGAGACACTGAGAGAGAACTCGAACTCGAACTCGAACTCGAACTCGAAAATTTATTCACAGAAAGGCCATTGGCCCATACATGAAGGGGGTTGCCAAACTGCTTAGTATTTTGGTGGAATAAAAGACAACAGCAATGACAACAGCAGAATTGTATTGCAACAAAATCAGAAGCAAAAATATGACTTAAGATAATAAAGTATCTCTTATTCTAAAGGCTTTACACAAATAAAGAGTGAGGCTGCGCACAACCTCAGGCTGACTTGATGCCATGAGTAAACAGAGTCTAAATGAATTAGGCTGCTTTCTATATTTCACAGGGATGTAACTCTGCCTAACATCCTCTAGCACTGGGCAGCATAACACAAAATGCACTTCATCTTCAGGTGCTTGCTTACATAAAGGGCATAGTAACCTGAGGTCATCAGCATCATATCCTCTGTATCTGCATTTATGAACATTTATATCTGATACACCAAGTCTAAACTTTGACATAATTCTTTTCAAATGTATGTCCATATCAAGCTTTAAGTAAGGTTTGATATCATGTGCACTTATAAATTGTCTATACATTTGATACCTTTCACTGGTTTGTATATGATCATTCCATTGCTGCCATCGGCAGTCAAACACTGAGAGAGAGAGAGAGACAGAGAGAGAGACAGAGACAGAGAGATATATCAAATCAAACCAAATCGAATCAAATCAAATTCTTTTATTCGAGGATAATGAATAAGCACTGATGTGCTTTTTTTTTACATCCAGTCCCCAGAGAGAGAGAGAGACAGAGAGAGAGAAAGAGGGAAGATGGCGGAGTTCCGTGCGGACAAGAGTCACGACTTTGATCTGGAGGTGGTGTTGGACGCCTTCAGGAAGTGCCTCAGGAATGACGGGTCCCTCTCTCTGGACGAGTACCTCAGGGGCTTTCACGAACTGTGCAGGTGAGGACAGTGTGTGTGTGTGTGTTGTGTTGTGTTGTGTTGTGTGTGTGTGTGTGTGTGTGTGTGTGTGTGTGTGTGTGTGTGTTGTGTGTATGTGTGTAGTGTGTGTGTGTGTGTGTGTGTGTTGTGTGTGTGTGTGTGTTGTGTGTGTGTGTGTGTGTGTGTGTGTGTGGTGTGTGTGTGTGTGTTGTGTTGTGTGTGTGTGTTGTGTTGTGTTGTGTGGTGTGTTGCTCGCATTGTATTGTATTGTATTGCATTGTGTTGTGTTTGTATACCACTTTAAGTCTTGGCAGATTTCTCTACGTGAAATTCGGGATGCCCTCCCGGGGAGAGTGCGTGGCCACAAGAGCAGTGCCACCCATTATTTTTTTCCTCTCTTTTTCTGTCTGCATGTGTATTTGTTTCCCTGAGTGGCTTTTTCTACAGAATTTGCCAGGGATAACTCATGTTGCCGTGGGTTCTATTACACGTATTAAATAATTAAGTGTAACGCACGGACCTCGGTTTATTGTCTCATCCGAAAGACTAGCACCCAGACCACCACTCATAATGGTCTAACGGGTGGGGGAAAAGTTTCGAGCCCAAACGGGTATCAAACCACCGCACACTTGCAACCTGAACTTTTCGCTGTCTAGGCAGGTTTGTTACCTCTAGCCGAGGTGGGGGGGGGGGGGGGGAGAAATGAAAACGATGGTTGTTGTTGATCATCATTTTAACTCCGCCCTGATTATGATTATGTAACTATGTGAATATTGCTGTAGTTTTCTCAGCGCATAATTATGTTATAGGGAAGTGACGTCGGTCGCGTCATGTCAGATGGTTAGATGTCAGTCTGACATTTGAGGTCATAGTCTGAGTGGATGGGACTTTGCTGTCACGGTGTGTGTGCATGTGTCAGGTTTCACACAGCTATTCCCTGCTCTGTAGTTTTAGATAGACAGCTATGTCCTCTTCCTTGTTCCTACTGCCCTAATTCTGCCTCTGTCTGTCTGTCTGTCTGTTTTGCCTGTCTGTCTCTCTCCCTCTGTCTGTCTGTCTATTTGTCTGTCTGTCTATCTGTCTGTTCTGTCTGTCTGTCTGTCTCTCTTCTGTCTTCTCTCTCTCTCTCTCTCTCTCTCTCTCTCTCTCTCTCTCTCTCTCTCTCTCTCTCTCCTCCTCTCTCTCTCTCTCTCCTCCTCTTTGTGTGTGTGTGTGTGTGTGTGTGTGTGTGTGTGTGTGTGTGTGTGTGTGTGTGTGTGTGTGTGTGTGTGTGTGTGGAGAGGAGAGTGAGAGAGGAGAGAGAGAGAGAGAGAGAGAGAGAGAGAGAGAGAGAGAGAGAGAGAGAGAGAGAGAGAGAGGAGAGTTCAGATTCTTTTATTCAGAGGATAATAGAATAAGCACTCAAGTGGGGTTTGGTTTTCTTTTTTACGTTTAGTCCCAGTATGCATGCTGTTCTCTAAATTTTGTCATTCGTTCCCAACTGCACACAATGGCCTGCTACTCCGAAAAAGAGAATGGGATTTAACGAGTGCGCAAAATAGTCTCATCCAAGAATGTGTGTGTGTGTGTGTGTGTGTGTGTGTGTGTGTGTGTGTGTGTGTGTGTCTGTGTGTCTGTCTGTCTGTCTGTCTGTCTGTGTCTGTGTTGCAGTAGTTGCTCTGTAATAAACAACAACAAAAAAACACCACCAAATAAAGTACTCTCGTATACCAACAAAACAAAATACACGCAGATAGGGAGAAAAAATGGCTGACTGCATTCTATGGCGGTGTGCGCTGCGAATCATGGCAATGGGTGTGCTGGTGTTTTAAGCACTTTATGTCACAGAGTTAGTCATTCATTTATTCATTCACGCTCTTCCGATGGCTCTGGGAAGAACAAGGGGCAATTTTACGGGGAGAAATTTGCTGTGCCTGACGTAAATACTCTGCAATGATACACACAGAGTAAACTGGTTATTGGGGGACGGGATAACCTGTGGTCGTTGAAGGTTGTGATTTGACACTGGTCGAACCGTTTTGAACGATACAAATGCTGTTCAAGAGGATTTTTTCTCCTGAGTTAACATCAGTGCCGATTCATCCCTCGAAAGTCCTTCGGTGGTTTTATACACTGAAGGCCCCGTCTGCAAAGGCACACAGAACATCTTGTGCACACGTCAAATCCTGTTCCGCCTTTCAGAAGAGTAGGCTATTTGTGCCAGTGGGGAACAGATGACAGAACTTTTTACAAATCGTATGCACACGGGGACTGGACGTAAAAAAGGCACACAAGTGGTTGTTCCATTATTCTAGAAATAAAAGAATGAATAAAATTGATAGTTTATTGGTGGATGATTGTCCAGAGGTAGCGCACTTATGTAGAAAGCATGAAAAGCAGTTCGATCTTCATTTCAACCCAAAGATCCCATCCACCCCCTTCCCCTGCCCCCCATCCACTAGACCCATGAGTAGTGGTCTGGATGCTAGTCTTTTGAATGAGTGGATAAACCAACTCCCGTGTGCAACACGCATTCAGTGCAAGTAAAAGAACATACAGGAACAAGAGGGTTACCTGTAGAAAAACATTAAAGGTAAAGGTGTCCCATAACCTATGTGGTCATAGAGGAGCGAGGCATCAGAGACCTCAGCTTCTCTAGGGCCCAGCATGTTGAGGGCGGCACTCACCCATCTCCTCTCCCTCGCTGCTTTACCTTCCCTGGCCCTAAAGAGGGCAGGTACCCATTTACAGCTGGGTGAACTGGGGGACTGTACTGGAGCGTGTGGCGCGCAAACGGTCAACCCAAAATACAATTTACCTATTAAATTTTAGTATGGATCTAGATCTATTTGCTTTACAAGATACAGTGCTCTATGAATTCCATTTTATTATTTAAGTAGTAGTATATCGTTATATATACATATTGTTGTGTGTAGTTAGTTTTGTTTTGTTATGTTGTTGTTGTTGTTGTTCTTCTTCTTCTTTTTTTTCTTCTTCTCTTCTTCTTCTTCTTCTTCTTCTTGCTGTTGCTCTACTACTACTACTACTACTACTACTACTACTGCTACTTACTACTACTACTACTACTGCTACTACTACTACTACTACTACTAGCTGGCTACTACTACTACTACTACTACTATCTATCTACTACTATATATTATTATTATTATTATTTATTATTATTATTATTATTATATTGTGCTGCTAGTTGTTTATATTACTACTACTGTTATTTATTGGTATAGTTTTTTTATTTTATCCGTTCATTGACATACCCTCACTCCCCAGTTCACTCACACCAATCTTCTCTGCACGTCAGGTTTTTCCGGCTGACGGGGAAGCTGTTCAGCTTCGTGGCCAAGGACCTGGAGTCCAAGATGAAGCCCATCGAGGCTCGCCGCCGGTCCTCCGCCATCGGCCACCACTACGTCACCCTGCAGTCCATGATGCACTACGAGGTCACCGAGGGCATCCAGGGTCACAAAGGTCACTCGCCGTCCGGCACGCGCCAGTTCCTGCGCCTGCACCGCGCGCTGGAGTTCATCCTGGAGTTCATGAGGCAGCTCCGCCAAGAGGACGAGCAGGCCAAGACGGCGCACATCGCCTCAGAGGTGAGGCACGGGAGGGTTTTTTCTGTTTTTTTTTAAGGGTTGGGAGTTCGTTGTTGTTGTGCGTTACCTAGCTGAGCACTCTTAGGGGGTCACCCAGAATATGCACTCTTGACATTAAAAAAAATAATAATATGCACTCTTGACTTACTCATCCCACCTGGGAATCACTGTGAGATAGGAAGTACACACAAGATGAGAAGTTTGCGTGTATGGCTGTTTTCAAGTACCTCGCCAAATAGGCAGCCATACTCTAACTTAAGAGGATTTCTCCTTGATGGAGAGTGCAGTTTATCTATTTTTCATTTATTTATTTTGTTTTATTCTTTTATATCGAAGATAATGGAATAAGCACTCATGTGCTTCTTTACATCCAGTCCCCGTGTGTATGTTTTGTGAATCTTGTCATCTGTTCCCACCGGCACACAATGGCCTACTCTTACGAAAAGCGGAACAGGATTTAACTTGTGCGCAAGATGTTCTGCGTGCGTTCGCACGACGGGGCCCGATTTAAAGTTCATCCGAAGGACTTTTGGGGAGAGTGGAGTACACACCAGATGAGAAGAAGTTTGCGTGTATGACTGTTTTGAAGTAACTCGTTGCGTAGGCAGCCATACTCCGACTTCAGAAATGTTCTCTTCTTGATGGAGAGTGCAGGTTGTTATGTTAAGAGCTTGTCATGGCTGAAGGTAATCTGAAAGACAAATTTTTTACAACATAACAATTTTGATGTTGGCTTTGGCACTTAGATTAACTGACACAGCTTTTGGCCTGGACCAGTTCGGAGCTTGAATAGGATAGTGGTGATGGTTGTTGGGTAGTTGTGTGTGTGTGTGTGTGTGTGTGTGTGTGTGTGTGTGTGTGTGTGTGTGTGTGTGTGTGTGTGTGTGTGTTGTGTTCTTCAGTTTAACGTCTATTCACATTAAGTGATTTTAGACCAAAAAAAAAACAAAAACAAAAATTTAAAAAAGCAACAACCGTGAACAAGAAAAATTGAACAATAGCTGAAACCAATGCCAGATAACAAAGCTAAGATATAAAACTAACTTTAACAAACTATAAACATTGAATTATCGGACTTCTTATTAGCGCTAACACAATGTCCAACAATCGCGATGGTTCAGACAACAAGTGGTCCAGTGATAGATTAGGCACAACAGGTAAAAGTGGTTTTAGATATCCACAAAGAAGAGTATGACTATTCGTTATCTTATCTCCACAAATACAGTTTACATCCCTGTGTGTGTGTGTGTGTGTGTGTGTGTGTGGTGTTGGGTTGTTGTGTTGTGTGGTCTTTGATTTAGTCTGTACACTTAAAGTGTGTGTGTTGGTGTGTGTGTGTGGTGTGTGTGTGTTGGTGTGTGTGTGTAGTGTGTGTGTGTGACACTGATGGTCATTTCCCCTGTGGCTATGTGGCAGGTGTACAGCCGGACCCTGTCCAAGCATCATCCCTGGGTGACCCGACAGTTGGCGGCACTGGCCGTGTACATGCTGCCCTCCAAAAAGTTCCTCATTGACGTCATGTGCAAACACGATTACCACAGGGTCCATGACCTCATCGATGACGTGGCCAAAGAAGGCCAGCCCATCTATGACGTGGCGCAGAGACTGTTCACTGACTACGGCTGCTTTCATCCCCTGAGAGAGAGAGAGAGAGAGGAGAGAGAGAGGAGAGAGAGAGAGGGGATGAGGAGTAGAGAGAGAGAGAGAGAGAGAGACTGTCGAAACTCGAAACTCGAAATTTTAATGAGAGAGAGAGAGAGAGAGAGGAGAGAGAGAGAGAGAGAGAGAGAGAGAGAGAGAGAGAGAGAGAGAGAGAGAGAGAGAGACTCTGGAAACTGGAAACTCGAAATTTTAATGAGGTGAGAGAGAGAGGAGAGAGAGAGAGAGAGAGGAGAGAGAGAGAGAGGAGAGAGAGAGAGAGAGAGATCTTTCCAATGTGACACAATGTATACCTTTCGACACCGATCATTCCCCCTGTGATCATTTGCAATGTGACACATTGTATATCAGGGGAGTGAGTGACGTGTGTGTGGATGATGTGTGTGGGTCCTGGCCGGATTTCATTTTGTCTCCGATACCCTGAACTGACATGGGAATGGGTCGTCCAAGGTTGAAGGAGTCTTTCACTAAAGCCGGGGTTATAAATACAGTGTGCACAAAGACAAAAAAAACAGATGCAATCTGCGTGCTAATAAGTCTGGTGAAGATGTTGAGGTTGTGTGATACCTTTTATTATTGCAAAGACTTCTGAAGAATTGGATTATGACTGTGGAAAGAGAGAGAGAGAGAGAGAGAGAGAGAGAGAGAGAGAGAGAGAGAGTGATGGTGGATGAGGAGAGTGTGTGTCGCGCGCGCGCTGAAACAGTAAAAGAGCAGACAAGAATGTCTTTATATGGACTCAAAACATGCAGTATTAATACAATTTTTTGCTCGGTTTGGGTTTTTTTTTTGTTTGGGGGTAGGATAGGGGGGGGGGGGGGGGGGGGGGCGATCTGGTTTGGTCTTTTATACTCGAAATTTATTGCTGATAGCCGCCAAGCTTACCAGTTTTATATCCCAATTATACTGATACTCAGCTCCGTTTTCATTCCTGGTTGTGATTGTTATGTGATAGTATTGACACATTTTTAGTCCCTTTTTTTTTTTTTTTTTTTTTTAAACCAGATCCTCACTAATGAAAGATTAGTTGTGATTATGAGAAGAAAAGTACATCAGTATCTGTGTTCACATAATTATACTCCCAGTTTTTGTGCTTTTTTTTTTTTTAAGAGGAGAGGAGTGTATTCACACAGAGAGACAAAGAGATGAATTTTGTCAGTATGTGTACCTGTGTGGAGGTGTTTTCTTCTTCTTCTTCTTCTTCTTCTTCTTCTTTCTTCTTCTTCTTCTTCTTCTTCTTCTTCTCTTCTTCTTCTTTCTTTTCTTCTTCCTCTTCTTCTTCTTCTTTCTTTTCTTCTTCGTTGGACGCTCAGACAGCAACTATTGTCTGTCATAATGAGCGAAAATGCACTGCGCTGCCGTTAAGCGCCTGACAGGTTAGGCCCAGCACATCCCCCTTCTGCACGTTAAGGGGGAGATGGGTGTACTGAGATGGAGGGAGTGAAAGGATAGGCACATGACTTGGTTTGTTTCCTCTTAAAATCTGTTGTTGTTGTTGTTGGTTTCTTTTTTTTTTTTCAACTGATTGTCTCTGTTTAAATCAGCCTCAAGACGGGCGCCATAGCCAAAATAGGCACATGACTTTGTTTCCTCTTAAAATTTTGTTGTTTTGTTGTTTTGTCGGTTTCTTTCTTTGTTTTTGTTTTTTTTCATTTTCACTGTTTGTCTCTGTTTAAATCGGCTTCAAGACGGGCGCCATAGCCAAAATAGGCACATGACTTTGTTTCCTCTTAAAATCTGTTGTTGTTTTGTTATTTTAGTTTTGTTTTGTTTTTTCTTTTCATTGTTTGTTTCTGTTTAAATCGGCCTCAGAATGGGCGCCACAGCCAAAATAGGCACATGACTTGGTTTGTTTCCTCTTAAAATCTGTTGTTGTTTTGTTGATTTCTCTTTATTTCATTTTTATTGTTTGTCTCTGTTTAAATCGGTCTCAGAACGGGCGCCACAGCCAAAATAGACACAGGACTTTGTTTGTATCCTCTTAAATCTATTGTTGTTTTGTTGTTGTTTTTTCACAAATTGTCTCTGTTTAAACCAACCTCACGACGAGCGCTACAGCCGAGTGGACCGTTCAACTTCAATCCCAAGAGTCCATGAAGTCGTGGATTCGATTGGCGGTGTCTGGTGAATCAAGGGTGGACATGGGGATTATTACCATCTCCCATGACAATTTCAAGTGCAGACCTGCCAGTGCCTTAATTCCTTCCGTGTATTTAGACATGCAGAACATCAAGTATACACGTTTTAAATGCCGTGATACACATCAGAGTTCGGTGGGTTACGGAAACACGAACACACCCAGAATACATTCCCGAAGTCGGAACGCGGCTACCTTCACGGTGGGGAGAAAAAAACTGTTGCATTCGCAAAAACGCAAAATCACACCATGGGTGAATCCCAGTACTCTAGCTGGGGAACACACACACACACAAATTCTGGCTTGAGTCTAGATACTGATGATCTTTTTAGAAGTACCTTTTAACATACGAGCCGCCGCTGTAGTCCAGTGGTTAGGGCGTTGGACTCGTAACCTAAAGGTTGCGGGTTCGATCCCAGCTAGGCTATGGCGTTGTGCCCTTGGAAAAGGCACTTTACGGCTATTTTCTCACCCCACCCAGGTGTAAAAGGGGTACCGACCTTGTGTTGGGGGTTAACCCTGCGATAGACTGGCGTCCTGTCCAGGGGGGAGTCTATGACTCTCAGTCGCTTAACGCCACAGAAACCGGGATAAGCGCCGGCCTGATGAGCCTTAGGCTCGGGACAGACTTTAACTTTAACTTTTAACTTTTAACATACGTGTTATTTTACAATTTCCGAATTTGTTTTAGTTTTGTATTCTGCTTGTTTCTTTTATATCTTCTTGTATTTTGTATTTTAAAAAAGTAAAAATCGGTATGTAAAATGTGGACGCCATTTTCTTGTGTGTGTGTGATTGGGGGGGGGGGGGGGGGGAGGGGGGAAGGAGCTGGTTTGCTGTTGTTCTTTTGGGGGGGGGGGGGGGGGTTATTTGCTTTTGTTTTGTTTGCCTTTTGGATGATTGCCATACTTACTGATATGAGCTCATGATAATATGGAAATCCACCTGCCAAAACAACGTGGATATATGAGAAATGTTAAGGAAGATCCATTTGCCAACAAGTGGTGGGTTATAAACTGTAGTCATGAAATCATAATAGAAAGGGCTTCCTTGTAGATGAATTATTGGTGGCTGTATGTGTGTGTGTGTGTGTGTGTGTGTGTGTGTGTGTGTGTGTGTGTGTGTGTGTGTGTGTGTGTGTGTGTGAAATGAAGAGAGGGATCGTCTATTTGCCAAAACCTTATACATGTATATACTCTAAAATCACGATAATGACAATTAGAGAGAGAGAGAGAGAGAGAGAGAGAGAGAGAGAGAACACGATCAGGATATTTTTCTCAAGAAAGGCAATGGCCCCATTTGAAAGGGTATCAAGGGTATACCGTGTGCGAATGCACGCAGAACATCTTGCGCACACGTTAAAACCCCGTTCCACCTTTCGGAAGAGTAGGCCATCGTGTGCCGGTAGGAGCGGATGACAAAATTATAACAAACCAGCATGCACACAGGTGTCGTGTTTAGACACCATCCCTGAGGAAAAATCGGGGAGTTGGAGTCCCAGAGCGGCTCGGGGCTGTAGGTATATGGCAACGGTACTGGAACCATTCGTATCGGTCAATGCCCTTCCAATGGATCATTCCAGTGCCGTGGAGAAGGGGGGTCTGCTGCATGGGTAACAGCTTGCCTCCATACATACTTGCCCAGGCTTTGCGCTCTAAAGTGTACAGCAGCAACAAGACAACAACAGTTGATCATCGTTGTTCGTCGTTGATCTTTGCGCCTGGTGGCAGCATGATCTGTGGCTCTGTAGGTCAAATGCAAGCCCTTTGATTTGTCTTTACAAGAGAAAGCGCTATACAAATTCCATGTATTATTATCAGCATATTCAATTTTGATACATCATACATTCACTTTGTTGGATTTGTGACAAGGTTTCCATGTAACGCAATGTGATTATGACAAGAAAATTACGTCAGAGAGAGAGAGAGAGAGAGAGGAGGGTGTGTGTGTGTGTGTGTGTGTGTGTGTGTGTGTGTGTGTGTGTGTGTGTGTGTGTGTGTGTGTGTGTGTGTGGTGTGTGTGTTTATTGTGGCCTTTTTGAGAAATTTTGTATATAGCGCAACAGTAGATTCCTAATGGATCGCTGAAAATTGGTCTCTGTGTGTTATATTTTCATTTATTCATTTTGTTGTTGTTGAGGATAATGGAATAAGCCCTCGTGTGCTTTTTACATTCGGTCCCCGTGTGTATGCAGTTTTGTAAATTTTGTCATCTGTTCCCACCTGCACACAGTGGTCTACTTACTCTTCCGAAAAGCGAAATGGGGTTTAATGTGTGCGCAAGAAGTGTGTGTGTGTGTGTGTGTGTGTGTGTGTGTGTGTGTGTGTGTGTGTGTGTGTGTGTGTGTGTGTGTGTGTGGTATCCATGAGGTCAGAATGATGTGGGTTTTTTCGTTTTCGATTCTATGCACTTGATTTTTTTTTATGGTAGGGTGACTGATTTTATTGTTTTATGTTTTAAAGGTGTACAAAAAAAATTGAATTTTGTTAATGGACTTCATTTTTTTTAACGGCATGTTCAAACCAATAAATGATATTTGCATGATCTGATCACGTGGGTGTGATGTGTGTTGTGTGTGTGTGTGTGTGTGTGTGTGTGTGTGTGTGTGTGTGTGGTGTGTGTGTGTGTGTGTGTGTGTGTGTGTGTGTGTGTGTGTGTGTGTGTGTGTGTGTGTGTGTGTGTGTGAGTGAGTGAAGTAAAGTCAAATTTGTATTTCCAGATGGTACATTGAATAAGCAATAATTTGCTTTTTTCATCAAGCCATCTATCTTGTAAAAAAACAAACAAACCCAAACAAATCCAAAAACACATTAAAAAAACCCCAAACAGACAAACTAACATAAAATGAAGCAGCAAGCAGACAAGCAGAGTACAACCAAGAAAACACCACCCAAAAGTATTTAGCCACTACATTGTTACAACTCATAACAACAAAACTCTGTGACTCTGTGTGTGTGTGTGTGTGTGTGTGTGGTGTGTGCGTGTGCGTGTGTGTGTGTGAGGGGAGGGAGGGAGAGAGAGAGAGAGACAGAAGAGAGAGAGAGAGAGAGAGAGAGAGAGAGATGTCTTTTCATCAAAAGCTTGAAACCTGATTCAATTTTTTAAAAATTCCAATAAAACTGAAGAAAACTAGCAGCCAAATGTACTGAAAACAACAACAACAACAACGAAAAATCACAATATACCCCCTCCCGCTCCCCTACCTATTCCACACACACACACACACACACACACGCACGCACGCACGCACGCACGCACGCACGCACGCACACACACACACACACACACACACACACACACACATGCGCCGCTCCACTAAAAACCAAACAAAAGCAACACAAAACAAATAAACTAAAAGTTAAAGCAACCCCCCCTTTTTTTTTTTTTTTTAAAAAGCAAGTTATAACGTAATCGAAACAGAATCCAAGACAATTCCCTCCTCCCCTTCCCCACAAACAAAAGAAAAACAAAACCAATAAGCAATTACAAACAAAGAAATAAAAATAACGTCTTTCCAATTTCACAACACACACACACACACACACACACACACCGCACGCACGCACGCACGCACGCACGCACGCACGCACGCACACGCGCACGCGGGGGTAATGACTTTGAGGAATGTGGAGTATAGCAATTCTTACCTGTATATAAAAAAAATAAATAAATATTTCTTTACAAAAAGAAACAAAAAAACACACACCTCTCCCCCAGTGCTTTTAAATCGTTAATCTGCTGGAGTCCTGCCAACCGTTACTTCTCTCCATTCCCTCTGTCCCCCTCTTTCCAATCCACCCACTTCCAGTGCCCCTTCTCCCCCCTTTCCCTATACAATATCACCCCCTCCCCCTTCATCACCCTCACCATCACCCTCTGGGTGACTTTGGCAGACACAATAATGTAAGGGAAAGAATTCCGCTTTTTCAGTCTACATTGTGGATTCCTTCCCTTTAACCATTAACACTGGGTTGTGTCAGTTATTCATCCACATATTCTTTTTTTTTTTTTTTTTTTTTTTTTACGTTATATCATCATCATAATCAACATCATTTTTTAAAATCATCATCATTCTTTTTTTTTTTTTTCTTCTTCTTCTTCTTCTTCCACTTCGGAGTAGTAGTAGTAGAAGTGGTAGTAGTAGTAGTAGTAGTAGTGTAGTAGGTAGTAGTAGTAGTTAGTAGTAGTAGTAGTAGTAGTAGTATATTCTTATTATATTTTTTATTATCAGTTATTATTCAGTGTTTAATTTGTTCAGTTGATCATTCACTCTGTACTGACATGGACCATTGAGAAAAGCATTTTTAATAGCATACATTGGGGAAGAGGGGCTCTGTCATTAGCTATACTACAATTAATCTTGCTGTCACCATGCTCTTCACGTCTTTGACCTAAATACTCCCCCTCTAGTCGTCCTATTTTCTTTTCTTTTCTTTTTGTCTTTTTCCTTTTTCTTTCTTTTTTCAAATTCTTTTTTCCATTTCACCATGCGCCTTCTATCTAGCACATTGTTAACCTCTAACCCACTTACCTTCTACTTTGTCCTGTGGCCTATTTTGCTCCCTCCTTTGCCACCTTCACCCCCACCCTCTCTGTCTCTGTCTGTCTGTCTGTCTGTCTGTCTGTCTCTCTCTCTCTTGGTAGTATGTCTCCCCCCCCCCCCTCCATAAGGATGCTAGTTTTTAAAAAAAATATTTAAAGATCCCTTTTATCCAAATGTATGATTTATATTACATGTACAATTTTTGATAGATAGTGGTGGATTGATGTTTCGGTTGTTTATTTCATTTTGTCCTCTTGTTTGCTCCTTATCTACTAACGCTTTTCTTTTTTCCATAATCAAAATTTGTATTGTGACTTCTGATTTTTGTCTTCTGTAAGAGTGCATTTTATTACCTTATCATATATATGTCCTTTATTCTTGTGTGTTGTTTGGTACTGCGTAAAGTCTTATTGTTTAGTATATTTTCAACTTGATGTATCCTGAAAAGGGCGGGGACTGGATGTAAAAAAGCACACGAGTGCTTATCTATTATCCTCGAATAAAGACTTTGCCTTGCCTTGCCTGCCTTGTCTCTCTGTCTCTGTGTCTCTGTCTCTGTCTCTGTCTCTCTCTGGAAAACAAGTATGTGAATGCTTATAATACGTAGCCCTTAGAAAATAAAGATCATGATAATAATCACCATCTCTTTCACTCTCTGCAATGGCGACATTTCATTAAGCTAGTGTGGTTATCCCCAAAGTTGGAATGCCGCTACCTTCGTGGTGGGCAAAAGTGGTCGCCTCTATGGCGAAAGTTCACCATCGATGAACCTCAGGGCTCTAGCTGAGGAACGTAAAAATAGATAAAAGAATATTGCAATAAACACCCCCTGAAGAAGGTGAAATCCAAAATATTGGGGAACACATTATGCTGGTTGTTCTACTTTCACTTTTGGTGATTGTTATATATATATTGTTATATATTATATATATATATACCTAGTATGAGAACGCCTGATCAGTATCTTCAGCCACCGCTTTGGGTGCTATAATATCAATACTCAAATCTCCATTCGTTCAAATCTGGTACTGGTTTGTCTGAACAGCCTGTGTTATCATCTCTCATTAATTTATTATTTTTCTTCCCTGGAGAGATGCCTGGGGCCTTTCAGTATAAAATTGATAGCGACCCCGCCTTCTGGAAAATTTCTTCCTGTCACCTCCTTCTTGTCTGTTTTCAATCTTCTTGGTCCATTCTTCTGCTTTTTTCACCCAGAAAGACTTAAAAAGATAATAGGCCCTAATTGTCTCCCATGCCGAAGTCAGATATGCTGGGCCTGACCTGTCAGGCGCTTAACGGCAGCACAACGCTTTTTTTTTTTTTTTGGGGGGGGGGGGGGGGGGGTTCATATAACAGACAACAATTGTTGCTGTTTCAGCATTCCACGATGAAGAAGAAGTCGTTGGGTTTTGTTGTGTGTTTGTTTTTTAACTACTTTTTCCCCCTTTTCTTTCTTTCTTCTTTCTTTCTTTCTTTCTTCTTTCTTTTCTTTCTTTCTTTCTTTTTTTTATTTAATAAAGTAGAGACAGAAACCAAGTGACGGTAACTGGTTTCTCCAGTAAGCCGATGGAGTAAAACTATCTTTTTCTTAATTGACCACGCAGCAAAAAAGTTGTTTTTTTTATGGTTCATTCATTTTTCATTTATTCATCAGTCCACTTGTGGCCTATGCAGACTTATTATACAGTGTACGATCTCATCCAGTTCATTACGTTAACTTCAAGTTATGACTGCTTAAAAAAAATTCATTTAAGAAAAACAGTTTTAATCTTACTTTTTCTGCAACGATTTTTGTTTTTAGTAAACAAAATTTTAAGAGCTTCTTTATACATGTTTTCAGTCATAGTATCAGCGAAAAAAATAATGTTCCCCATTGACGAAAGTTTTGGTGGTGGTGG
>CM060331.1:8141841-8239341 GCA_030674155.1 Stramonita haemastoma | reverse complement strand
CACCAACAAAAACAAAAGACCCCAAAGAAAACCACGACCACCAACATCACCATCCCTATTAAGCACACATGCACGTACGCGCGCGTGCACACACACACACACACACACACACACACACACACACACACACACACCACCACCACCACCACCACCACCACCACCACCACGGCCAACAACAAAGAAACATACAAAAACAACCAAAAAAAAAAGAAGGAAAGAATGAGATTTTTCTTGGTCGTTTCTCGGCTGGTGCTCAGAGGTGTTTACCAACGGTGATATTTTTTGCGTATGCGACCGTTATTTGCTCACCATTAAGGAACATCTTGCGCACACACCTTACGGAAGAGCAGGCCATTGTGTGTCGGTAGGAGCGAATGACAACAAAATAAACATAAAAAATAACAAACCAGCATGCACACAGGTGTCGTGTTTAGACATCATCCCTGAGGAAAAATCGAGGAGTTGGGAATCCCCAGGGCGGTTCGGGCTGTAGGTCCATAATTATGGCAACGTTCTTGCAGCTCCTGCGACAGCACTGGGACCGTTTGTATTGGCAATTGCTTTTCCAATGGAGCATTCCAGCGATGTGAGGGGGGGGGGGGGGGGGGGGGGTCTGCTGCATGGGTAACAGCTTGCCCTCCATACTTACTTACCCAGGCTTAGCGCTCTAGGCAGTCTTCCAAGACTGACAGATACCTGCAAGGTAGGCATATTCGGACTTTAGGGATGATATCTAAACAAGACACCAGTGTGCATGCATTTTTATATCTGTCAACTGTTCTTACTGGCATTCATTATTGGTCTCCTCTTTCGAAAGGCAGAGCGGGTTTAACGTGTGTGCAAGATGCTCTGCATGAGTTCGCACACGAGTCCTCGGTTTATAGGCTAGTCTTATTCGAAGGACCTTCGGGGGAGTGGAACCAGTACCACGGGGGTATAAATCTGGGGTCAGTAAGAGGGGGGGGGGGGGGGGGCGATCTTCTGTAGTGGGCATCTCGGTGGTGGCTGTTGTTGTTGTGGTTCCTCAGGTTAACACTCTGGGGTCATCCAGAATGTGCTCTCTGACTCACTCATCCCACTTGGGCATCACTGTGAGATTGAAATTGCACACTGAATGAGAAGGTTGCGAGTATGACTATTTTCAAGTACCTCGCCATATTAGCAGTCATACTCCGACTTCAGAGGATTTTTTCTCCTGTAAAGGAGAGTGCAGGTTGTTATGTTAAGAGTTTGTCGTGGCTGAAGGCAATCTCAACACAACATTTTACAACATAACAACATGTTAGTGTAGGCCTTGGCAATGAGCTGACATCGATAACTGACACAGCTTTTGGCCTGGTATGGCTGAAACCCAGGTCGATCCCGAGCCATCAGATTGCAAGTTCAACAACAACAGTTAGCCACAAGGCTACCCTCCCCCCCCTTGCCCCTCTTTTCAAGAAAAAGTAATTACCACAAGTGACAATTTTCCTTGGCGCAGTAAGTGGTTTAGTGATGTAGAATGACTAGCACTGCAGAAAGGCTTTGGTTTCTCTACACGAGGCATAGCCGCTAAACATGAAGACTCAGAAGATTTGTTGTTATTGCTTGCTTGGGGGTTTTTTGGGTGGGTGGGTGAGGTGGGTTTATTTGGGAGGAGGGGTGTTGTTGTTGTGTTTTATTTTAGGGGATGGTGTGTGTGTGTGTGTGTGTGTGTGTGTGTGTGTGTGTGTGGTGTGTGTGTGTGTGTGTGTGTGTGTGTGTGTGTGTGTGTGTGTGTGTGTAGGGGGTGTTGTTGTTTTTTTGGTTGTTTTTTGTTTTGTTTTGTTTTTGTTTTGCACTCTATATATCATCAACTCGTATCAGCCACCGAGGTGCAGTGGTTGGTGCTTTGGGTTACTGGCTGAAAGGTTGTAGGTTTGAATCCCATTAGAGTGAATTTGCTATGGGCTCAATGGGAAGACTGGGACTTCAAAATCAAGCACCACTCACTGTACAGAAACATCTTTTATCTTCCCAGGGCGTGATTGCAACTACAGAGTTCTTCCCCGACCCAAAAATGCCCAGAGTGGGAGATCTTGGTAAAATGTTGATAGAAAAATCAAGAACTCTACCATTTAAATCTAGGCTGTGTGACATAAAAACTGAAAAAGAAAAGTTTTAAAAAGAAAGCAATGGTCATCAGAGCTGTGTCTGATTATTTTGGGGACAGGGGAAAGGGGGTGGTGGTGGTGGTGGATGACCAGTCAGCTGTCAAAGTCAAAGTCAAAATTTTATTTCCAGATGGTACATTGAGTAAGCAATAAACCCACGAGTTCGGCCTGGTGAAAGTCTTCTTCATTTCATTTCATACCACTTTATGTCATAGCAGATTTCTCTGGGTTAAATTCGGGCTGCTCTCCCCGGAGAGCGCGTCGCCACAAGTGCAGTGCCAACCTGGCAAAATTCTGTAGAAAAAAAAGCCACTCTGATAGGGAATCAAATACAGTTGCATGCAGGAAAAAAAATGGGTAGGCGCTGCACTTGTGGCGACGCGCTCTCCCCGCGGAGAGCAGCCCGAATTTCACGCAGAGAAATCTGCTGTAACATAAAGTAGTACAAAATACAAAAACAAAAAAAATTCCTGTCTGCAACTGTATTAATTTTGTTTTCCTATCATAGTGGCTTTTTCTACATAATTTTGCCAGAGACAACCCTCTTTTTGCCGTGGATTCTTTTTTGTCTCATTCGAAAGGCTAGCACCCAGACCACCACTCATGGTCTAATGGATGGGGGAAAAGTTTCAGGCCCAAACAGGATTCGAACCACCACACACTCCGACTTTTCACTTTCTAGGCAGGCGCGTTACCTCTATCTAGACCACCGATCCACTCTGCAGCCTACTAGCACTACCCCGGAGATACGCGATAGCCGAGTTGTTAAGGTGCTCTGAAAGATCTGGCCTGATCTCTTTCCAACAGCCACAGAAGAAGCTTGTCATGCTTGGAGGACCTGCTGCCTTCCTTGCAGAGACTGGGCTGTCCCTCTGATGAATGCAACAGATTGGGCTGTCCCTCTGATGAATACAACAGACTGGGCTGTCCCTCTGATGAATACAACTGACTGGGCTGTCCCTCTGGTGAATGCAACAGACTGGGCTGTCCCTCTGAAGAATGCATTAACAGACTGGGATGTCTCTCTGAAGAATGCATTAACAGACTGGGATGTCTCTCTGAAGAATGCAGTAACAGACTGGGTTGTCTCTCTGAAGAATGCATTAACAGACTGGGTTGTCTCTCTGAAGAATGCAGTAACAGACTGGGTTGTCTCTCTGAAGAATGCAGTAACAGACTGGGTTGTCTCTCTGAAGAATGCATTAACAGACTGGGTTGTCTCTCTGAAGAATGCAGTAACAGACTAGGCTGTCTCTCTGATGAATGCAACAGATTGGGCTGTCTCTCTGAGGAATGCATTAACAGACTGGGTTGTCTCTCTGAAGAATGCATTAACAGACTGGGCTGTCTGAGGAATGCAACAGACTGGGCTGTCCCTCTGAGGAATGCATTAACGTAACAGACTGGGCTGTCCCTCTGATGAATGCATTAACAGACTGGACTGTCCCTCTGAGGAATGCAACAGACTGGGCTGTCCTCTGACGAATGCATTAACAGACTGGGATGTCCCTCTGAGGAATGCAACAGACTGGGCTGTCCCTCTGAGGAATGCAACAGACTGGGCTGTCCCTCTGAGGAATGCAACAGACTGGGCTGTCCCTCTGAGGAATGCAACAGACTGGGCTGTCCCTCTGAGGAATGCAACAGACTGGGCTGTCCCTCTGAGGAATGCAACAGACTGGGCTGTCCCTCTGAGGAATGCAACAGACTGGGCTGTCCCTCTGAGGAATGCAGAAGAGGCAGAAACAGACAAATCTGGTGTTCAGGCTGGTGCCATATTCAGTGCTGACAAAAGTGGGACAGAAAATGGCTTGAAAGAGAACCCATTAAAAAAAAAGCCACAAAACCCTTTCAACCTCTCCTTGTTTCTGTCTGTCTGTCTGTCTGTCTGTCTATCTGTCTGTCTGTCTGTCTGTCTCTGTCTGTCTCTCCCCCCCCAAAAAAAAAAATAAAAAAAATAAAAAGACAACAAACAAAAACAAAAAAACAAACACAACAAACAAAAACAACCTTCTCTATTCTGTTCCAGCATTGAGTAGTAACTAACGTAAGTATAGGCCTACAGAAGGTCTGGACTACTAAAATCAGTTTGAATTATTTCGAGCAGTGGATTAAGAATGATATATCATTAATCCAGAGATAGGCCTATGGCATTATTTGCCAAAGAAAAACCGCTCACGCTTTTGAGATGGGAAAGGGACAGCCAGAGTGTATGCTTATTTTGGTAACTAACATGTGGTGGGACAGGATAGCTCAGTGGCCAGAGTGCTCGCTTTCTCCCAGCCAATGTTAAGTAGCGTTGAGCCGGTTACCAACTGGATACGTTTGCGCGCCTTGGCTTCAGTACAGCCCCCCAGTTCACCCAGCTGTAAATGGGTACCTGCCCTCTTTAGGGTCAGGGAAGGTAAAGCAGTGAGGGAGGAGATGGGCGCTGCCCTACTATGCTGGCCCCTAGAGAAGCTGAGGTCTTTGACGCCTGGCTCCCCTACGACCACACAGGTTATGGGACACCTTTACATTACCTTTTACCATGTTAGAGTATGTTATTCTGCAGATTTCTGACTTTTGTTGTTGTTGTGGTTCCCGGCTTAATACGCAGGAGGTCACCCAGAATAAAATAGTCTGATTCACTCATCCCACCTGGGAATCATTGTGAGGATGAAAAGTAGGCACACTCTAGATGGCAAGTTTGCATTTGTGATTCTTTTCAAGGAGAGACGGTCTACTTTAATCATACACCACCTTTCATCTAGAATGTATCTCATCATGTGGGCATCCATATTCCGTCTTCAGAAGAATGTTCTGAATTTGAGTTAAGGTAAAAAAAAATAAAAAAAAAAAAAAAAAGATGCCAAGTTCAGATTTTTTTTAAAAGCAGTTTTATCTTCGCCTCACTTTAGCCGAAGCCTACCTAGCATGTCGTTGATATTTGGTATGGTTTCTTGCTCTTGGTATTTGGATCATTATTATTGTTGTTGTTTAGTTGTTGTTGTTTTTTATATCTTGATGTTATCCCTGAAAAGGGCAGGGGACTGAATGTAAAAAAAAAAAAAAGCACACGAGTGCTTATTCATTATCCTCGAATAAAAGAATTTGCCTTGCCTTGCCTTGCCACCCAAGGCCTTGGGTGGAACGACCTGCTACGGAGGGCGGAGGACCGTGGGGAGTGGAGGAGGCTGGTTGCAGAATCTTCAGTTGTGCCCCCACGGTTCATGGGACTACGGGACAGGTGAAGGTGAAGAAGAAAAAAAAGATAACTGTGATGTCCTTATGGAGGACTACTTATGGACTGCAGCTTTTGGCAACTTGTTTGTCATTAAGTTTTGGTTGTAATGCCAGTTTTAGTCACAGCGGACAGGTGGGTTGATCAGCCCCTTTGGTTCCGTTATTGTCTGTCTGCACCTTGCAACTTCAATTACGCTTGTGAATCTGTGTGTGTGTTATGTTTTGTTTGTTTGTGTGTGTGTATGGTGTAAGATCATGTGTCTGTATGTCTGTGTGTGCTAAATGAAGATCCCCCATCCCCCAACACACACACACACATACACACACACACACACACACACACACACACACACACACACACACACACACACACACACACACACACGCACACACACACACGACACCCCTGCAAAAAGTGTGACGGTAGAACTGATATACACTCTGTGATGTAACCTGCTGTCAGCCTGGCCATTCCAGCCGGCCAAACAAGATTGACAGGAAAAGCTGGACTGATATCCCCCCCCCCCCCCCCCCCCTCAAACAAATATGGGTTTTTTTTAATTTTTTTTTTTTTAGCCTATGAGCCAGGGCCGGTAAACTCAACATGCGTGATATATATATTTATTTTTATTCATATATTTTAATCTTTTGTATCGAGGATGATGGAATAAGCCCTCATATACTTTTTTACATCCAGTCCCCGTGTGTATGCAGTTTTGTAAATGTCATTGTTCCCACCGGCACTGTGGCCTACTCTTACGAAAAGCGGAACAGGATTTACATGTGCGCAAGATGTTCTGCGTGCGTTCGGGGCCATCGTTTAAAGTCTCATCCGAAGGCTTTTGGGGAGAGTGGAGTCAGCACTGATATCATTGCATGCATGCAGGTGTGTGTGTTTGTGTGTGTGTGTGTGTGTGTGTGTGTGTGTGTGATGTGTGTGTGTGTGTGTGTGTGTGTGTGTCGTGCGCTAAATGAAGACCCCCATCCCCAAAACACCACACACACACACCACACACACACACACACACACACACACACACACACACACACACACACACACACACTACACCCCTGCAAAAACTGTGACAGTAGATGATATAAACTCTGCGATGTAACCTGCTGTCAGCCTGGCCATTCCAGCAGTAAAACAAGATTGACAGGAAAATCTGGATGATATCCCCCCCCCAAAAAAAAACCCCAAAAAAAACAAACCCAACCAAACAACAACAAATATGGGGGTTTTAATTTTTTTTTTTTTTTTAGCTATGAGCCAGGGCCGGTAAATTCAACATGCGTGATATATTAATTTATATTTTATTTATTAGGCTGTTTTAATCTTTTCTATCGAGGATGATGGATTGAGAATGCTTTTTTTTACATCAGTCCCGTGTGTATGCAGTTTTGTAAACACTGTTCCCACCGGCTAACGTGTGCGCAAGATGTTCTGCGTGCGTTCGCACACGGGGCCTCGGTTTTAGTCTCATCGAAGGCTTTTGGGGGAGTGGAGTCAGCACTGATGTTAACTCCAGGAGAAAAATCCCTCGAACGGGAATCGAACCCAGGTCGTCAAATTGCGAGCGCAACTGTTCTGACCACTAGGCTATCCCGTCCTTCTGTGAGCCTAGGAGGCTACGGCTGCAGTGAGGACGAAGATAGAACTGCTTAAAAAAAAAATCTGAACTTCCTTGAAATGACCACACCCATGCTCTGTCAGACATTGACAATTGTCAACATCCGCCAGTAATTGTAGAAACGAAACAAAGCAAAACAAAAACTGACATGTCTAAAAAAAAAGATTTCAATCACTAGGCCTAGCGGTTAGACCTGTTGGGCTACACACTGACAGACACTGAACAAGGAAAGGAAAACAACCACCAAAAAATGTTTCCCCCAACTGTTGTTAGGATCCAATTACGAGTGAGGCAGACGATGACCAAAGCATGATGCGCTAACCCGCAGACCCGATCGATTCTGGCCGGCACGTTTACGGTCCGACTTGCGCTGTCTGTCGGTCTGAAGTGATCACCCATCCCCGTCACCATGTAATCAAAGCCAAGACGAGATGTTTTGTCCACAGCTCAGATGAATGCCGGAATACTGCGGTCTGTCTATCAGTAGGCCTAGGCCTAGATCTGGCCGTGTGCTAGCCTACTTGTCCTCAACTGAAAGAATGCAAGAAAACAACACTGACTAGGCCTAGTCAAGATCACGCATACGTGGCGTGTCAGACATAGACCGTACACTAACATGAATTATAGTGGTATTGCTGTTGTTCAGATTCTGCCATTCAGAATTGTATGTATAATAAATAAATCGAAACAGCCACCACTGTATTTTTTTTTTTACAACTAAACCGCAAGCTAGGCTCAGTGTAATCATGGTTCCTTTAGGGCCTACCCCCCCCCCCCCCCTTTCACCTATGCCCTGAAGCTGGCACCCCGCGATGATTTCTCAGGGTTTTTATTTTTGGATGTTTTTTTTTTGGTAAGGTTACTATTTGTCAGACCAAGCCTGCGCTAGTTTTCTCGATGCATAGGTTTAGACCTGATGGCAGCGACAGTGTAGGCTACTGTCGCACCAATGAAGATAAACCTGTGTACAAAGCCTACTAAGCTACCTTGTGTGTAAAACTTCCTCTGACAGATGTAGATTGTGTACAATTAAACATTGCTCTTATTAGGCTAAAAGGTTATTCCAGTTAGACCCACTAACTAGTATGGGATGACACTGAAGGAAAGCGAATGACCTTATACATAACGATGAAAGTACACATCAATTTACACATATTGGCCTACAACTTCTTGAAATATGCACCCGTCGTGGGTGTTGTGTATTTTTACTGTTCAAAATGCAGTAGCCTTGGTCTTGCCAAGTCTATTACAGAATACTCTGAACCTATCAAAATTAATCGATTTTTACAAGGTGTGCCCCGATGGAAAAACAACAGAATATTACTAAACTAAAGCAATGATATTCATCTTTGGTTATCACACTTTAGCGGGCTATACTGTTGAGGTTAGGGAGACCTACAAATCTGCAAGGTCGACCATAGCCTACCAGTGTAAGCTTAGAAGATCAAGACAGATTCGTGCGAGCGAGCACGTATGTTCATGTTTGTAGTGTGTATTAGTAGAGTGGGGTAACTCGGGGTGCAGAACAATTAAGCACATCTTTTACATAAGCCACAAAATGTGCATTTGTCAGCACACTCTCGTATGGAATTTGGGAGGTTTAAAGTCATCCTGAAACATCTTTTTGTTTCATAAGTGAAAAGCGTTAGGAAAGTAGAATCCATATCATGGGGATTGGTCTATTTATAGAATCGCGGTGAAGCATGTCAATTGCTCATGTTTTGTTAAGTAAATATGAATGCTCTAAGACAGTTGACATTTTTTATACATGCATGTTAAGTACATGTAATTTATTTGAATTCATACTGGCATCAATAAACAAATACTGATGCATAACAATTTCGAGATGCAAAACCTTGTTCCCTCATTTTTGGATTATTCCATTTAGGACTGGCTCCGGCCGCACAGGTTCGATGCACATGCGACTGAAGATTTCACAAAGAATACAGATTCTCAGGCAATTGTAAGTGAAAATGTAATAATGTGTTGGTACTAACACCCATTTTTGAGTTATTCGAACGGATCAGTGTCTTATAGATGAGACCTCTGTCAAAATAATCAATATTGTTTATAACTGACAGACAATAGTGTCTCATACATTTGGCTATATGTTATACACATGAACATCCAATAATGAATTAACAAAAAATAAGCAAATAACTGATGTTTTAAAAGTTGATTTTATAATCAGATGATAGTATTTTACTCAGTTGTCCAATTAGTACGATTCTGAAAAGTATATCTGCAGTAGAATTATGCCAAAGCCGTATTTGGAACAAAGATAATGTAAGAACGGCTCGGAATAAAGAGGGGGCCCAGTAAGGGGGCTACACTGTCAGTCGTTGGCTTGACGGGTTCGCCAGCGTAGCCTAACAGCATCTGCGCTGCACTCAAAGAACAGCTGAACGTTGTAATAGAATGCCATTTACATTTGTGTTTGCCGGCCAACATAGAAGGTAATCACTCGATCAGTTGTTGTCAGTTGTTAGATGCCACGATTACCCTTATATTGACGTGGTTTGTTGATACACATTTGGGAGGTTTATACATGTTTTGATGAAAAGTATTTGCACATGTTCCGACTTAGTAACAAGGGATCATTTGGCAATATGGCCGCCGATATCCATAGTTTTCTATTTTAGTTCAACCGTCTTTCAGTGATGCCCTCAGACTTATTATCGTGTTTGAGCGAGTCAAATAGTGTACCATTATGTAGAAGATAAACGCTTACGTCGTTATACGTTTGACTTGTATGCTAGTATGGGGTTTGTTGTGAAAGATAATTAAAAAACATACAGCTCATGTACATGTATAAATAATATAATCAGCTCAGCCAGGGCATAGCTGAGGTACTTTGGCAGTGACTAAAACACACTATGACCGGCAGAGTGTGCAGGGTTTATGTCCTGCTGCAGTAAAGAGAATACAGGAAAAACTGGTGTCTTGGATCAAGCTTTAATTTATTCAAGCACCATAGGTACTTGAAAAGATGCAAAAATGCAAATTGACAAGTGAGTGTGTCAGCTGACATCATAAGAAACAGTTTATTGATTAGACACTTTTAACAAAATGCATAACATTTGCACCTGTCATCAGACTGATATGAGCTAGATCAGTTTGCTACTGTTTTCAGTAAGCAAGCTGAAGAATATTTAATGAGTTTTCTTTATAGGGAAGTTGAAGGGCAAATTAGCAGCCATGGATTTGTGACCAGAACAAAATAGTTAATTAATTTATTCTTTTATTTTATAAAAATTTCCAGCCAGTCTCGTATTTTGCATGATTGTGTTGTTACATCAAATGTCAACATATTTCATCACGAGTGTTGTTTTGTTTGTAAAATTGATAACTTTACATAATTGAGGCAAATGGAAATAAAGTGATTTTACAAACTTGTGGTTGATATTTTTTTGTGGGTGTGAGTGTGTATGATTGCAAACCAAAAAGAAATTGATGAAGACAGTACTATTTTTATGTGGAGAGTAATTTTTTTGCTCCATTTTTTAAAATCACATCTGAGCATTTGGTTTTTGTTTTCTAACTTTGCTGTTTGAAAAAGCTCAAATACAAAATAATGCATTTTATCATCTGATGTTATACAAAATCTGGCTGTTAACAATAGCTGGAAAACTAACATTCATATATATAATGTTATGACAACTAAGCTAGACATTTCATTTAAATACTAATTATAGATCTAAGTTTTTTTTTGTCTGTTTTCTTTTCTCATTTATGGCTAAAAGAAAAATATTTACAGTACAAGAAGTATATTTGTGCACTCAGTATGCAAGAATGTGCACACACACATGCATGCACACATGCTCACTCACACACGCACACGCATGGACACATGCTCACACACACACACACACACACACACACACACACACACACACACACACACACACACACACCACACACACACAGCCCAACACACACATAGCAGTTGCCACCACACACACACATACACACACTTCCACCACACACTCAATCCAACACACACTCACACACACACACACACCACAACACACACACACACACACCACACATACACAGAATCCACAGACACATCATACACCGCACACCACTCACACACACACACACACAGAACTTCCGCATACTGCATGCAATACGCGCGCACCGACACACACACACACACACACAAACGCCGCACACACACACACAACACCACACACACACACACACACACACCAGAGACAAACCCGTGCACACACACACACACATACAACACACACTCACACACATACACACACACTCACATACACAACACACCACACACACATGACACACACATCGCACACATGCACACACAACGCACACACACACAACACACACACACACACACACACACACACATGGGGGTGCGCATGCATACAAAACACACATAAGCATGCATGCACATACATGCATGCATGTGCGCATATACAACACACATGCGTATGCATCCACACATGCAAGCACACATGATTGCACACATGCATGCATGCACACACATACACTTGCACACACACACACGCACGCACGCACGCACCAACACCACACACCACCACACAACACACACACACACACACACACACACACACACACACACACACACACACACATTGGGGGTTTCAATAGGTCTCCTGTTTACAGGATTTTTTGTTATACCTATTTTTAATTTGGTTGTTCCTTGGGGAAGGGAGAGGGGGGTGATTATGTTCATAATTAGCTTCTCGTTGCTGTTGTTGGGAATTCTCGTTCTTGTTTTGGGGGTTGGGTGGTTTTTTGTTTATGTTTGGGTGTTGTTGTTTTTTTCTTCTTTTTTGTGTTGTTGTTGGGGGTGGGGGGTGGGTAGCTTTTTTTTTTTTTTTAAAAGTAATTATTTGGTTGTTATTGTTGGTGGTGTTTCTTTTTTTGTGGGGGGGAGGCTACCTATGACTTTTTTTCTCAGGTGAAATTACCTCACATTTTTTCGTTGGAATTACTGTTTTTGTTAGAAATTGTTAGAACTGCATTTTCCTTATTGTTCATTGTAGTTTAGTAGGTAAGTAACGTTGAAGGTTTTTTTTTTTTTATCAATCCATATGTAGGTCCTATTGATCCCCTGAAATTCCATCTTCCATATATTACAACTACACCTCCTCCCCTGACATTTACACACCCTTCCACCTCTGTCTTCTCTGTCTCTCTCTCTCTTTCCCCTTCATTTCCATCTAATATCACAATTTGTGAAAAGACGTTAAAAGAAATTGAACACACACACACACACACACACACACCCACACCCCACACTCCCTCTCTCTCATCTCTCTCTCTCTCTCTCTCTCTCTCTCTCTCTCTCTCTCCTCTCTCTCTCTCTCTCTCTCCCCTCTCCCCCCCCCTCTCCTCTCTCTCCTCTCTCTTACTCTCTATTTTTTAAGTTGACTATTGCTTGAATGTAAGACTCATCTCCCTGCTTTTTTCAGAGAATTCCATTGACTGAGGTTGTTGAAAATGTAAATATAACATTGGCCATTGCTAGATTGTTATAAAGTCCTATAGGGCTTTTGTTTAGTTCTTGTAGTTTTTGTTTTATTTTTAACTTGTTTAGTTTTTGTTTTGTTGATCTTTTAATGTTAAGCGTACTTTTTCATTTGTTATTCTATGTAAACACACACACACACACACAACACACACACACACACACACACAACACACACACACACACACACACACACACACACACACACACACACACACCTTTTGAGTATTTCTTTTTGTTTTTTTCTTCTCTTTTTTGTTTTTTTCCCTTTATTTTGTTTTGTTTTTATCTATAGTCTATACCTTAATTTTGAGGCTGTTAAATCATGTTAGTTTAACAAAATTGGTAAAGTGTTTATTTTTCTCTTTTTTTTATATTCCTAGATAGATGCTTGATGAAAAAAAAGCAGATCAATGCTTATTCAATGTACCATCTGGAAATAAAAATTTGACTTTGAGTTTCACACACACACACACACACACACACACACACACACACACACACACACACACACACACACACACACACACACACACACACACCACACACACCTACCACTCTCTCTCTCTCTCTCTCTCTCTCTCTCTGTCTCTTGTCTCTCTGTCTCTCTCTCTTTCTCCTGTCTTGTTTTCTGTCTCTTGTCTGTCTTCTCTTCTCTCTGTCTGTCTCTTCTCTCTGTCTTCTTCTTCTCTTCCTCGGGTCAGAACATTGCGCTCACAATCTGACGAACTGGGTTTGATTCCCATTCAAGGGGATTTTTTCTCCTGGACTTAACATCAGTGCACACTCCACTCTCCCCGAAAGTCCTTTGGATGAGACTACAAACTGAGGCCCCATGTGCGGAATGTACACAGAACATCTTGCGCACACAATTAAATCCTGTTCTGCTTTTTGTAAGAGTAGGCCATTGTGTGCCAGTGGGAACAGATGACAAGATTTTCAAAACATATACGCATGCAGAAGATGAAATTCAAATATATATGGACGTTAAAGATCCTGCAATTCATATCAGTATTCTGTGGGTTATGGAAACACAAACATATCCTATTATCCAGGTTACATTTCTGAAGTCAGAATGTGAGTTCCTTTATAGTGGGCAAAAATGGTTGAATATTCAATGTCTCACCATTGGTGAACCTTGAGCTCCAGCCAAGGAACAAGAAGGGAAAAAAAAGGACTGTCCAGGGTGACCAGTGTTAACTAACTCCAGGGAGAAAAAAATCCCCTTGAATCTTGAAACAGTCACCTTAGTGCAGACTTGAATCTGTTCAGTCAGTTTGTTGTCAAGATGTTTTAACCACTTAACACCCTGTTACACCTTAGTGGAGACTTGAATCTGTGCTATTTGCTATACTTTTGTTTTAAGTTTTAACCACTTGGCACCCTGTTAGTGTTTCACTTTGGTGGAGACTTGAATCTGTGCTATTTGCTATACTTCGTTATAAGTTTTAAGCACTTGGCATTCTGCTTCTCCTCAGTGGAGACTTGAATCTGTGCTATTTGCTATACTTTTGTTTTAAGTTTTGACCACTTGGTAGCCTGTTTCACCTCAGTGGAGACTTGAATGTGCTATTTGCTATACTTTAAGTTTTATCCACTTGGCCCCCTGTTATACTTTAGTGGAGACTTGAGTCTGTGCTATTTGCTATACTTTAGTTTTAAGTTTTAACCACTTGGCACCCTGTTACACCTCAGTAAAGACTTGAATCTGTGCCTTCAGCTATCCTCACTTAATGCTTCAGCCACAGGGCATGCCTTTCTCCAGAATATAAATTTTACTTACTGACAAGTGTGCATCCATGGTTTATTAATTTTGTGTATGGGAAAAAAAGACGTTCCTCATGTGTATGGTGCTTATGTCACCTTTGAGTTAATGTCACTTTTTAAAATACATAGTTTAAAGAAGTGCACACACAAACAAACATGCATGTATGTACATGTATACACACTTATAAGAATTTACAGTGTGCTTGTATGTGTGCATGAGTGGTCTTACAGTCAAAACACACATGCACGCACGCACACACGCACGCACGCACGCACGCACTCACTCACTCACTCACTCCTCCTCACCATCACTCACTACACACACAGGCATGCATGCATGCACACACAGACATACACACACACACACATGCACGCGCACACACACACACACACACACACACACACACAACACACACCACACACACACACACACACACACACACACACACACACACATCACTCACACTCACTCACTCACTCACTCACTCACTCACTCACACACTCACTTACACATCACAATATTTGAGTGCGTTTGCTTTGAAAGTTTGCACCAAAGTACATGATTTTGTTAGTGATGTCATTGTTTCAGATCAGCTCATGTGTGTGTGTGTGATGTGTGTGTGTGTGTGTGTGTGTGTGTGTGTGTGTGTGTGTGTGTGTGTGTGTTATGTTATATCTGTGTTGGTGTGTGTCTGTGAGTGTGTGTGTGTGTGTGTGTGTGTGTGTGTGTGTGATGTGTTTATGTCTGCATGTGGTCTGTGAGCGAGTGGTGTCTGTGTCTGTGTGTCTGTGAGTGTGTGCATGTGTGTATATCTGTGTGCATGTGTGTGTGTGTGTGCGTGTGGTGTGTGTGTGCATGTGTGTGTGTGTGTGTATGTATGAAAGTCTGTCTTTGACATGATATACTGTACCACGTCAAACTTGCACAAGCTGTGACCACTCATGTAAACAAGTTTGTTGGCCAGTTTTCAGGGCATCACAGTGTTACATTAAGATAATTATGTACTTTTTGTTTTGTTCCTCAACTAAAGGTCCAAGGTTCACCAGAATACTTTCAAAGCATGAGTAACTGCATCTTTGATGTGTATTTTTGATCGTCTGCATGTGTACTGATACACAGAGGGAATCATGTCACTGGTAGGTCTGCACTTGGAAATTGACCTGAGAGATAGTAATAGTCTCCATCCTCAATTCACCAAATGCTGCTGAGATTTGAATCCATGGCTTCATGGGCCCATGATATTGAAGTCAAAGGTCTTTCCACTCAGCTATGGCAATTGTCATGAATAAATCTGTTTTGATTTAAAGGCTTTCTTTTTTGACCAATAAGAATAATTCCCACCTGCTAATGCAGGCTCTTCATTTTTTGGGGGGGGGGGGGTTCTTAATTCATAGATGTCAACTTAAACTCGCATGCTCACATGTGCTTGCACACACACACGTGTGCGTGTATTCATACTAACACACAAATATACATGCACACACACATGCACACACATGCATGCACACAGCACGCAGGCATGCACACATGCACACACACACACACACACACACACACACACACAGAGTGCACACACACCACACACACACACACACACACACAGGTGACACACACACACACACACACACACACACACACACACACACACACACACACACACACACACCACACACTTATCATAGCACACGCACATTCAGTATGATTGTCTATCTGTCTTTTAATTTCTCTCATTGTCTAGACCTTACAATTTGGTTGGGTACTTTTTTTTTTTTGGGGGGGGGGGGGGGGGGGGGGGGGTTGCTCTCTGCTCTCTCCTTCTTTCCCTCTCTTCCTCTTTCTAACCTCCCTCCCTCTCTCTATCCATCCATCCATGAATAAATCTGTTTGTTCCCCTGTCTGTCTGTGGATCTGTCTGTCTGTCTAACTATGTAATGCTATCTTGCACTTTTGGGGGTTTACTTTCTTCTTATTGCATTATTTGTAATTAACATGATTGATCAACGTTTCCCTTAGGAGTGGATGAAAAAAGAAGCTGTTGTATCATACTTATTTTTTTCCCTCAGTAAAAAAAACATTTTGGTGTTTTATTTTATTTATCTATCTTCTATCTATCTATCTATCTATCTATCTATCTATCTATCTATCTATCTATCTATCTATCTATCTATCTATCTATCTTATCTATCTATCTATCTATCTATCTATCATACTATACACACGGGGACTGGATGTAAAAAAGCACAAGAGTGCTTATTCCATTATCCTCGATATAAAAGAATAAATATAAAAGAATATAGAAGAATGTCTTATCTCTCTAACTATCTCTAATATATTTCTCTCTCTATCTATCAACATGTCTCTGTCTATTCATCTATGCCTCTGTCTGTCTCACTATCTATCTATCCTTCTATCTTTCTGTCAGCGTCTCTCTGTCTCTATCTTCTGTCTGTCTACGTCTCTGTCTGGTACATATTCACCTCAGTCCCAGCAAACACAAAACACTGTCACTGTGGACTGCCACAGAGAAACAGAGCAAGGAGAGTGTGTATACAGATCAGAGGGTAAAGGTCAAAGGATCACTCCTGGCCTGACCTTGCTTAAAAAAACAAAACAAAACAAGTTGTGAAAAGAAAGAGCAACAACAGGATCACTATGTCAAAATATTTCATTCGTCCCATGAAGGGCATTATTTAGACTTAGAGAGTATGTATCCGTCAGTCTCAGAAGATAGTGGAGATTTAGGAGTATATATATATGCTAACTTGAGCACAGGAAGAAATAGACCATGGCTTAGAACAAACATGAATGACTGTGTTGCTGGGGTTTTTTTGGGGGGGTGGGAAGGTGGGGAGTGTTTTTTTTGTTGGTTGGTTTGTTTTTGTTGTTGTTTTTTTTTGTTGTTTTTGTTTGTTTTTTTGGGGGGGGGGGGGGGGCTGTTCCTTGGCTAGAGCTTTAAGGTTCACCAATGGTGAAATTTTGTATTATATGTAACCATTTTTGTTCACATTAAGGTAGCTGCATTCCACTTCAGGGATGATGTCTAACTGTAGCAAACACACCTGTGTACATCCGTTTTATTTTCTCATCTGTTTCCCACCGGCACACCATGGCCTACTCTTTCAAAAGGCAATGAATGTGAATTGAGTGGATGTGTTGGGCATGTCAGATAGCTGGATGTGAATTCCAAGTGGGAAGAAAAATCTTTTTTCAGTGGGCATCTCGGTGGTAGCTCAAACCTGGATTGATCCCACAAATCTTAACACTCTAACCACAGGTTATCAGCTACCAGGCTGACTGCCAATCAGTCTGCCTATATCCATCTATCCATCTATCCATCTGTCCACATACATGCTCATGCAAATGTAGATTATTGTATTAATGCAGACTGGCATAAATTCATGCTCTCGTCTGTGCATATATATGTGACAAATACATGGTTGCTGCAGCTTGCAGTGCCTGGGCTTTATCACAGTTCTTGATTAAACCATTGACGCTGGGGGCAGCAGCAAGTGAGAGACTGTATGATCAGTGTTTTCCTACTCATGGAATTCCACTTTACAGCTTAGTTTTCAGTGATAGGCTATGACTCTTGTCTAGGAGGCTTGACTTGCACAGTCCTTATGTGCTGCAGCCCTGGGGGCTAGTTGGCCTTGGGGAACATCTCCAAAAGTTAACTGTTCTTATGCCCTCTTGGCTGAGAGAGTGGGGGTGTGCTGTGGGCAAGGCATCTCATATAATCAAATTTCTGCCCCATTTCCAAATAGCAGCTGCCTCCTCTGCTGTTTTGGAGGATCATCGTCGAACGCAACGACAAACATAATGGTTGCTGTAAGCAAAAATGAGCAGTACATTTTTCTTTCATGATTACTGCCTCATCCTTCAGATGAGACTACAAACTGAGGTCCCATGTGTGAATGCATGCAAAACATCTTACGCACACATTAAAACTTGTTTTGAAAAAGGAAGGCCATTGTGTGCCTGCAGGAACGGATGATAAAATGTAAAAAACTGCATACACATGGTGACTGGATGCGAAAAAAAAAGTATAAGCACTTATCCTGGAAATAAAAGAATAAGAATTTAAAAAAATATATCTCTGTCACAAGTCTGTCAGTCACTGAGTCAGTCAGTCTCTGTCTGTCTGTTTCTCTCTCTCTCTCTCTCTGACTCTCCCACCCCTCCCTCCCCCTCTCCCCTTTAGAAAATAAGAAAATGTGTTTACTACAACCCTGATATGGCCCACTTAAAAAAAAAAAATGAGTAGTATTTTTGAGGTCTTCTTTGTTTTAACTGAAAACCTGATATGGCCCAATTAAAAAAAAAAAGTAGTCTTTTACTTTGTTTTTACTGCAACTGATATGGCCCACTTAAAAAAAATGTTTTTTTTTTGTTTTGTTTTGGTTTTTTACTTCGGTTTTATTGCAACCCTGACATGGTTTCTGTGGTTGACTAAGCTGGAAAAAAAAGCTGGTGATATTTGCCTTTGATCGAAATTCGTTAGTTCTATTCAGTGTGTGTGTGTGTGTGTGTGTGTGTGTGTGTGTGTGTGTGTGTGTGTGTGTGTGTGTGTGGTGTGTGTGTGTGTGTGGTGTGTGTGTGTGTGTGTGTGTGTGTGTGTGTGTGTGTGTGTGTGTGTGTGTGTGTGTTGGGGGGCGGGAATAGGGACAGTGGATGTGCACATGCATGCATGCTTGTGTGTATGTGTGTGTGTGTGTGCATGAGTGTGTATGTGTGTGTGTGTTTTATATTCTTTTCTTTCAAGGATAATGGAATAAGCACTCATTTGCTTGTTTACATTCAGTCCCCATGTGTATGCAGTTATGTAAATTTTGTCATCAGTTCCGACAGGCACACAATGGCCTACTCTTCCAAAAAGTTGAACATGTTTTAACGTGCGTGCAAGATATTCCATGCATTCATACACGGGACCTCGGTTTAACTTTGTAGTCTCATCTGAATGACTTTTTTGGGGGGGAGTGGAATGTGTGGATGTGTGTGTTCAAATTCCTTTAACACACATCCACACATTCCACTCCCCCCAAAAAAGTCATTGTGTGCGCTTGCGCATGCATGTGTGTCCATGCACAGATGCATATGCACTTTTGCTTCTAATGTGCATATAATGTATGTGGGCACTTAATTTTTGAAGCTGACAGCCACATGATTCTTTTTTTCTCTCTCAGAGGAATGGGTGTGGTTTGAGATGGAGAGATTGTATCTTGACACATGGTAGCATGGGGCACCGAGAAGGTGCAATCAAAATGTGGAGTTAAAGTAATAAAATATGTTGCTGAGAATCTACATATCTATTTGATTTTTTTGATTTACACAATTCAGCATTATAGAAACTCCATATATTATTAGTGTTGTGAACATTGTTGTTATAATTATTATTGTTATTATTATTCATGTTATTATTACAATTATTATCATTTTTATTATATCTTAATCCAATTTTATTATTACATTTTTTATATTCTTCATTTTCTTCTTTTCTTTTTCTTCTTTTCTTCTTCTTTCTTCTTCTTCTTCTTCTTCGTTCTTCTCAATTATTATTATTATTATTATTTTGGACATAAAAGTTATGCTAGATAAATCGAAGAAAATCATATTACAGTATTTGTTACTTAAACTTTAATAAATCATTTTGTGCATCAGCAAGCAGGGGCAGGGAGGCAGTGGAAGGGGGTGGGGGGAGAGGCAGAATGGTTTAGTGGTTAGAATATTGAACTCGTGACAATCTTACGATAACTAAGAATTACAGAGAGATCATGTGAACATTTCTAAGGATTTATCTGTCGAACAAGGTGAAGTTGATTTCTTGGACACTGAGTGATCATGATAAGGACTTGCAATGTGTGCAAGGGGATGTTTGTATGCTCTGTTGTGTTATTCCTCTGTGATAAATGTTTTTCCTGTTTATTTATTATTTTTTTTTATATAAGACTTTTCACCCACATGAACTTCACTGTTTGTGAGATAATGAAGTTTTTTTTAATTAACTTTCCCATTAATTGATTGATCTTGAATCAGAGTATGGCTGCCTATAGCATATGATCAGGTAATTGAAAAGAAAGCCCTTCAGATAAGACAAAAACCTAAATCCTGCAAATGCATGCATAACATCTTGCACACTGTGAAAACCTGTTTAATCTATCAGAAGAGTAGGTGGTTGTGTGCTGGTGGGAACAGATGGCAAAATTGACAAAAACCACATACATAGGGGACTCACTGGATGTAAAAAAACAACAAAAAAAACCATGGATGTTTTTAAAAACATCCTGAAAATATATATATTTTTTAATCTCTTTTTTTAGAAGTTATACATGCAAACTACTCACTCATCCAATGTGCACTTTAAGTTATAGTCTCAGCTCAAAGGGATTCCCTGGTGGAGTGAGTGAGTGAGTGAGCAAGTCAGAGGGTAAGCCCTTGAAGATCCCAGGGTGCTACTAGTGAGCTGGGGAATGCACAAACAACAAAACAGCAAAGCAACACGTTTAAATAAGGACTGAACATAGTGCTGACAAGGATATATATGGCTTTTGCAGTAATGTATGTTTTGAATGGGCAGAAGTTGCTGCATTATCCTGTAGTTCACACTGCCTGGCTGTTTTTAGAATTACTTCCTTGTTTACCAGGAGAGAGAGAGAGAGAGGGGGTATTGTGAAGCTGTTGTGTGTGGGTGTGTGTGTGATGTGTTGTGTGTGTGTGTGTGTGTGTGTGTGTGTCCTGTCATGATAACTCCTCCCCCCCCCCCCTTCAAGTCTATCACTGTATCAGATTAGAAGCCTTTGGTTTGTTGGTGTTACTCTGGTTTCAGTGTTTTAAATGTTTTCAGTAGGGTGTGTGTGTGTGTTGTGTGTGTGTGTGTGTGTGTGTGTGTGTGTGTGTGTGTGTGTGTGTGCTTAGTATAGCTTGTGATTAGTGAGAATTATGCCAATGTTCTTGTTGTTGTTGGTCATTTTTCTCTGTAATGAATACTGAGTTTGTATAATTCTCTCATATGGAGTTTCTTTCTTCTCCTGTCGGAGTAATGCTGGTTTCTTTTTCTCTCTCATATAAATGCTGTTTTGTTTGTTTTTTTCCTCATGATAACTGGTTTCTTCTTCTTCTTCTCTTATGATTGCTGGTTTTCTACTTTCTTCTCATGTTTCATGATTGCTGGTTTCTACTTTTCTCTCTCATGATTGCTGATTTTCTTCTCTCTTTCTTCTTCTCTTCTTCTTCTTCTTCTTCTTCTTCTCTTCTTCTCTCTTCTTCTTTCTTTTTCTCTCTCATGATTGCAGGTTTCTTCTTCTTCTCTCTATGATTGCAGGTTTCTTCTTTTTCTCTCTTATGATTGCAGGTTTCTTCTTTTCTCTCTTATGATTGCAGGTTTCTTCTTTTTCTCTCTCATGATTGCTGGTTTCTTCTCTTTCTCTCATGATTGCAGGTTTCTTCTTTTCTTCTTCTTCTTCTCTCTCATGATTGCTGGTTTCTTCTTCTCTCTATGATTGCTGGTTTCTTCTTCTCTCTCATGATTGTGGTTTCTTCTTCTCTCTCATGATTGCTGTTTCTTCTTCCTCTCATGGTTGCTGGTTTCTTCTTCTTCTATGATTGCTGGTTTCTTCTTCTCTCTTATGATTGCTGGTTTTTTCTCCAGTCTCTCTTATGATTGCTGGTTTCTTCTTTTCTCTTACAAATTAAATGCTAGTTTTTTTCTTTTTCTCTTATGATTGCTGGTTTCTTCTTCTTCTTCTTCTTCTTTTCTTCTTCTTCTTCTTCTTCTTCTTCTTCTTCTTCTTCTTTTTCGTCTTCTTCTTCTTCTTCTTCTTCTCTCTTACGATTGCTGGTTTCTTCTTTATGCTGGTTTCTTCTCTCATTTTCAAGGACGGTGACAGAAAAAAATCCTTTCAAAACAAATGTTTAAAGAAAAGATCAATGACATCAGGAAGCTTTTTCTCGTATAGTGTAGTAAATAACAACCACAAATATTCCAATGTCGCAAGTAAGCATCTCATAACTACTGACATATATATTTTAAAGCGTTCTTAGCAAGTAGACCTATCACATTGTTTGGCTTTCGGTGGGTTACAAAAACAAGAGCATACCTAGCATATGTCTGTGAAGTCAGAATGTGGCTGCCTTCATGGTGGGCAGAAACGGCCCATACACAAAATATCACCATGGGTGAACCTCATAGCTTAGCTGAGGAATGAAAAAAAGTCACTGACACACACAAAAAATAGAATGTTAATTGCTGTACGACTGCAATTCTGAAGTGTGACAGTATAATATGCAGAATTAGGCTAGGACAGCTCTCTTCTTGCTGTGATGTGAGTTGAATAATTGGTCAGTATTATTGTAAAAAAAAAAAAAAAAAAAAAAAAAAAAAAGGTCATGTATTATTGCTATTAGGTAAGCTGATGGTACTGTATAGATGATATGAAAGAGCCTAGGATGCACCAGATGTCTCCTTTTCAAAAAAAAAGAAAAAATGTGGCGTGTGCATATTTTTCAGCTATTGCTCAGAGGTTTGCCAATAGTGAGATTTTGCTTTTGCGACTGTTTTTGCCCACCTTCAAGGTTGGCGTAGTCCAACTTTGGCTGGGAATGATGTCTTAAAATGACACTATTGTGCAAGGGGATTTTTGTGGGATTTATAAAAAAAAAATTTTTTGCCATCCAATCATGCCAGCATGGATGGTCTATCTTCCTAAAAGCAGAACAGGTTCCTATGCACAAGATATTCTCATGCGTTCATACTCAGGGCCTTGGTTTATAATCTCATCTGAAGGACTTTTGAGGGAGTGGTGTCTATGGGGGTTAACTCCAAGGGGGAAAATCCCCTCAAACGGGTATCTGGGATGGTAGCTCAGACCTGGGCTCTGACTACCCAGTTCCCTTATCTAGTGTTCAACAATAATGAGAAGTTGTAAGTGTTTGTTTGGTGCAGGCAGTATTCTAAGCAGTTTTAGCTCAAATTGCCTTACTTGTCCATTGAATCATGTAATTACTGAAGCATTGTGTGTGCATGTTCATTAGTGTTTACATACCTACCTGGAAGTCGTGTATGTTCTTGCAGATACATACAGACATGCACTGCATGAGGAAGTGCCATGCATTCACACACAAACACACACACACACACACACACACACACACACACACATACCACACACACACACACACACACACACACACACACACACACACACACACACACACACACACATTGCAAACACACATTGCAAACACACATCATGCAACACACACACATGCATGCATGCACGCGCACACACCACACACACACCACACACACACACACACACACACTGTGCAAACACACTCGTAACACACACACACACACACACACACACACAAAACACACACCACACACACACACACACAACAACCCCCACTCTCTCTTTCTCTCTCTTACTCACTCACTCACTCACACACACCATGCACGCATGCACGCACGCACACACGCCCCGCGCGCGCGCACGCACACATCTACATACACTTTACCATTTTTCTTATGATCGTCTGGTATCACTTTCAGTGGAAAGATGTTAAAATTGAAGACTACTACTACTACACACACACACACACACACACACACACACACACACACACACACACACCACACACACACACACACACACACATTGCAAACACACACACACAACACACACACACACATACACACTTAACACACACACACACACACACACACACATACACACATACACACTTACACACACAAACACACACACACTCAACCTCAACCTAACCTTGAAAGTTGCTATTTTATTATTTTATTCAGCAGAAACCTGATTTTGAACAGCACATAGATTTAAGTTAAAAAAAAACAACAAAACTTAGCAGAAAGATGGTGTTTTATTTTCATTAAAAAGCCAGCGCGTTAACATTCTGAGATTACTACCCTAAAATATGTGGTTTGGTTTAAGGTCAAAAGAAAAACGATGACAAGGAGTAAGGACACAACAGTTCATATTGATCCGTAAACAATGAAGAATGCAATTCTTACAAGTATAAAGCCAGTAGCTGTGGGTCTCTCAGTGGTTGAAATGACACAGGTATACATATGCTGTGTATTGTATGTGCATGCATTTTTCCTTATGTTATTTTGTGCTAGTCAAATTTTTCATGTGCATATGTAACCTATTTAAATTGATTTGATTGTACAGGGCGGTGAGCCCATGTTTTTTGGGAATTTGCGCTATATAAGCCTCCATTTTATTATTATTATTATTACATGTATCATTATTTGACACTGACTGAACAGACCAATAGGAAAAGGGAAAGAAGGCAGACCAGACTTGCCCTTTGTCCATACTGGCATTGTGCTCAGAAATGAGATGTGAAGAAGGTTAGTGTTCAGAATTGGTAATAACTTTGAGTATGCTGAATTTTTTTGGAATGAAATATATTGTTTTTTATTGTGCTTTTAGTTTTGCTTTGGTAATGCATATATATATCTATATTCTATATATCTATATCTATATATATATATATATACACTTGTGTGTACTCACTCTCTGGACTGCACACTCACCACACCACACACACACACACACACACACACACACACACACACACACACACACACACACACACACACACACACACACACCTTTTTAGTACTTGAAATTGCCTTAATTTAATCAGTGAATTCTCTGAGTTTCAAGAAAAACATTTGAAAGGAAAGATCAGACCACCCCCACTCTTCTATAATAGAAAAAAAAGGAAATCCTGTTTGTTTTGTTCTGATAAACTGCTGAAGCTGTAAAGAGAGAAGCACTGGTGTGGGTGTTGGTGGTGGGGTGTGGGTGTGTTTGTGTTAGAGAGAGAGAGAGAGAGAGAGAGAGAGAGAGAGAGAGAGAGAGAGAGAGAGAGAGAGAGAGAGAGAGAGAATTCATGTTGCAAGCTGTATTACTGAAGAGGCAAGTTCATCAACTGTTGATTCAGTTGTGGTTTAGTCTATGGTCTTATCTCAATGTCTGGCTGTCAGTATATTTCTCTCTAACTGCCCTTCATTGCATGATTAAAGTGTTCTGACTGTGCATTGTGGGTCTTTGTCTTAGAAATGGCATAGTGTGCTCAGATGTACATTTAACTGCTCCATTTTGAAAGTAAATTTTAACTTTTTTTTTGGTTTTTTTTTTGGGTTTTAAGAAAGTCAGAGGGGGTGGGATGGGAGAGAAAGCCTCTAAACTGCACAGAATTTCAGGATTTTCTACTGGGTTTCCCTTTATTGCAGGTCAGAAATAATATTTATAATTAACACATATAACCTGGACACAACAGACCATTTTTTGCTACTTTGACTCAGTAAAGTAATATGACATTCTGGTTTTTGTTCTCCTCTCCTATGATTAGTTTTTTAATGGGAAATTTTTTTTTTTTTTTGGGGGGGGGGGGAGGGGTTGGGTTTTTAAAAATTATTTTTTTAGCTCTTCTTCCTGGCATTGGTGCCTTAGATTTTCTTTCAAAGTATCATGAGTTTTTGTTCCATGGGGTCCCCCCCCCCCCCCCCCTCCTGTTTTAGGAGGTCAGTATTGAGATTGGAAATCCCCCTCTGGATCATATTTTCCTTGTCGAAAGTGTAGAATTGGCAGGTTGTTGCTTTTGCATTTTTCTACAGAATTTTGTCAGGAACTACTCTTGTTGCCGTAGGTTCTTTAATGTGTACTGAATGCATGTTGCACATAGGACCCTGGTTTATCTTCTCATTTGAAAGACTAGCACGCAGACCAGCACTTAAGGTTAGTGGATGGTGGAAAAAGTTGGGAACAAAATAATAGGGATTGACCCCCTCTACTCACTTTAGGCAGGTGTGTTACCACCTGACTACTGACATTAGCTGTTACATTGATGCTAACCACTTTAGTATTATTATGAAATTAATGTCATTTACAACTCGGTATCTCTACCCCCAAATATCAAATGTAATTTGGATTTTGAAAATGATTATCAGGTGTGGTGACCTAACTATGGCTAGATTGTTAAATAGATAACATCATCATCTGGACTCCATCATTTTGCTTCTTGTTTGTCTCACAAACAAGTCAGTATATATGCCATTGAAAAATATTTTTTGATTCCACATTTTGCTGGCAAGTAAATGAAAATGGTTTATCTGCAGATGTCAACTGTTGCTTGCTTTCTGGAAGCTTCTAGGCTTATGGCAGTACCCTAATCCTTGAGAGTGGGCTTGAAATAAGCTCCCACAGAACTCTGTATAAGAGAAAGAGCAGCTTGGAATGAGGTTAGGAGTGGCATGAAAAAATATATAAGGGAGGACAACTACTATTGAAAACAAATGTTTGTTCAGATGCAGTTATAATTTGCATAAATTTGTGTTCCATGGAACCAAATCATTTTTAAAGAACTGGACACTGATATCGTGAACTGCTGTAATTTTTCTGTGATTTTCTTTTGCGGCTTTGTCAGATTCTGAAATAATTTTGAGTTTGAATGTATATATGTTGTGCTTACTTCAGTGGCTTTTCACTTCTTTTCTTTTAAATAAGTTTTGTTTTCAATGGTTTATATCAATTTTTCCCCAACTGCAGAAGCAGTATGTATTGTACCTGTCTTGATTTTGATGTAAAATATGTGAACAACTTAATCTGCGTGGATTTAGACAGTTTGTCTTGCCTAATGTATGATGCAACTGGTCAGGTTGTCGTATGAAGCCTGTAAGTTGCTGTACCACACGACAGCCAGGCCGTGACAAGGCCAATGCACCGGGAATCAATGTGCACATTACCTACTCTCACACTCCGCCAGACGGTAGCGGAAACAGTGACACAAGCAGAGCCAATGCTGTCGTCTGCCGAGAGGGTAATGCCAACTTGGCCCCACATTCACACACGGATAATATTGATTTCTTTTACACCACAGACAGATACAGGCTTCAAGTTGAGAGCGCACAGCTCTTCTCTCTCGTTTTCCCTAGAAAACTCGCAGATCGTCGCCTCCACGTCTGTATCGCTTAGGGAGGGACTGACTCTGTGCTCCATCCATGAATGATGTTTGTTCGGTCATTCATAATGGCTCCCGAAAATATCTTTTGCCCCCCTCACCGTTTGTGTCAAAAACAACTCAGCACAATACAGAGCAAAACCTTAACTATCACCAAACCAACTAAGCAACGAAACCGATGCCCACGTAGTTGACTATTTTGGAGTTAATTAAATGGTCTTTTCCCGGTTGGTTTTGCCCCAGCCTAATCATTTATTCCATGGTATCCCTCTGGCTTCCACAAAACCGGGAATTTTGTGCTGTTTTCGAAGATAGGCCTATCAAACTATGGTTGAAGTAATCTGTATTTTCAGAGATAGCAAATACGCATGAACATACCCTCCCCCAGTTGTCTTGAATAGTGGTTACAAATGAGTGAATTGCAAAAATTAGTAGGCCTGTGCATTATAACACAAAACAGGTAAGAGGATGGCAGCCATTTTTTTTTTTGACCTTGAAAGGAAAAGGACATAGGAACGATTAATGTAAAACGACCAAGAAACTTGATACCAAATCTAAACAAGCTGACTGAGATCAGTATAGTTATCTACAGAATTTCGACCATCTTCTTTCCATTCTCTGCGCCTCCAACATTGTGAAAATTCTGTATACTTCTGGGCGTATGTTTGGTATGTTCGTGTTTCAGTAACCCACCGAAGGCTGACATGAGTGACAGGATCTTAAACGTGCATATTTGATTTTCTGCATGTGGGAATTAAGGCACTGGCAGGTCTGCACTCGAAGTTGACCATGGAGATCGTAAAAAAAAATCCCACCCTTCATTCACAAGACTCCGCGAGATTCGACGTCACGAATTCTTGACCCATAGGATTGAAGTTAAACGAGATCTTTGCAACACGGCTATCGCGTCCATCTGTTTGATGTGATGTGATTGGCATGTTAGCAGCATTGTTTGAATTTTGTTGTTGTTACAAAGACATGTCGTTCAGTAGGAAAAACGTACCACGAAACATAATACATAGTCATATACTTTTGACATGTTTCAATGGGAAACGAAAACACTGACTGTTTCGGCCTGGAACTGTACTGTGATAGACCTACGTAGACGTGGGGTCAGCTTGAGCTATTGCCAGTAACAATAATTAATAGTAATAATAATAGTGATAACACATAACCGAAGTCAGAATGCGGCTACTTAAAAGGGGAGGGGGGCGAACCTCGAAGCTCTAGCTAAAAAAAACAACAACAAAAAACCCTTTGAAAAAATGGTTATGATAATGAAGAATCGTTCTTGTACATTGCACATTCTTAAGATACGAATGCGCTAAATTCGTCGTCTGACCCTTGTGGTTGGCCAGGGCTTCGGTACAAGGAAAGACAGTATAGTTTAATTTTAAAACCCTGTTTTACTCGGTTTTATTCACAGTTTTAATCTGTGATTTAAAGTTTTACGAGGAGACAACCCCGGTATGGCCTCTGTGGCCGGCGGGCCCCCGCCGTACTTTCCACATGGCCATGTGGAAAGTATTTGCTGTGGTGAAAAAAAATTGCATTGGGCCTACTAGAACAGCACATATAATAGAACTGTAGTGCTCTTTCTATACTCTTTCCCCCCCAAGAATTATCCTTGAAGTCAGAATGTGGCTACCTTAATGGTGGGCAAAAACAGTCCCAGAACTTAAAAAAAAAATCTCACAATTGGCATATCTCGAGGTTCTAGCTGAGGACCGCAAAAAACACCACGTTAGGATTTTGTGCAGAGATTGTAAGCGAAAGGTTCATGGTTAGAATTTGAGGTGAAGTTGGATTTTCCTCTAGTTATATATATATACGGGGATATGTACGTGCATCCAACAAGGCCTAACTTGCTGATGTAACAAAGACGCGATCGTCTAAACCGGAAATAGCCTAGAGAGCGCTGTTTGATGGTAGGTGCCTCGTGGTTGGTTGATAGACCTACAGTCTCGTCTGTTAGGCTATGGTCAGTCTGTCGGAGACGTTCGAAAGAAAAGGTGAGCCAACACACGTGTATATATAATTATTAAATCGGAGTTAAAAGGATGTGATAAGTTTGCGTGAGGCCCTATGTGCTCATTTTAAATCGAGTTAATGCATGCTGATTATTTCTTTAGAGTTTATGTTCAATCACTCGCTTGTAATCTTTAAAGTCTCTTTACCACAGTCAAGAAGGTTCTTGAATGAGTGTGTATTTGATTTTTGGTGGATGTTTTTTTTTTCCCTAGGCACGATGGTATAGTTAAAAAAAAAAAAGAATGGTTTAATAACAGCACTTGTGAGAAAATATCGGCACATAGCACACTTTTTAGCTTTGAACTTTACTTTGTATTTTCTTTCGTTCTTTTTTGAAAGGATTAGATGTTCTGCGGTGACTTTGCTATTAACTTCTATGTTTTTTTACTGATTGATGTACCTCAATGTTTGTAGTGTGTGTGTGTGTGTGTGTGTGTGTGTGTGTGTGTGTGTGTGTGTGTGTGTGTGTGTGTGTGTGTGTGTGTGTGAGAGAGAGAGAGAGAGAGAGAGAGTGTGTGTGTGTGTGTGTGTGTGTGTGTGTGTGTGTGTGTTCGCGCGCACGTGTTGGAAGGGTAGCTGAGAAAGATAAAACTAAAAAGCCAATCATTATGTTACTTGAGTTCTCTCACTTCGTGGGCAGTCTGTGGGTTTTTTATTATTAATTTTCTTTTTAATGTCTGTGATATTTCGCGACACATCGTTCAGGTTTTGTGCGTTTATAGTGTTTAAAACGCATTTTAGCTGATATCTGATGTGACCTGAGCACTCGTGTTTCGACTTTGATAGTTCCCAGTGACCACAATATATTAATGAGAATTCGTTTCTTTTGTTTTTGCTCCCCCTGCCTCCCCCATTCTGAAAATTCTGAATAGGAATTCCCTCTTTTCTATCTCTCACTTTGTGCCTTGTTCCTTTTCTTCCTGTCACCTTCTTGCCTATTTTCTACCTTTTTGGTCAGTTGTCCTGCCTTTTTTTCCAAAAAGAAATAATTGTCATGCATGTGGCCCCCCCCCCCCCCCTCTTCTTGCTTTGACTTGTTTTTTGCATTTGCAGCAAAGTTAATAATGTTTATAATTGCTTGAATTAAAGTTGTGTGCGAAGCCCTAGTTTGAATTGAAGTATGCTAAGCCCAGATTTGAAGTCTGTGAAGCCCCTCTTTCCACTTTGTTTTGTTGTTGGTTTCGTCAACTAATTGACTTTTATACCAGCACCGAAAGGGGGAAAAAGGAAAACTGTTGGTCTTGGAACATGCACTAAACAATCGGTTTGATGATGCTCTTGACGAGTATACATGCGTATTATGTTTTTTTCGGATAAACTTCTTTAAACTTGATAATTTGGTATCAAATCTTTGTGAGCATGAGCGTCGAGTGGCAAGAGACCAGGCTGTCCTAGTCCAAACTGTCATAATCTTATCGGGTTTCTGTGTGCAAATTTTAAAAGAAATTCTAAACTAGGGATCGACTTTTGCAACCGCTGAATGGGTTAAAACCTTATGCTGACGTAGATCAATAGGCCTAGGAGCCTGTCGTTCGAGCCAATGACGTCACATGTTGGCGTCTGGACCCCTCGAAGCTTTAGGCCTACTTGCGAGTGCAGTTTTGCCTCGCAGAATGATGACGTAAGCCACAGCTTACGTTGAAATTCAGATCTACCGACGTTTTCCGGACGCTTTTTCTTGAACGTAGTGATCTACGAGAAGCGTCACTTAGGTTTTGAGGCATCGGCTTGTTTCTCATTCCGCCACCGATAATTAGTCAGCATGGGCCACTTCTCATTGTCAGCAGTCACTGAAATGTTTATCACGTAACTGCAATGGATTCGATATTAAGTTTCTTGTAGCGTTTCGAACTTCTGTTCGCTAGAGCTGTTTCACCTATGCAGGTGGATTTATTTTGCGAAAAAAAAAAAAAAAGAAAGAAGGGATCGTTGGGGGAGGGGGGGGGGGGGGTGTTTGCCTTTTTGTGCGCGATCAATTTTCGCTTTTGGGGGGGAGGGAGGGTGGGGGGATTACGTGTTATCGCGATGTTTTCGGTTTCGCTTTTAACGACGCTAAGTACTGTGGGGTGTTTACCTTTCGAGGCGAAGGCCTAAATACTGCTGGTTGCCTTTGGTGAGTTTGCCAGGATTGCCAGTGGCGAAACCAGTAAGACTGTCAAACGATGCATCTTGGAAAATTCCTGATGAGCAGATCCAGCTTTGGACTTAACTTGAATGAAGGGGCTGTTAAGATGCTGGAAGATGATGCATCCTCAGAGAAGAGTGTGCATTGGCAGAGCTGCCTGAGATACCCTCCCAGATCTGAGCCTGTGAGGCAACTAGAGGATGTGGTTTTTAAAAAATTTTTTTTTTTATCAAGCAGTCATTTTTGCCAGGATTCCTGTGCCAGATCCTATCACTGATGTTATTAAAGACAAAAGTGGAGTGCCATAGATGTCAGAGCTTGGTGGCTTATCCTAAAACATAGGCCATTAAAGCCCCCCCCCCCCCCCAAAGAAAAAACAAAACAAACCTCCAAAACAAACAAAACCCCCACCAAATACCCCTTCCAAACCCTAACTTAAAACATGAATGGTAATGATGGATCATTTTCAGAAATTTCATATTAAAGGGGAAAAACCTGCACAACTCGTAGATGAATTACTTTCACCTTCACCTAGATCCCCTTGTGTATTCAACCATTTGGGCACCACTGAAGATTTTGCATCTAGCTTTCTCTACTCAACGCTTTTCTAAGCTTTTTGTAGTTTGTCGTTCCACACAAGGCCAGTCCACTCTCTGATGTTGTCTTCCCATTCGTTTCCTCTGTGTGCCTCTTTGTCGCCGTCCTTGTACTGTTCTCTGTAGGACAGTCTTGGCCAGTCCAGATGTTCTTTTGATGTGCCTGCACCACTTCAGTTTGCATCTTTTCACTGAAGTCAGAAGCTCTTCATATGGCCCTATGGCTTTTTTTGAGTTCTGGTTTTCACCTCCTTGTTGGTAATGGTTTTTGCCCTTTGTTTTTGTTCCTTGGCTAGAGTTCTGAGGTTCATCAATGGTTCATTAATTATTTGCTGTGAAAAATAGACCCCAAAGAAATCAGTTGTTAGGTAATGTAATTGTATGTCATGAACGTATCTCTGTAGTGGAATAGCAAAATCAATTGTTAAAAAATGGATTCAATTTTGGAGAAGACCAATATACTTTTGAAACTCAGGATTTTTAGTTTAAAATTAAATTTAATTACATTTTGGTCAGGCTTGTATAGTAACCAGTTGAACATCCTGTTAGCTAGGAGAAGAACATCTAATAGTAATAATAATAAAAGAAATCATGGTATGTTTATAGCACTGAATCTTGTAAAGCATGAATCTTGTAAGCAAATAATCGAAACACTTGTATTTAACCCTCTTACATTTGGATTCTCTGAACACAAACTGCGCCTAGATTTCTCATTCCATCATGAAATCAGGTCAGTCTCACATGGTCACTCGCCTTTCCCTCCTAAGTACACACCAGCAGCTATAATTACTTCCAGACTCTCAACAGGGTTTCTACCTCTAGCCTGATAGAGCTTTGGCTTTGTGGTAGCAGTTAGTGATGGTCACAGTATGATGGAAATCTACTGTGTGTAAATCAAGTTGAGCTGAGAGTCTAGATATTTCACAGAGGAGATGTACTGCCAAACTCTGAAGTTGTGATGGAGGAGAGTTTATGTTTGGTCCCTAAGAGCATGTTTGTTTTATTGGCATTTAGCTGTAACTTGTTCTAAATTATCCAGTTTTTGATATCTTGAAGACAATAGGACATATTTGTCTACAGGAAAGGCAGATTTTCAGGAGTATCAATGTTTTAAATCTATACCATCAGCATAAAATAATAATTGATGTGATGACGGTTTACTATATATGAAAGGGGAGCAGTGTAGAGAGTGAAGAGAAAGGGCCCTAGAACTGATCCCTGTGGGACTCCACTACAAGTTTAACAGGTTTTGATAAAATTTTGTTTACAATAACTCTGGAATCGGTCAGTAAGGTATGACCGAAATTACCTGAGGGCTGCGCCATTAAAGCCAGATGTTTTTTTTTTACGTTGTGAGAGAAGAATTGAGTGGTCTATTGTGTCAAAGGCTGCAGATCAGTCGAGAAGTGTGAGAAGGGAAGTTTTTCCTGCATCAGAAGGGAGTAGTTGTTGGTACTATAGGCAGACTGAAAAGGGGGAAGGAGACTTAGAATGAAGGTGTACTATTAATTTGAAGTTGAGTTGTTTCTGCTATGTTATTAGCATATCACTGTATGGCAGTAAGTTATAGACAGCCTATCTCAAGCAAGAAGAAAACACTCGACTTCATCCTTACAAGAAAGATCAGCTGTGTTATATATGGGTTTATTCAGGGAATATGGAGTGTCAAATGTCGAGGTGCTGTCTTAAGCCATCTTTGTAACCCATAGCATGATGCCCACATGCACTGGCGAACTCATGTTCACCGCATGGAAAATAGTGGCATCGCAAAGGCCTTCTTTGGCTTCAGGAATGTGTACAAGAGAGAGGATGATTTGTTGGCTGTGAAGTTGGTTGGAAAGGCTTCGTGATCAGCTGCATGGAATGGACTGGCGCCTGTAGACAAAGCCTTCAAGACTGTTCTTTTAAAACAGGGGGAGGGGGGGGGGTACTCTAAAGGACAATGTATATGTGGGATTGAATTAATATAGGGGCATGTTGCATTGTGTGTGTGTGCAGGAAGAGTAAGTTACGACTGAAGGTGAAAGTCCAGGTGAATTTATATCTCTTGAGTCGTCAGAATGCAGGAAAGTGGAGCCCCTGCCTTCATTCATGGTGACTCCACCATGTCTGGAGCTCAAAGAGTCTCTGGTTGATGCCAAACAACAAGGTGAGTTGTTACTAGCTGTATTACTGAATTTCACTGAATTGTGGTGTTACGCATTATACTGAAGATATTTTCACCACCACTGATTCATGTATGTCAAATTTAATTACGTACACTGCATTATGGTTTGTCTCCTCCCCACTTTCTTTATACATATATGGATTTGTTTGGCGTTGACCATCAAGTGCTCCATTTTGTGTGTGTTGGGGGGGGGGGAGGATATTTTAGTGTGGTAGATTCATGCATATTTGCACAAGGCATGTTCTTTTCACCTGAAGTAGTTTCTGGTTGTTCATGAAAGTGATATGACGATTAGTTTTATTTCAGCAATATATCATTGTACAGTTTAACTCTCTTTCGTTCGTTGAGTGAGAACTTTTCAATGAGACATTCATGGACACTTGAGTTGTTCATCTGTTTGGTTTGGCATGGGTCTGGATTAGATATTGATCCCTGACTTGCCAGCAGGCTGAGTGAGGAGGGAGGGGGGTGGGGAGGAAGGGGCTACACCATCACTCATCTCTTCAGTTTGAGCTGATGTCTGTAAAGTTGTTGTCCTATTGGGTTTCACACCGGTTCAATCTGAACTAATAGTTGTGTGCTCCAGGGCATGGAAACCAGCTGTAACAGCGAGGTGTGCTCCAGGACAGTGCAAACAAGCTTTGAAGGCTAGTGCAGAGACTAGGCTGCTGTTGCTTGTAAGACAGTGCAGTTGTTTTCAAATGATTTACCTAAATTGCGATGGTCATTTAGGAAGCAAGCATGAATCCCTGCTGGAGAATAGGTTTTAAAAGGTTCAATTTTGTTACGTGTTTTTACTGTGACAAAAGGTTCAGTTTTGTCAGTTGTGTTTACTGTGACAAAAAGCCAGCTTTAACTAGGGGTGTTGAAGGATATGAATGTTTTTTATGTGTGAGAACTCCTCCAGAAAGGGCACTTAATAAACCATTGTCTTGAAGAAAAACAGATGAGAATAAGAGGAAGGGGGTATACCTTGTAAGCCATTAAAGGAAATTGTTGTAGAAGGCTAGTGTGGAATAGGAGTGTGTGTGAAGATGGTTGTGATGAAGGGGTGAAGTGCAGCAGCATCTGGAATCCAACCAACAATTAACAAAATAGACTTTGTTGCTGCTGTCATCAGGGACTATGCATTAGTCAAGTACTGTTCAATGGAATGAAATCTTCCCTCGTAAAAACTCAGCAGGGACGATATCATTCTCTTAGTAGTTTAAATGCATTGACAGTAATTGGCTGTTGTTCAGACCAGTTCTATTTCATGTAACCCAAGCTCTCTATTCTTTTCCTGGGTTCATAAAGATATACAGGTTCACATACTTTCTTACAAACGAAAAAGGACAAAATTAGAAATGGCCCTTGTTAAGATTTATTGATGTTAAAATCTCCAAAATTGTATGGTGGCATAAAAATTAATGTCCCCAATCAAGCTAACCAAGTACACCAAGTCACAAGTTATTTTGTCCATCTGCCAGAAGCCACTCCAAGGATATGGCGGTGTTACTATTTAGCATGCAATTTGAATACATATAAATGTCCATCATAGACATCTGTTCCAGCACCCAGAAATGGATAAGTTCAAGAAAAGACTGATGAAATTTGATATCAGCTGACTGTCAGCCACATTATTTTTGATGACAGCTGCTGATGCATGCCCTGTCAGTTGTCTCCATTACCTTCTGTCTTCAGTTCTGTAGAGTTTTTGGAGATAAGATTTTGTTTCTCCATTATGTTGTAGTTTTTTTTTGTTTTTTTAAACATATTCCAATTGAAAGGCTTTATGTATTGATCAAATAGAAATGTTCAACTTCAAAATGAACATCACAATTATATGAGGGAAAGGTAACTGCTGGTTGGTTGTCACTTGATGATTTTGTCTTTTTTTTTTTTTTTTTTTTTAATGGTAAAAAAACCTATGAAATCAACAGCAGTTGACATTATAGATGCAGTGTGAATTGGCTTATACTGACCAAGGAAAATGAAAGGAAACAAGAGAACAAAGACGTGTAACACTCTTGTTTATTTCTGTTTGTTTCCACTAATAAAGATGGGCTAAGCTCATGAACTGCAGCAGTACAAAGTTCCTGCCCTTTTGTATTCCCATGTGCCATAGGAAAACTGCAATTTTTCAACATTATCTCTGCTTTCAAAAGCTCACTTTAAGATTAAAAAAAAAAAATCTACCTGTTTTAGAAGGGATTATTGTGAAAACTGTGTGGATTTGACTGGTTCTCTTCCAGTCCAGGGATGGTGGAGTACTGTAAATAATACACTAATGCCACACCCCCAAGCATGGAGACCTGTAAGGGTGACCACCAGTCACCAACCCACTGTAACCCGTGTTGAACCAGGTCATTCAGCTGTCAGAGGACTGGGCTCAACCCACAAAAGCAATAGGACAGACAGCCCACAAAGTGTGTGAGACAGTAACACTCGTGGACTTGGCAGCTGATTGGTTAAACAAGTGCTTTGTGGAGACCACAAACACAGAGGCTGTAACAGGTCATTCAACACAGTGGACTGGGCTCAACCCACAAAAACTTTAGGGCAGCCCACAGAGGCTTTAGGATAGCCCACTAAAGTTTTAGGACAACCCACAAAAGCTTCAGGAAGGCCCACAAAAGCTTTAGGACAGCCCACAAAGTGTGTCTCTGTGCGTGTGATTATAGTAGTAGTAGCAGACTGGTAACTGATTGGCTAAAGCAGTGCTTTGGGGAGACCAGATAGATAGGAGGTGTAATGCTCTCCATTTAACGAGGCAGCCAACAGAACTGAACCGTGTCTCTCCTTGTAGCAAGTGGGTGTGGTTATACACTCCCCTTGGAGACTGGACTCATTTTCAGTATAGTGTGTTTTCACAGGGTTGGGTTGACAAATTCCATGACATGCTTAAGCTTGCGCAGCAGTTTTATGCTTGCGCAGTCCTGGCACTGTTGTGTCAAGAATTGTACTATTTTTAGGGTGGCCTATGGTGCCAGTGTGGGATGACTTGGAACCACGGTCTCTTAATCACATAACTCTGTGGGGACTCTAATATAATCCCAATAACAACAAAATCCATGATAACTTCATAGATACAGATCACACAGGGAACATCCATTTAGAAAGACATTTACTTTAGATCATAGACTTTTTTGTGAAGCTGTGAATTCCAGTAGGGGATAAAACTATATTACAATATTGATTTAAACAGAGGAAGCAATCTTCCCCCTCCCACAATCAGAATTGTTGGGGACATATGTGACATTGTTTGAACTATGTAAATTGTCATGTGCAGGTGTGTTCTGCAAGGAGCAGATCAGCATTGGCAGCAAGTTTGGCCCTTTTGTTGGAGAAATCATTCCCAGTGAGGAACTGCAGAAGAGAGAGAAGGACATTGACTTCAGATATGCATGGCATGTAAGTGGATGAACTGGTGGTATGATTTGTCTTGTCAATATTCCTCTCCTCCTTGATGTATTTCTCTCTCGCTCCTTTTTCTATCCTTTTGTTATTCTAGAGTCTGAAGTATATCTGTGTTTGGTGTGTGTGTTTGGTGGTACTGGTCAGGAGAGTATGGGGGTGGGGTGGGGGTGGGGTGTGTAAATGGGTGTGGATGTGTATGTTCTCTTAGAAACATACCTGTACAGAAACAGACAGCCATATCCAGAAAACAGTCAATTGATTTTCGTGTGCTCAGCTGCCAATCATGACTTTGTCCAGAATTTTTTCCTGTTGTTAGCCATGATTCCAGTTTTAATGACATCTTCTTGTTGCCATAATTACCCCCCCCCAAAAAAAAAAAAAAAAAAAAAAAAAAAGAAAAGGAGGAGAAAAAGAAAAATAGAAAAAAAAAGAACTGCGAAAAGTAAGTGTGACTCCAGTACATGTGCTGGTTTCAAATGCTGATTTTCAAGGTGTGGAATCGAAGACCTGATCAGAACCTGATAGCTGTGCCTGTGAGGAGTTTGTTCTCAAATATTTGTTCAAATCCTCAGTGCTCTAAACACTGTGTCATACCCCCTCCCAGCTTGCTTGTAAAGAACCCCCCAGCTTAAAGGGAATGAAAATGAACACACATTGATTTTAACAGCTTGTGTGGTAGAGGCATTTAAAAAAAAACCAGCAACAACAACCCCCCGCATAAAAAAAAGAAGAAGAAATTTTTTGGATAGGAAAACAGTAAGTTTACTTTACATTTTGGTTGAATTAAATACAGAACCTGCATTTCTGACCGTTGGATGGTGATCTTTGTCTCAGGTGTCTGACAGCAAAACCAACAAAGAACTGCATGTGGTGAATGCCACAGAGCCGGAGAAAGGCAACTGGATGCGATTCGTGAATTCTGCACGCTTCTTTGAGGAGCAGAACATCATGTCTGTGCAGGAAGGGAATGAAATCTACTACAAAGCCCTCAAGGTAAGTGGTGATAGCATTTTATTGTTTGTCACCTCCCCCTTTAGTTTTTGTAAGTGGTGTGCAGCAAATGCTGGGATTGGTCTCCTTTTTCAATTTTTCCCAGTTCTCACCTGTAAAAATCTTAAGAGTTCTTGATGCTAGGATGTAGGTGTTGTGTAGCTATGTTTCTGAAATGAAATCAGAGTGCTTGATTGATTGTAGGATATCAGTGTTGGGTAACATGTTTCTGAAATTATATCAGAGTGTATGATTGATTGTAGGATATCAGTGTTGGGTAGCATGTTTCTGAAATGAAATCAAAGTGCTTGATTTATTGTAGGATATCAGGGTTGTGTAGCATGTTTCTGAAATAAAATCGGAGTGTTTGATTGATTGTAGGATATCAGTGTTAGATAACATGTTTCTGATACTAAATCAGAGTGCTTGCTTGTTTGTAGGATGTGGGTGTAGGGTAACATGTTTCTGAAGTTACATCAGAGTGCTTGATTGATTGTAGGATGTCAGTGTTGGGTAACATGTTTCTGAAATGAAATCCGAGTGCTTGATTGATTGTAGGATATCAACCCAGGAGAGGAGCTGTTAACTTGGTTCACGATGAACGTGCCCAAAGGGAAAGGGCAGAAACGGAGACGAGAAAGTCAGTCACTGCCTGCACAACCTGCTGGTGAGTCTTGTTTGAGATAGTGTGTGTGTGTTTGTGTGCTTTCACTCTTAACCCTTAGTGGCGCAGTTCCTGGAACATTCTGGGGCAACCTTTCAGAGCCACATGGCGGATCCTGGAATATTCCAGGATGATATAAGTGGTCAAAATTGAAGGTTCTTTTTCGCTTCCAAAGGTGGCCCAATGAATGGTAAGGCCATTGTAGGGCCACAGAAATGGTGGAAGGTCATTCAGCATACACAAGCAATGAAGATTTGAGGCTTAGAGGGTAATTTTTTGTTTTTTCAAACTAGTGGCAACCATCTTAATCAAAAATAGCCAGCATTTCCGCCAGAATTTCTTGAAGCGTTTTGTGAGCTTTTTTACAATATTGACAGCGAATTGGAGTTTTAGTTAGAGGCTGGATTTGGTTGAATAAAACAATGACAGAGACAATTAGGTAAGGAGTGTGGAATAGTTTTGAAAAACTTGGTAAAAATTGATCATGATTGGACTGAATTGAGCGGGGGATGCACTTTTTGGCTATTCAGCAATTTCGACGTCATAGATTGTTTTACTTTATTTTGACCCAACAAGACTTCAAAATAATTGTTTTTCAGTTAAATTGATATGCTGCTGAGTACTTTGCGTCAAATAAAATCAAGCGATTGTCAGTTTTTCATCATAGAAAGCCACCTCTTCGCATGAAGTGAGTGTTCACCACCATGATGATCTCAATGGCGTCCATGATTTCACTGGACTTTTCCCCAGTATTTGATGACTGATAACGCGACACAAGCTCCTTATTTTTTCAAAACTAATGTCAAGAGATAGTATTTACTTAATCATGACATGTTTGCACTACAACAACATTGTTTATCGTGTTAAAATCAATCCGGGGCTGTGACGGCGCGATAGTGATCAATGCACACACAATTTTTATTTTATTATTTTTTTACACAATCATAAACACTACATGCTACTATAAAATTACACTCATTTAAAAGCTTGTTATCTAAACTTTCCAGTGATATATAGCCTTACACATTTAGTTTGAGTTGTACGTATCAATATCAAGGGCTGTTCAACGATGAATGTTGTGTATCTTCATTTGCAGAGCCTAAAGAAATATCTTCAGACACAGCAGCTGTTGGGAACGGAAAACGACTGCGCAAAAGAAAAATAGCACCAGACATGCTATCCTCAGATGACAACGCTGTGCGCCATGCCTCATCGGGTCTCCATCATAACCGAATCAGAAATAACAGCAGTGACCAGCGTCGCCGTCGACCATCAAAACCGGCCAACAAGGTGATGGCAAACCAGACAGGAGACTCGCTCAAAAACCAGACACCGGCCCCTGTCATCAAGTCTCCTCCGCCAGTCGGCATGTTTGGCAGCAAGTTGCTGACCATGACATCTTCCTCCCAGCAGACCGTCTCTACATCGCAGCAGACAGCCCCCTTAGAGAGCACTGAGCTCTTCAAGACCTTGTCTGCTGCTCCCTTCCCTCAACCAGCCTCCAATCCTGCAGTGAAGAGAGGGAAAAAATCCAAATCCCTTATCAGTGTAGTAGACTTTCTGAATTCCAAACACCTCTCCAGTGGCGATCACCCCACGACAGAAAGTTTAACCGGCAGTGAAGCCAAGCCTGTGATGGTGAACAGTCAGCTGACCGCCAATCGTCCCCGACAGAAACGGTCCAACCTGGTGGGTACAGCGGAGGACATGGAAGAGCACCTGGCCACCAACTTCCAGTTTTTGTTTTCCATCACCCCTGACCACAGGGTGGCTTCACAGGGGGGCAACGACCGCATCCGGTACGCCTGTGAGATCTGTGATGGCCGCTACCGGAAGGCGCTGAGCTTGAAGCGCCACCTTCTGCGCGAACACGTCAACCACAAGTACCTCTCCCCAGAAGACATCGCTTTGCTGGACCACACCACCGCCATGTCCACAGCCAGGATTGAGGCTGATGCCGATCCTGATGCCGACGATATTGATGTTCCAGACTCGCCCTCCGAGAACAAAATGAAACCAGAAGGGACGGAGGGGGAGGACGTGGAGAGTCTCCAGCTGAAGGAAGAGATGATAGAAATTGCTGGAAATAATGCTCAGGTAGATGGTCCAGCAGCAGCCATGAACAGCAGTGTCCCAGGCAGCGGGGAAATGTCAGACAGAAATGTCACAGACAGCATCCCGGCTGAAGCCAGACCCAAACCAGACAGGGATCTTCTAGAAAACAGTCTGACAAGCAAAGCAATGGAAGGGAAGGCAACATTCTCCTACGGCGGAGTAACAAGTGTTAATGACGCTTTCCGCTGCCACCTGTGCGTGCAGCTGTTTCCATCAGTTGAGAAATTGAAATACCATCTGACCAATGATGCGCATCGGTCCAAGGGAGACAAGCAGTTTGGCTGTGATCGATGCAGTCAGAGATTCCGGTTTCGCCACAACTATCAGCGTCACATGGAGTCACACGGGGCCCAGCTTGGTAAGTTTGCCGCTTTGATATTTGGATTTCATTTTAAGGGGTTTTTAGGCTGCATTTGCCTTTCTCTAAGACAAACTGGTTTCTGAAGTCTTTTAGATTAGAAACACTAACTGAGAAGACTTTTGTTTTGGTTTAGGGTGTAGGGGTTTTTAAATGCTCATCTACTTTTTTTTCTTTTGTCAATATTTACTTTTTGTTTTTTAATGTTTTTCGTAACAGATTGTGCAGAACCACTGCAAGAAGAGGGGTTTCTGTTTTGTTGATATTGGGCGGGTGGGGGGAAGGGTCTTTAGATTCTTTGCATTTTTTTTATATTGCTTGTAAGAAAGATAAGTTATTTGCATTTTTTTTACAGTCTTTTCTTTTAAGACCAGAAGTGTTTTACCGCAGAATTTTTATTTGAAAGGTTTTGAAAAATGTGTAGCTAGTATTTGATGCTCAAAAAGGGGAAGGTAGCTGGGTTTGTTTGGACTTTTTTATCATTGGTATTGGTAACTGCTTTGCTTGATTTCAAGTGACTGGTGGGGAGGGAGGCTTTCTTTTGCTTTTTGTTTGTTAATGTTTGCCTGTGTTTTTTTCCCCTTTCTTTTTGCTGCTGTACTTTGGGATGTACTGGTACTGTTCATTCATTATTTGATTTGACCTGGCATTTTCTTTTCTACACCACAGCATCAGACACAACACCACAAAATACAACACAACATAACGATCAATCATCTCTTTCAAAATCAGTTTTTTATACCGGCTTTTCAGCCAGAACTATGCATATATATATATATGTTTATATATTATATATGTATATATATATATATATATATATATATATATATATATATATATATATATATATATATCCTTTCCAACTGTAATTGTGTACATGTCAGTTTTAGACTGAGTGTGTGCAGTATGTATGTGTGTCACTCTGTGTGTGTGTATGTGTGTGTACACATGAATGAATGTGTGTGTACATACATGTGCATGTAAAGGTGAAGGGGGGGGGGGGGAGAGGGGAGTAGCAAAAAAACAATGAAGTGTCTTAGGTTGTTTTTTTGTTCTGCCTCATCTGCTGTGAGGTTCCTGTCCTGTTCCTGTGCTGCTCATTTCAATCTCTCCTTCCCAGCCATACCCAGATTCATTATGTCACAACCCCAGGGTTAAAAGTCCACTGAGAGCTCATCGATATCATGCCACTGTTGGGCCACCCGGTAGAGGGGCCCTGCACTGGTCCTGGGTCACTTTGGTGGTGTTCAGTGGTGCCTGTTCTGAGCTAACATACGCAGCACCCCTACTAACGACAATATTAGCTCAGTTGTGGGGCCAGACTGCGTGAGTCACCCACCCGAGGTAGTGACCACCGGCTCGACAACGTTCCTCTAGTGACCATCCCCTGTGAACCTCCAACCCCAAAGACTTTGACACAAACTCACCACAGGCACAGATGTGTTTTGGAAAATCGAATCTTAGGTCACCATGAGACCAGAGCAACCTGGACCACTGAATCAGAGGCTTTAACATTTTTTTTTTTATTATTATTATTGGATGATGGTCATTGATTATGGAGATGATGTAATGATGCTGCTTTGGAAGTGCATATCTTTGAAACTACTTGACAGGGTTGTACTCTACACTTACTCTCATAATATATCCCTTTGTCAACCGGGCCTGAGAGTGAGAGATACAGACACCTGCAGTGTTGGTCAGGTAATTTGAGGAATACTGTCAAACTCCATCTGTAAAGTGGATGAAACTCAACTGCGTGGTCCCAGTCTTCCCAATGAGCCGACACCACACTCACTCAGAGTAGGAACTGGCTGGAGTCTGAAAAATCCCTGTGACTCTTATGGGATTTGAACTCGCAACCTTCCAGTCTGTTACCCAAGGAGCTAACAACTGTGCCATAGAGGCTGGTGCATTTTCCTATCAGAAAAGACCTAGAGCTACATCAACCAGGCCTGAGAGATCTGCAGCTTGACTGCCTGGTCTTGGTCTCCACCACTACCCTGAAAGTGAAACTTGTTCTGGATAAGATCCAGAAATCCAAAGCCCCTGACCTGACCAGTTAAACCTCCTCTGCCTCCAATGGGGTTCAAACCAACCATCCCCCTGCCAGGAATCCAGTGTGCTAACCACTCGCTGCACTCCGGTGGTTGGTTGATGAACAAAATGGTGGTTTGTGGAACGAGTGCATGCATGTCGTGTTGTTTCTTTTTTCTCCCCTTAGGAAAACTGTCTACACCATGTCTGATCTGTAGCAAGAGGTTTCGAAATGAAGCCAACATGCGTAAACATTTGCGTTTCCACTCGGGTCGCAACTTCCCCTGCAAGCACGGCTGCAACCTGGTGTACCACAATGTGGCGCGGCTGGTGAAGCATCTGCGAAATTGTCATCCCGAATTGCCCACCAGGAGCCAGCTGGGAATCATCGCTGTTCTCAACAAGTCAGCGGGACGACCCCTGAAGGGCAAGGGTGAGAGGGCTGAAGAGTGCGTGTGTCTGGCAGAGGAGTGGCTGGATTAGTCCACTTAGCTTCAGCACATGTATACATGTTGGAGGAGACGGGGATCTATAGCCCAGCGGTTAGAATGCCAAACTTGGGACTGAGCAATAACTGAAGGCATGCGTCGGCGTCTTTGCTGAGGTGTATGTTGGAGTTAACATCAGTAGCTGACTCCAGTCCCCTTGAAAGTCCAGTGGATGAGACTGTAGATGCAGAGCCTGTCATACATGGACAGTAGCTGACTCCAGTCCCCCTTAAAAGTCCAGTGGATGAGACTGTAGATGCAGAGCCTGTCATACATGGACAGTAGCTGACTCCAGTCCCCCTTGAAAGTCCAGTGGATGAGACAGTAGATGCAGAGCCTGTCATACATGGACAGTAGCTGACTCCAGTCCCCCTTAAAAGTCCAGTGGATGAGACAGTAGATGCAGAGCCTGTCATACATGGACAGTAGCTGACTCCAGTCCCCCTTGAAAGTCCAGTGGATGAGACTGTAGATGCAGAGCCTGTCATACATGGACAGTAGCTGACACCATTCCCCTTGAAAGTCCAGTGGATGAGACAGTAGATGCAGAGCCTGTCATACATGGACAGTAGCTGACACCATTCCCCCTTGAAAGTCCAGTGGATGAGACAGTAGATGCAGAGCCTGTCATACATGGACAGTAGCTGACACCATTCCCCTTGAAAGTCCAGTGGATGAGACAGTAGATGCAGAGCCTGTCATACATGGACAGTAGCTGACACCAGTCCCCTTGAAAGTCCAGTGGATGAGACTGTAGATGCAGAGCCTGTCATACATGGACATGCAGACCTATACAGACAGAACATCTTCCCCTTCCACTTGTAGTTGTTGCGGGGGCTGCTCTGGATGGCCTGGGCATGGCCATCGTGCAGCCTGGAGAGAGGTGCTGGGGTGTGACCAGGTCCTGCCTGTACCAGAAAACTGCCCGAAAGCCTCAGTGCAATGCCTGCCACAATGACTCCTCAAGAAGTGGGGGGAGAAGTCAGGTCAGGTCAGGTCAGGTCAGAGTGGAGAAAGGCTGTCAGACATCTTCACAGACAAACCACCTGCTGTCTTGACACCGTTTTCAACTTGGGATCCTGTGGGTAGCTGACAGACAGTGGGTTTGAATCCAGGCTGGTGTGATGAGTATGAGACAGACTGTGAAGGCTGGTGTGATGAGTATGAGACAGACTGGAAAGGCTGGTGTGATGAGTATGAGACAGACTGAAAAGGCTGGTGTGATGAGTATGAGACAGACTGAAAAGGGCTGTGTGATGAGTATGAGAAAGACTGGAAAGGCTGGTGTGATGAGTATGAGACAGACTGAATAGATTCTGGGTGGCCCCCAGGTGGGTTAAGCTGGGGACTGCCCAACATCGACAATGGAGGGAGTGTTAGGTTGTTTGGGTTTTTTTTTCTCCCAATGTTGTGGGCGTTTTCTAGCTGGAATGGGTATTCTCTGGGTTAACGAGGGAAGATGGAGACCACACAAACAGTCAAGCATCAGTCATTCTATGGGTGTGATTAAAAAAATATATATATTGCTCAAATTCCTTGATCAGCACTTCTAGTGTAACTTCTCAGGTCTCTGACTGGTTTCAGGATATGTTATGACAGGAACTGTGTACTCTGTCTGCTAGTCTTGACATGTAGATCTTTTTCAAAACCAAGATGGATAGATATCCATTGCATCATCATTGTGACTGAAGCATAGATTACAGTCCTGTCATGTGGTTTCAAGACCAAAATGGATCATTGGGACCTGATCATCATTCAGTTAAAGAAAATACTCTCGACTCAGATGCCTTGATGCTACCTCAGCTTTGGTTTCTCCTGGGGTTCTTTCCATGCCTGTGGTGAAGGGAGGACAGACTGGTTCAGGCTGAAGGATAGAGTGATGGCAAATGATGAAGCAGCACAGACGAGAGAGAGAGAGAGAGAGAGAGAGAGAGAGAGAGAGAGAGAGAGAGAGAGAGAGAGAGAGAGAGAGAGATTTAATGAAGAAGAAAAAAAGTCTGTTCAGTAACCAGGGGTTGCCTCCGAAATTCCATCTGCATCAGTGGTGGTTTGTTGTTTTGATTTGTTTGTGTGTTTGTTTTCATGGGGGAAGGAAGGGTTGGTTGGGGTGTTTTGTGGTTGTGTTTTGTGTGTAGGCTGTAGAAATGGAGACACCCAGTGCTCATAGTAAGGTAGGGCTTATTCCACCACCATGCTTGCTTTACACCCAAGTCTGCACCAGAGATTGTTTTCAAGAGGAAGGCCTTCGAAAAACCTGCTTTCAACTTAAAGGAATACCAGCTTCACAGAAGGAAAGAAAAGGGGGGGGGGGGAGAAAAAATTGCCCCCCAAAAATCACAATTGGAAAAAAAAAGCATAAAAAAGCTTAAAACATGATTCAGGATATATGTAGGTGGAAGAGAGAGGGAGAAAGAAATGATTAAAGAAATTAATGAGTGAAGAACTGAAAAAGAGAATGAAAAAACGTGAGCGCGCGCACACACACACACACACACACACACACACACACACACACACACTCTCTCTCTCTCTCTCTCTCTCTCTCTCTCTCTCTCTCTCTCTCTCTCTCTCTCTCTCTCTCTCTCTCTCTCTCTCCCTCTTTCTCCCTCTTTCTCCCTCTTTCTCCTCTCCTCTTTCTTTCTGTTATCTGTCTATATGCAATATTCCTGGTCAAAACAGGCTAAGATATGAACATGGTGAGTATATTATATATATATGTACAAGATAAATCCAAACTTGGGCCCTTTAAAACCAGATTACTGGCTAAAGAATGGAGGTGTTGTTGTACAGGCAGAAGACCATTAGCAGGAAGAAAAAGGAAGTGTGGGGTTAGAGCTGGTGGAAGCTCACAGATGCAGAGTTCTGAGAAGACTGAGAAGATGCAGCCGGCAAAGAAGAGAACACAGAAGACGTCAAAGAAGACTACAGAGAGGACAACAACTAAGAGAGGCACCAGGAAGCCTGAGTCTAGTAGACAAAGAAAGAGTATGTAGCCCATGGTTTGTATTGTATGGTATTGTATAGCACTTTTTGTCACAACAGATCTCTGTTGCAAAAGAGTATACATGTATGTATACATGTAGCTCTTGTATTTGTATACCACTTTGGGTCGCAACATATTTCTCTGCATGAATTTCTTTTCTTCAGAAGCCATTGAGCCTCAGGTAGGAGGGGGGTGGGGGGGGGGTCCGTATTTTTTTTTATTATCCAAACCCAACTTTGAAATGGTCATCTAGGGCCCAGGAACTGTGACGTCATGGCATTGGACTTATCTGTCAGATTTCTGGAGTCACTGTCGCCATTCATTTAAGAAATGTTGCTGGTTTGAATTTTTCAGTACCACTGTTGTTGCTAGATTGACAGTCTTTATCATATGACTGGCTTCTGTGGCAAAGACATGGAAGATATATTTTTTAAATTTTGACCTAGGGGAGGGGTGGAGCCTCCCAGGAGTGGAGTATGCCATCAGTTTTACTTCAAGATGTATTTTGTTCTAGTTCATAAGAAAATAACTCTACAGCCAGCTTAAAAAGATCAGGGTCAAAACCAAACCAAGCGAAACCCTTTGTTGTACTTACTGCAGGGAAGGGAGGTAATAAAGGGAAAGTAAAGGAGCTATGTGTAGCCCAGAAATTCAGTAGCTGCTGTTATGTGTTGCTCGCTACTAGTCTGTCTTTTCTTGATGAATTCAGTGGTTTACGGGAATGACTTTGTGATAGGGATGACTGTGTGTTGACTTCATTCTGTCTCTCCTCTTTAGATTGTCTTATGTCTACCATCCTATAGTAACTATAGATGACTTGTGTTCACCATCCTATAGATGACTGTGTTCACCATCCTATAGATGACTGTGTTTACCATCCTATAGATGACTGTTTACCATCCTATAGATGACTGTGTTTACCATCCTATAGATGACTGTTTACCATCCTATAGATGACAGTGTTCAACATCCTATAGATGACTGTGTTCAACATCCTATAGATGACTGTGTCCACCATCCTTTGGTATAGATGACTGACTGCTGAATTCTTTCTTTCTCTTTGTCTCTCTCGTACTACAGAAGCTACACCCTCCTATAGTATAGATGACTGATTGCTGGTGTGTTTCTTTCCCTCTGTCTGTCTTCTACTATAGAAGCCACACTATGCTGTAGTATAGATGACTGTTCACCCTCCTATAATATAGATGACTGATTGCTGATGTGTTTCTTTCTGTCTGTCTTTCCCCTACTCCAGAAGCCTCCCCCTCCAGCAGCAGCAGCCAGAGCCAGCCAGGGCAGTACAGAACGGAGGAAGAGGCCAGACAGGAATTCCAGGCTTCCCACCCTGCGGGATGGACAGAGACCAGAGGGCGCAAGCCTCAGAAAGGGGTTGTGGGACACCAGTGCCCCATTTGCAAAAAGAAGTTCTCCACTCACGGCAGCATGTGTCGTCACCGGAGGTCGGTGCACAATGTGAGCATGAGGCCGGGGAAGTTTGGGACGGCTGTTCTTGCTCCGTCCTCTCCACAGGCCCTGGGGGAGGAGGACCCAGCTGCCTGGGAGGATGGCGGCACAGTGAACATTGAAGCCAGTGTGGAGAGGCTGTATGACCACATAGAGAGAGAGCAGGCTGCCCGAGAAGCGCAGGACGATGACTTTGATTTCTCTCCACCTCCTTCGCCGCAGTCCTACTATGAAAACGTCTCTGAAAATGTTTCCAACAACTTGCTTCATTATGTGGATGGAGGGTATGAATCACTGAGTACAGCCAGTCACCACTTCCGATGGGATGATGATGACGAAGTCCAGAACTCCCAGCCAGAGGACTTTGATTGGACCAAATACAATTTCCCCCAGTTTTTCTCCCTTGAGAATCATGTTGTTCCTAATCCCCCAGTTCCTCCAGCGGCTTCTGCTAACATGACGTCTTCCATACTGTGTGTAGAGAGTGACAGTTCTCTGGCATACCCAACGCGCTTAGCTGTGGCAGAGAGGGAAGCCACAAGGCGGAGATCAGTGGGTGCTCCAGACAACGGTGCAGTGGACATTTCTGTCCTGGGAGAAAGAGAGAAGATTCCGCGCAGAGCCTCCATGGGGTCTCTGGACAGACATGCCAGAGAAGAAGGCTTCAGGAGGACTCGCAGAGCCTCAGTGGGATCCTGTGAAAATCAGGAACCCACAGACACAAATACAGACACCGCCAACACCGACATCATTTCATCAGCAGGCATGGAAGAAACTCCTAAAGGCAGCAGTACTGAAAGTGAGAACCCAGAATCAAAGAACATGGAACAGTCTGGTAGAGACTGTGAGGGTGTTTTCAACGGTGTTGGCACTTCAGAAGAGGTTTGCATTCCAGGTAATGATGGTACTTCAGGTCCTGAACATGTCACTGCCTCCAGCAGAGAGTCACCGGGAACAGAAGTGAAGGAAGAGAAATCAGAAAGGAGTGCTCTCTCATCAGAATTGAAAGAGAAAACTCCAAGCGAAGAAGAGTGTAACTCAGGCAGCACAGCTTTTGTTTCAGATCAGAACATATCCAAGTCAGTGGAAGAGAACAGTGAGATGGAAAGGCTTCAGAGCATTAACAATTCGAACACTCAAGCTGAGCCGTCTGTTAGCTTCAATGAAGATAGTACTTCAGTCTCTCCTGTGGTATCTACAGGAGAAAATGATATTACCGCTACATGTAGCAGTGTGCTTGAAGAAGAAGCAGTTGCAGATGACAAGGAAGATGCATCTGAGGGTAAAAAGCCCCATACAAATGTTGATCATCCAACTGATGCAGTTTCATCCTCCAACAGACAAGAAGAGGCTTCTGTGGCGCAAGATGGGGTTTGTCAAAGCACAGAGACAGCAGGCATGGAGAGAAGCGATGGAGCTTCATTGTCAGCAGTCACAGAAGAAGTCTGCCAGCAGCCACTTAAGAACAACAGTGGCAATGTGGACAGCAAGCCAGCCGTCTTGGAAAAACATGGGGAGTCAGACAGACAGATAACCAACATGGAAACAGAGATTTCTGAGGACATGGGTTCTAAATCTGAGCATGCCCCTCCAACTATGATCAACAAGTCAGCAGATGGTACACACATGAACGGCACTGACGGCAAGCTCAGCAATGACCTCAGTGAAAAAGATCTGAGCTATCTGTCGGAAGGATGTCGGTTGTATGCACAAAGGAACAAAAAGCATTGTGATCACCCTCATGACACAGCCACCGTGCCAGCCCGTTTGATAGAAAGCCAGGAAGAAGAGGATTACTTGAGCAAGCTTTGCCTGTCTGTAAAACGTGTGAAACCCCCTCTGTCAGCAAGCGACTCTGGAGACATCAGTGCTGATAAAGCAGTGAACAACAGAGAGATGGCGGTTAGCACGTCAGGACCAAACACAGACACAGAGGATAGCCTTGTTCCAAAAGAAGCACCTGCACCAACAGAACAGATGGAAGTTTCACAGGGAACAGAAGATGGCCAAGTTTCAAATGAAGTGGTTCAGGTCAGCAGGGAAGAGGCAGATAAAGCGAGCTCTGCAGACAGGACAACAGCATCTGATGAATGCCAGGAAACGTCTGGACAGGAAGGGCAGCTAGCACACTCCTCTGCCCAGGCCTGGGCTCCTTCTGTCCTAAGGGAGGATGGGAATTCCACAGCCAGTGGTGATCTGCAGCCTTCAGAGCCTATGGAAGAGGAAGAGGACAGCGATGAAGAGGAGGAGGAATTGATGAAGATGCGTGCTCAGTTGGAGCTGCAGATTCTCCAAGAGAAGGTGGCCATTGATCGAGAGGCTGAAGAAATATGTCAGCGCTGCCAGCCTGAGAACACGGAATTTGGAGATCCCTGCAACAGGACTGCTGAAGATTTTGCGAATATGCAGTTTGGCAGGAAGCGTGCCATCTACGTGGTGTGTTCCATGTGCAAACGGTACTTCCATGACGTGGAATCTGTTCTGAAACACCAGGTGAAGAAGCACCCATCGATACAATGCTCTTATTTTGAGGTGAGATACTCTGTGTGTGTGTGTGTGTGTGTGTGTGTGTGTGTGTGTGTGTGTGTGTGTGAGTGTGTGTGTGTATGTGTATGTTAAAATGTTTGTTTGTGACTTAAAATAGATTTACAAGTTGGTGTTTGTGACTTTGTTGGTGTCAAGGAAAATGTGTGTGTAAAAAAACTGTACATGTGACTTAAGAGTTTGTAAAACTAAAAGTTTGTGTTTGTGAATTTCAGTAAGTGTTAAGAAAAACAAAAAGTAATTTTGACTTGATCTAAGACTTTAAAAGAAAAATTGACAATTGAAAAAAATAGCATGAAAAAGTTGGCAGATTCCTGCAGTATATGAATGAATCAAAGATCGTGATATAGACAGTAGTCTACAGTATGTGAATGAATCAAAGATCATGATATAGACAGTATATGAATGAATCAAATATCATGATCTAGACAGTAGTCTACCAGGGTTCACAATAACCGGTAATTGTCGGTATTTTACCGATTGTAAACAGGGAATACCGAAAATTTTCGAAGCAGCTGGTACCGCGTACCGATTCTGTTTGCCTGTGACCGATTAGATTTCCTCTCAAAAAAAAAAAGTCTGAAGTGACATTTTCTGACAGTCTGTCATGCGCCTGTACTGTGCCTACGCACCTACCCCTTTCCACCCCCTTCCCACGAACTCATCTTTGGCACCAGCCACATTATTAGCCTAGCACACAGAACAGCAAGCTTTACTGTGAAAGAATAGAGCTTCGCGCTTTTCTCGGCATGACAGTGGCTTCCATTCACAATGAGTAAATGGGGCCTAGATTTATTTATTCTTTATTCTTTTAATCTTTTATATCGAGGATAATGGAATAAGCACTCCTGTGCTTTTTTACATCCAGTCCCTGTGTGTATGCAGTTTTGTAAATGTCATCTGTTCCCACCGGCACAGGATGGCGTACTCTAACGAAAAGCGGAGGGTCTATGACTATGAATTTGCGCATTGCTTTGAGAGAGAAGAGTCAAAAACAAAATCTAAATTGAACGAAAGATCTAGATGAGCGCTAAGCATAGAAACAAGAAAGAAGAATATAGGCCTAAGTCACACGAATGATGTCGTGCAAAACAACAGACTGACACAGACAGTGGCACAGGCGCTAAAAAAAAAAAATCCTATTTCCTGCGTGGCTTTGTGCCCAAGAAGCGAGTGGCAGCAGCACGGCAGTCAAAGTCTCTGAGAGATTTGCATTCAATTTAGATTTAGTTTTGCTGCCGAACAACCCCCTCCCCCTCCCCCACCCCCTCACTGAATAGTTTCGTTTTGTTCACAGTACGTACCGGATTTTATTTTCTGGGGACCGATTTTGGGGGAGTTGGTCAAGATATCTCTGAAATGGCAACTCGCAGTACCGGTTTTAAAAAATCCTAGCGTGAACCCTGGTCTACAGTGTATGAATAAATCAAAGATCGTGATATAGACAGTAGTCTACAGTGTATGAATGAATCAAAGATTGTGATATAGACAGTAGTCTACAGTATATGAATGAATCAAAGATCGTGATATAAGACAGTAGTCTACAGTGTATGAATGAATCAAAGATCGTGATATAGACAGTAGTCTACAGTATATGAATGAATCAAAGATCGTGATATAAGACAGTAGTCTACAGTGTATGAATGAATCAAAGATCGTGATATAGACAGTAGTCTACAGTGTATGAATGAATCAAAGATCATGATATAGACAGTAGTCTACAGTGTATGAATGAATCAAAGATCGTGATATAGACAGTAGTCTACAGTGTATGAATGAATCAAAGATCATGATATAGACAGTAGTCTACAGTGTATGAATGAATCAAAGATCGTGATATAGACAGTAGTCTACAGTGTATGAATGAATCAAAGATCATGATATAGACAGTAGTCTACAGTGTATGTTTCTCTACGTTTCTGATCAGTGATCACCATCAGGGTTTGGTGGTTTTGTACAGACTATAGATCTACAGCTTTGCCTTGCACGTGGTCTACCTTTTTTACCCGTTGACAGAGCAACTCAATGCCCAGGTAGAAAAATCCATTTCCTAAGACTTTTCTGCCTGGAGTAAGTTTATGGCAGTAAAATACAGTGCAGAACACTGTATCACACAATGCACATTGTTTTTTTCTTTTCAAGAGCTTACATAAATTCAAGAAGGACTTTTCCTGGATCTTTTTGCTTTCAAAACATAAGTAAAGTTGAGGGAGGTAAAAGGCATCACCTCTAGGGCACTAACTAAGTTTTCTGGCCTGTTGACCTGTGCAGGTGGAGAATGGACTGAGTCTGGAGACCATGTTCTACCCACAAGTCTCCTCGCGTGGCATTCTGGCAGAGTCGGTTCCCCTGCCCCCTGAATACGCCAACCAGGAGTCCTACACCTGTACACGCTGCAAGCTTGCTTTCAAGACTTACAGTCGACTCCGCGGGCATATCCTGAACTGTGACCCCAACACCCCCACCACTCCCCACACGCGCAAGAAGAAAACCAAGTCCAACCGTCACCGCTTCATGGAGAAGATGCTGCCTGACGGTGACCCCAAGGGTCAGGAAGGGAAGGCCGCGGAAAACAGCGGCGCCATGAGAAACTTGAACTTTAGGTCGAAAAGCCGGGGAACCGTGGTGGGTCTCCGAGCCAGCACTTTCCGCTCCCCGAGCAAGAACTACAAGCACTTTCACCAGAACGGACTGAAAAAGAAAGAGGAGGCCGGCAGCTTGGCCAGTCCAGCACCCTCCTCTGGTAGGTTGCCGTCAACCAGAGTGAAGACTCAGAACAGGAAATACTCCCCACCACAGGACTCTGGCCCGACCCCTACAGGAAGGGTGGGGCGGCCCCAGAGGAGACGTAACCATGAGATGAGGTACAACCCTGCCGCCCATGCGCGGCGGCGTGACAAGGTGGAGTGCGTGGACATCCATCAGTGCCAAGGCTGTCGCCTCAGCTTCCGAACGCTGTTTCTTTTGGAACACCACACCAAAAACTGCGCCAGCAAGGACAAGATACTAGGGCAGATACCGGCTGCAAACAAGTGAGTGATGTGCTGTTTTGTGTGTTATGTTGTTTCATGTTATTACACTGTATATAAATATTGTACACAGGTTTATGGTTGAACATTTGTTCACAAGAGTTGTAATTTTTGTTGTTGAAAACTCTGTAAAAGATCATTGACAGTACTGTCTTGAACCGTTTCAATAGAAATGATGATAATAAGGTGGAAAAAGAGAAAGAGAAGAATGTGTCACATTTTGTTAACCCTAGCAGCATGGTTCCCGAAATGTTCTGGTGTGTTATGAAGCAACCAACACAGGCACACCCAGAGCCACTTTTGTCAAAAGAAGCTGACCATACTAAGTGAATTTCTCTGAAGTTGGAATATGACTGCCTATGTGGTGAGGTACTTGAAAATAGACATTATACAAACTTGTCATCTGTTGTGTACTGTCTTACAGTGATTCCCAGGTGTGGTGAGAGAGTTGGTGCATATTCTGGGTGACCCCCAAGATGTTAAGCTGGGGAACACAACAACAACAACAACATGAATACTTAGTGAAAACTGCCCCATATTATTTATGTCTGATGACTGTGCTGATGCGTGCATTCACCAATGAAATGCAAAGTTTTAAATTGATTTTAATTGATATTAAATGGATCTTTACGTTGGCATGTATTGAACAAGAAGAGAAAAATGAGCTCTTTTCACCGAAATCGGAAACAATAGCATGGGAAACCCTTTCCATTTTGCCCTTTTTCTTTTAGGGAAAAAAGTTCATGATTCTTGACAAGTTTCTGACATCTACTCTTTTTTTTCTTTTGTTTTGGGTTTTTTGCTTAATGTTGGTAGTGATATGTTTATAAATCTGGTTGAAAGACATGTTTAAAAACCATTACTTTTTTAACTTTGAGAAATTATACACTGTAGTGGCATATACCACTAAATCTTAATATCAAATTGTAACTGTATGTGTGTATGGTTTCTTATTTGCAGTTTATTCTTTTATTTCAAGGGTTGGGTGGTAGTGGTGGTGGTCTTAAAGTCTAAATGATCCACAACTAGGAAATGGCTTTATCATTGACAAGACTCATCAGAATTATTACTGATGGCGAGTTTGAACCAAATAGAAAAAGATAATGCACAGATTTATCATAGTAGGCATCCTTCAGTCTCGGAAGACTATGGAGTTGCGCTGTAGGCTCAAGTGTGCAAAGCTCGGTTAAGTAAGCATGGAGGGCAAGCTGTTACCCATGCAACAGACTCCTCTCTCCATGTCGCTGGAATGGTCCATTGGAAAGGCAATCGCCAATATGAATGGTTCTAGTGCCATCACAGGAGCCACCAGAACGTTGCAATATACAGCCCCAAACCGCCCTGTGGACTCAAACACCCCCAATTTTTCTTCAGGGATGGTGTCTAAACACAACACCTGTGTGCATGCTGGTTTTTATGTTTTGTTATCATCCACTCCTACCGGCACACAGTGGCCTTCTCTTCCGGAAGGCGGAATGGGTTTTTAACATGTGTGCAAGATATTCTGCGTGCGTTTGCACATGGGGTCTTAGTTTATAGTCTCATCAGAATGACTTTGACATTCAGTTAGATTTTTTCATCAAACTGGGAAGAAAGGGTAAGGGTGGGAATCGAACCCAGAACCTCATGGTTAACTTGTTGGTAGGCAAACATCTTAACCATTTTGCCACCTTCCTTCCAACAGTTGTATAATTATTCACATATTACATGACATTGTAACAATGAATATGCAACAAAATATCCCCTATCTATCTATCTATCTATCTATCTATCTATCTATCTATCTGTCTATCTGTCTGTCTGTCTGTCTGTCTGTCTGTGTCTGTCTGTCTGTGTCTGTCTGTCTGTCTTGTCTATCTATCTATTTATCCATCTACCTATCTTTCTATCTATCTATCTATGTATTTTAAATTATCTCTATATATCACATGTACCTGATTTCAGATTACCGGAGGGAAACCAGACCAAGAACCACAGCTGCCGTTACTGCCCCAAGCGCTTCTCCTTCCTGAAGGGGGTGTACAACCACTACAACAACTTCTGCCGGGTGCGGGCGGAGCGTGTGGCAGCAGGAGGGGGGCTGACTGCAGAGGACGTGGCCCACGAGCAGCAGCTGGAGGCCAGCCTTCAGCAGCAGGCCTGGAACAAGACGGAGAACAGAGACCACACGGACGTCATCCAGGGCAGGGCCCTCCTCCTGGACGACGGCACCATCAGACACACACGGCGCAAGGGAGGCTGGCCCAGGGGCCTGAAGCGATCCAACAAGCGTCGCCGCAATGGCTGGACTTACATCAAGCGTCACAAACCTGACGGGAACAGCGGCGAAGGTACGGTCAGCCCCGGTAAAGTCGCTTCCAGCCCGGGTAAGGTCAAGTCCGTCGGTGCTTTGGCCTCCACTGCCCCTGCCCCTGCCTCGTCCCCGGGAAGTGCCGTCTCAGCTGCCATGTCTGAGTTGGAGGCTCGACTCAGAGAACCTGTAGCACAGGAAGTTAAAACGACGCCATCGGCTGAGGAGCTAGAGCCACTTTCACAAAGTCAGTCGGGTGTAGCAAAGTCAAAGCTTGCTCAGAAACTCTCATCCAAAGAGAAGGGGGTCAGCGTGGAGGATGACCTTTCCCAAGCCCCGGTCATAGATCGTATGGACACTGCTCCCCCTGCCCTTCCCAGAGACACCAAACAGAAGTCCCCCGACCTTGAGCCGCCAATCCTCTCCCCCATCACTCCTGTCACAGCCAAAGACTCTGTGGATTCAGCAAAGAGGAAAAGGAAACCCAAGCCAAAAGCTGTGGACCCTGCTGTGTCTCAGAAGAAGGAGGAAAATCAGACAGCAGAGAAGTCCAGTCCACAGCTGGTGATGACGCAGGCTGTCCTGGGAAGTGTCAATGGAGGACCCCAAGGAGAAGAGGCTGGCATCACCCCAGCTTTCACCGCAGCTCCAATGCAGATGGGGGATGCTGTGTCAGGACCTCTGTTTGTGCTGGGGCAGGTCACCGACGCTTCAGGAAGCCAGCCAGATCAGCTGAAGGATCTTCCCCTGAAGATTCCCAACATCCTGTCCCATTTGTCTTTCATCACTCTCGGAACACAACAGACAGCAGATCAGATAGGTAGCAGTATTCCACAGTCAACCAACTGTGGTAATACCGAACAGAAATCCCTCCCACCCAATTTTCTCTTTCCTGCATCATCAGAGTTGACTGAGCAGAAGACAGACGTAGGTGGAGAGAAACAGAATAAGCAGAGCACAAACAATACAGTTGTGGGTGCTCAGAAAGGGAGTGTAGAATCTGGAACAACTGCAAGCAGCACAGAGGAGACCAAAGCACAGAAAAAACCTAGGCAGCGAAAGAAGAAATCCGAAGACGCACCCGCCACAACCATCAAAGAGTTGTTCAAAAAGAGAAAGTCACCCACTCGGTCCAGACCTAAACTACCCAGTAACATGGATGCTGACAATGTTGCTGAAGACGTGACAACGCCAGGGTCACTGTCTTTCGCATCTCCCGATTCTTGCAGCACGGCCACGGTCAAGACTCTACTGTCCATGCCCAGCTCCCAGGTGTCTTCTCTGCTTCTGTCTTCAGGGACCATCGTGGCTGTGCCCCTGTGTCTGTCCACCTCCCTTGCCTCCACAACTGCGTCCCCCCTCAGCCTGTCCCCGCACACTGCAGGCACTGAGAACAAGCTCCGGCTGGTCAGCCCCTCTGGTCTGTCCAGCATTATCAGCAGTCTGTCGCCGCCCGCAGCTGCTGACCATGGCGGCATCACAGGAGAGAAGCAACCTCCTGCTGCTGCTGCCCCCAAAGTGTCGCTCACTCCTGTCCAGTGGCCACCTCTGACGGACAGTTCCAGAGCTCAGGGGACAGCTCTCAGTTCAGGGTCTGCAGAGCTGAAAGAACAGACTGGAGCTCAGTCCTCCATCAAACCTGCAGTAGGCGGTATTCCTAATTTTCTGTTTGAAGGTGCAAAGGTGTCGCAGACTTCTTCCCAAACTGAAAATGCCTGGGAAAGTTCTGGTGACCCGAAGAGCGCGAGTCGTGACTGTGACGCTGGGCAAGAGCTGCAGGCTGAAGTCTCGCCCAAGAAAACACTGGCTAAACCAAAGGACAACAACAGCAAAAAGCCCAAGCGAGGCCCGCCTCCTTCGTCCAATTCTCCCACGGGCGGCAAAGTGAAAAGTATGACCATCATGACATCCCCAGGTAAACATACCCTGGTGTCCCTCAACGTTCCGTCTTCCTCCTCTGTTAGTGTCAAGACACCCCCTGCTAGTGTCAAGACACCCCCTGTTAGTGTCAAGACACCCCCTGCTAGTGTCAAGACACCCCCTGCAAGTGTCAAAACACCCTCTGCTTCTGTCAAGACACCCCCTGCTAGTGTCAAAACACCCTCTGTCAAGACACTCTCTGCAAGTGTCAAGACGCCCCTTGCTAGTGTCAAGACACCCCCTGCAAGTGTCAAGACACCCCCTGCTAGTGTCAAGACACCCCCTGCTAGTGTCAAGACACCCCCTGCAAGTGTCAAGACACCCTCTGCTAGTGTCAAGACACCCCCTGCTAGTGTCAAGACACCCCCTGCTAATGTCAAGACACCCCCAGCTAATGTCAAGACACCCTCTGCTAGTGTCAAGACACCCTCTGCTAGTGTCAAGACACCCTCTGCTAGTGTCAAGACACCCCCTGCTAATGTCAAGACACCCCCTGCTAATGTCAAGACACCCTCTGCTAGTGTCAAAACACCCACCTCTAGTGTCGAGGCAAAAGAAAATCTTGAAACAGCAGTCAGCATGTGCAGTGTTTCAGTGTCTCCTCTGTCTGCTGAAAAAGATCCTGACCTCCGTGTGGACAAAACACCGTCCCCAAGCAAAGTTCCTGATGCCCCCAAACCAGAACTGGTTTCACCAAACCCGGTGGAAACCCCCAAAGGTTCTGCGAAGAAAACCTCTCGCGCAAAGAGAAAAGTGCTGGCTTCCCCAGATGAAGCGGAAAAAAAGGCTCCCAAGCGAAAAATGCCCGTTTCTGCTGAAACAGAAGGGAAGAACTCCAAAAGGAAAAAGCTGGACTTTACCGATGAGGAAAAGAAAAACCCGAAGACTAAAAAAAAGCTCACTGCCACTCCTAAGGCAAATGAGAATGAAAAAGGTGGGAAAGAGGTTCTTGCCTCTGGCAGCGCTGAGAAAGTGTGTGACAAAAACAAAGCCTCAGACAAGAAAGCCGTGGTGCTCAATGTGCCGGTGGTGAAGACGAGGGGTGGAAAACGCGCAGCAATGGACACCAAACCTTCGCCACGGAAACAAGCCGGCGGTTCAGCCAGAGGAAAACAGACCCCGTCCCCAGCCAGTGAAAACTCCAGAAGACGTTCCTCAGCCGCTGTGACCAGCAGTGCAGCAAAAGATAGCCCCGCTGCCAGTGAGGCCCCGGAAGGGAGCGCCACTACTCCAAACTCTGGTGCCAAACCTAAAAGAAAACGGACCACCACCACTCCTGCAACAGACAAGGGTGCCACAACTCCATCCAGCAGTAACGCAAAAACGAAAACGAAACGTGGGTCTGCTGCGCCTGTGGATTCCCCAGGAAAGAATTCCACACCCCCCAGGCAGAACACGGGCAAAGGTAGAAGAACACGCGCCTCTGCTCCTGCCAAAGGCAGTGTCAGTGAGGAGGATTTGCCTCTCCGCGCTGTAGCAGCCAGAATCAAGGACCAGAAGAGTGAACTGGACTAGTGTCAGAGCAGGGAGGATGCTTTGGTGGTTATGAATAATCGTAGAGCAACAGTGATCCCAATAGCGAATGATGTGTGAGAGTGGTTTATGTTAAATCAGTGAACCGGTGGTACTGTGGCTCGGTAGAACAGCAGTGAATTAGTGATGAGAGTGATGTGTTAGAAGAAAATTAATCCAGTATGGAATATGACTTGTCACAAGAGCAGTGATATGATCCAATAGTGAATGTGACAAGTATTAGGAGAACAGTGACTCTGTGAGTTACAGAAAGCTGAAAACAGCCAGGAGTGGAGGACACTGGTTTCAAAATCTTCAGTGGTGCCCCAAACATCTAAGTAGATTTCAGGATAGATGAGGTGAAGATGAAGACTCAGTGAATGTTTTGTCATATCAACATGATCCACTGGTGAAAAGGGATACATGTATATTTATTTATTTTTGGTATTTAATCTTTTATATCGAGGATAATGGAATAAGCGCTTGTGTGTTTTTTTACATCCAGTCCCTGTGTATATGCAGTTTTGTAAATTTGGTCATTTTGTTCCCACCGGCACACAATGGCCCACTCTTTCGAAAAGTGGAACAGGTTTTAACGTGTGCGCAGGATATGGGTGAATTACTGGTGAGTGCCACTAACATTAGAGCAACCATGATTCAGTGGTGAATATGACAATTGTTAGAATAACAGTGAATCACTGGTAAATGTCTTCTTCTTTGTTTGGGGTGGTTTTTGGGGGGTTGGTTTGTTTGGGTTGTTTTTTTTTGGGGGGGTCTCTCTGCTAGGGTTCATGCAGTCCTTAGATCAAGTTTGTATTGATCAACCTTTTGATTTGATTTACATACTTAGACTCCTGTATATATCAGACCTTAAAGTACTATTTTCTTATATTATCCTTAAAAAATTTGGGGGGTGGTAGACTTGTTTGCCAAATTGGGGTATAGTCTTAAAAAAAAAAAAAAAAAAAAAAACTACTTGAAACAAACTTTTGGCCAGAGTGACTTCAAATTCTCACCAAAGATCTATGAATGTTTATTCACTTTTGGTGGAAAGAGTGGAAGCAGCCACGATCCTTGCAGAGACTACTGGCTGGCATTGCCTGCTGGGTTGTTTTTTCTCTGTCTTTTTTTGTGGGTTTTTTTTTTTTTTTCTTAGCAAGACAGGAGTCATTCTTCCCTCTGGCTGTTTGAATTTTGGAGTGAGAGTGTTTGTGCTTTTTGAATTTTGGAGTGAGAGTGTGTGTGCTTTTTGAATTTTGGAGTGAGAGTGTGTGTGCTTTTTGGATTTTAGAGTGAGAGTGTGCTTTTTGAATTTTGGAGTGAGAGTGTTTGTGCTTTTTGAATTTTGTAGTGAGAATGTTTATGCTTTTTTAATTTTGAAGTGAATGTGTCTGTGCTTTTGGAATTTAGGAGTCAGTGTGTTTGTTATTCCACTTTACGAATGCAAATTTGAAACTGTTGCTCAAATTACCCTACCTACAGTGCAGGTGTCTGTATCTCTCAGGCCCGGTTGACGCCAGGATATGTTATGATAGTAAGCGTAGAGTACAACCTTGTCAAGTAGTCGCAAAGCGGGTGCACTTCCACAGCAGCATCATTTTCAATTTATGTGTTATCATTCTGCAAGAGAAGAGATATTGAATTGAAAAATTTTCATATTCACTAATCCAGATTGAAAATGGAACAATTCTGTGAGAAGGGATCATAGATTGAAGTTCTTAACACAAGGAAGTTACACAATAAGAAATGGATGAATTTTCTGTCATAATAGGTGGTTAGGATGAGGGACTGGGTGCTTTCAGACTTGTTTTAAAGGAAAAGAAAAAAAGTATTTCTTAATACTTAGGTACAAGGTAGAAGAAAGCTTATTATAGTTTTTATAATTAATCAATCGAAAAAACCAACCCCCACTCCAAAAAGAAAAAGCCTAAAATGGTTCCTACTCCTGGCAAAGGGGGTCAGGTGCAGTCTGACTCATTTTGTGCTGGAAGGTCACAATTACAATAAAAAAAATTTTTTAGATCTAGGCGTTAAAAATTCAATCGAATCCAATTCTTTTGTAAGTATACATAATATATGATATTATAGAGAGTCTGTGCTAGGAATTTTTTCTATTTTTGTTTCTTTTTCCTTACCTTTCTGTCATCTCTCTCTCTCTCTCTCTCTCTCTCTCTCTCTCTCTCTCTCTCTCTCTCTCTCTCTCTCTCTCTCTTTTGCTTATTTTCTCCCTTCCCACTCCCAGTCCATACTCCTGCTTTTTTTTCTTGAAAGTAAGTCTGACAACTTTGGGGGGGGGGGGGGGGGGGGGGGGGGGGGCAATTCTGATGTTTTATCGTACGACGTTTTGCCTGTATTGTTTTGCTTTGGCAACCAGGCAGTGATGGTGTAAATTTATACTAGGATGAGCACAGGATGTCCATTTTGCAGTGTTATTTGCCAGTGTGGCATTTTTTTAGAATGCAGTTTTGATTATTTTGAAATATTTATCTCTTTTTTTTTATGCATTTTTTGTACCCTGGGGAAGAGAAAGTGGAATGGCTGGCATCCTCACCACAGTGTGGTTTTATTATTATTATTAGCCTTAGGAATGAAGTTAAGGTGCTTTTTCATTTAATAGGGTTTTTTTGTTTGTTTTTTTAAGAGTGACGAGGTTTGACACTTGAAGGGGTCAGGACTTGGAGGTTTTGTACTTGAAGTGAATGTTTTTGGAGCCACTGACACTGATAAAGGTGACAGCCCTGATGTGGCTTTTTGTGGTCACTAGGGTTATTAAAAAAACAAACGTGAAGTGAAATGAAATGACATATTGGGTATAACCCTACTGTCTCCAGATGTCACATCAGATCTGTTACCACATTGAAATGTATGATGATAAAGCAGCAAGCGAGTGAGGGAGTGACTGCCGCAGTGTCCAAACAGAAAAAGAAGACATACTTCCACCAGTGAGTGATATTCAGCATGGAGTCGTTATAGGATCGCAGTTGATCATGCTTGTCTACACCGTTGTCATTCTGACAGTAATGTCTACACCGTTGTCATTCTGACAGTAATGTCTACACCGTTGTCATTCTGACAGTAATGTCTACACCGTTGTCAATCTGACAGTAATGTCTACACCGTTGTCAATCTGACAGTAATGTCTACACCGTTGTCAATCTGACAGTAATGTCTACACCGTTGTCATTCTGACAGTAATGTCTACACCGTTGTCAATCTGACAGTAATGTCTACACCGTTGTCAATCTGACAGTAATGTCTACACCGTTGTCATTCTGACAGTAATGTCTACACCATTGTCATTCTGACAGTAATGTCTACACCATTGTCATTCTGACAGTAATGTCTACACCGTTGTCATTCTGACAGTAATGTCTACACCGTTGTCATTCTGACAGTAATGTCTACACCGTTGTAATTGTGACAGTAATGTCTACAGCGTTGTCATTCTGACAGTAATGTCTACAGCGTTGTAATTGTGACAGTAATGTCTACACCGTTGTCATTCTGACAGTACTGGGCCACAGCCAGAGGCCTGCAGTACCTGGCTTTCACTGCACCCCCTGGGCCTTTCCTGACCAGCTCTCCATCACTCCCATCATGGGCAGAAGACAGGAGGGTCACTTTGCCACGATCAAACCACTCAAAAGCCTGGGGTTTTCCTGGTGATTCCCAATGATTTTACAAAACCAGTGCCTAGTGTCAACAGATATAACATTTTGCTGGTTTCATATTTCTTGGGGACCCTCAGCAAAAGCAGCAAGATGAAAATACTTTGCCAGCTGTTCAAAGCGGTTTTTGGCCGTAACTGATGTCACCACCCAAACATTGTAGAAAGGAGAACTTTTACTCCAGGGTATTGAGAAACCAGAGACTTGTTCAAGAATGTTCAGAGACCAGTATATGCGCTGATCTCATCCACAGTGGTTCTGCGAGGTAGACACTTGACAACAGTCGATGCTCAGATGCCAAAGAAGCCAGATGAAATAGCTCAGTTAGGAGAGCATTAGACTGAATGAACAACTGGAATATTTAGAATTATACTTTCAGTCAAGGCATGTTCACTACACAGCTGACAGTGGCTTGGCTACCTAGGTTTTCTTTTAATGCTATATCTAGGTTGCCCTTCTCTGACGGTAGTGACTTCCAGAGTGAGTGGTTGGGAGTTCTAGGGCATACAGTAAAATGTACATAACATGCATATATGTTTTTAGGTGAGAACAGAGAGAGGCAAGGCAATGTTCCTGATTTAATTTTTTTAAACCATGCTTAGAATATTTTGTGGTTATGGATGTAGGCAGAATAGCTGAAGGCAAGCTCATGCAAATCTTATGTGATCAGTTAGAATGTAGTGATGATTGAGGCAGAGTGTAAAGGGGTTTCTTCACTTTTCTGTGGAAGAAGAGAGAGAGAATGAGTGTGTTTTGCTGTTTGCTTTTTTTTTTCATTTGCTATGACATTTTTTTGTGAAAAACTTTTTTCTTCTTTTTCCAAAAAAACATTTTGTTCTCACTTTTATTTAAAAATTATTCATGTTTGGGTTTGTTTGTTTTTAGTTCAAACTCGGGGACAGGAAGAGTGATTTGCTTTACATGACTTGCTGTATTCCGTAGGTTTGATATTTCATACTCAGCCATTTTGATATGTCGTTGAGTATGTGTTTGTTTTTTGCTCTGGTGTATGACATTGTTTTGTGATTGTTTCTTTATTTTTTGTAAGTGTGGAAGTATATTATACTTGTAATGTATTGGCTTTATCTTCTCTGTTCAAATGTATACCTCAAATGTTGTTCAGAAATTTTCCCCTAGGGATTGTGTTGGACAAGTTTCAATCTTGAAGCAAGAGTTTCAAACATATAGACCAGCCCCCCTCTCCATCCCCTCCTCCCCTCTTCCCCCTCCTCCCAATTTCTTTTCCCACCATGCCACCTTTTCCATGTCGTCCTATTCCAACTTATCTTCCTTCAGAGTTTCTGAGCTACAGAGGGGGTTTTATGCGTCAAACTTTTTTTCCTAAAATTTTTCAAAGATGCACTGAAGAATTATTGGATTCTAACCCATAACTCCCTGTATGATTGTGTTCATAATCAATGTGTTTTCTAGGAAGCAACTCCAGCTACAAGCTTTTTAATCCCGTCAAGTCCATGATGTTTATCTAAATTGAGAGGAAATCCGTTTTGGAGGAGTGGCCAGGTGTGCATTGGAGATGGTATCAGATCTTCAGTTTTGCCTGATACTTTGTGCAATATTCCTCTGTTCTCAGCCTTTCTTATTTGAAGCTTGTGGGTAGGAAGTTTCTGATTTGCTGGTGTGTGTGGATGTGTGTTTTCCTAGTTTTTGTGTTGGTTTTTGATATGCTGTGGTTTTTAAAGGATTTCTGTAGTTGCTTGAACAAGGTTTTTTCTGTGCGTTTTTTCTTCTTTTTTGGGGCGGGGGGGAATTGTGTGTGTGTTTATGTTTGTTTGATTTTCATTCCTCAGCTCCAACTCTGAGGTTGACTAATCGCGAGATTTTTGTGTATGCGACAGATTTTTCCCACCATCAAGGGAGCCGCATTCCAACATCAGGGACGGTGTCTAAACACGACACAAGTGTGTATGCGTGTGAATTGTTTTGATCTATTTTTGGTCAACCATTCTTACCAGCACATTTGAATGTTGGTGACCTCTTCCAAACTGTTGTCCTCTTGTCAACAGTTTCAGTGTAGATTGGGTCCATTGATATATCATCAAGATCTTGGCCACACAGCTTCTTTGTAATAGTGACAGTTTCAGAGAAAGTGATGAGTATCCTGACTAATCATACAATGGACAGGATGAGAGGAGATCGTTCCCAGTAATCTGTTCTTTGTGTTGTTTTCACTCACCATTGATTTTGTTGAACTTAACTGATTTAGGTAGTGAGAGAGGAAAAAAAGACCTTCAATTTTTTTTCCCGATCTTTGGCGAGAGCTCCTTGGTTCACCAGTGGTGAGATTTTGCGTATGTGACCATTTTTGCCAACCGTAAGGTAGCTGCATTCTGACTGCAGGGATGATAATTATCTAAACATGACACCAGTGTGCATGCATTTAGAAAAAAAAAGATTTTGTCATCCATCCCTGTGTGGGTTCACACACAGAACCTCGGCTTATAGTCTCATTGGAATGACATTAATTGGGGGAATGGAGTTGGTACTGATGCCAACTCCAGGGGAAAAATCCCCTTGAATGGGTGCCTTGGTGGTGGTTCAAACCCTGTCACCCAGTTACCAGCGCAACACTCTTATCATTACTAGGGTATATCCCCGCCCCCCCTCTCTCCCTAAAGCGTATATGAATTCTGTGTTTACTTTCAAACAGAAAAGAAACCGTTTTTGCATTCTTTCTTCATTCTGAAATGTTTGTCTAGCAACTGAATCAGTTCTGATTGAAGAGGCTCTCAACAAGTAATGTGGCTGACTAGCTAGTGTATGAAGGTAAAAGTAAAAGACTCTGATGAGGATGCTGCTGCTTGTATTTTATTGCTGAAAGTTGTGGGAGTTTTTTGTTCTTTTCTTTTTACTCAATGTTTGGTCTAGCATATCTCTACTAATTCAGTTGTTCCAGTTGAATAGGGTTGTGGGTTTGTTTTTTTCTGTCTGTGGAAATAGCATTGTAAAAACAGGTCACCTAAGACCATAAGAAATGGGTTTACATCTGCTTCTGTGTGTGTGTGTGTGTGTGTGTGTGTGTGTGTGTGTGTGTGTGTGTGTGTGTGTGCAAACAAAATTGCCCTATCCAAGTATATTGTCTTAAGCCCTGCCAACCTGAGAAATGCCCCTAAGTGAGAATATCCAAATGCTTCATTTGTAAAAGTGTATTTTGTTCCTGTTAGGGTTTTACATTATGGTTTTACATTATCATTATTATATTTTTATTATTGCTATTACCATCATTATTGCTGTTTATTAGCATTATTTTTTGTTTTAGATTATCATAGCTAGTTTTGGTCATATAATTGTTGCCACTGATTTGTGAAAACAGACTTTATATCACATTGGAAATGGGCCTTTTTGTATTGTCATTATCACTTATCATTTGAAATATCAACTTGAAGATGCTACTTGAATGTTGTACCGGTCATCACACTGGATGGAGATCCAGTCAGTATTTTAGTGAAGGTGCTGACTGTCTGTCTGTCTGTCTGTCTGTCTGTCAGTCTGGCTCTCTGTCTGTCTGTCTGTCTGTTATGTCATTCAGTGAGGATTGTACATGCATGTATGATACTCTTTGGAGAGGAACAGTCTTCTAACATCTCCAAACACATTTCAACTCATTTCCATGCTCCTTTCATCCATGGACAAAAGATCTTGTTGTGATGAACTTCTAGAAAAACCTGTTTCAGAAAAGAAATGTCTTATTATCAGACAGTATGATTGTGTTGGTGAAATTGCATTTGTGAATTCAAAATGTTAACTTTTCTTTTTTGTTTTTGTTTTTTGGTTTAGCCATTGTCAAGAGCAGACCAGTAGTAATTGCATTATCTGTAATACTGGGTTAAATGTGAAAGTTCATGTGAGTTGAATGAAGATGCACTGAATGAGGTTGTAATGTGCTAAATTATTTTGTTGTGTGGTGTGACCAGGTCTGTGTTTGTCGTTGAAGAAAAATGCATTTTGAAAGTTTATACTACAATAAACACTTGACAAATAATATGTTTGCGTGATTATGTGTGTGTGTGTGTATGTGTGTGTGTCTGTGTGTGTGTGTCTGTGTGTGTGTGTCTGTGTGTGTGTGTGTGTGTGTGTGTGTGTGTGTTTCTCTGTGTGTGTGTGTGTGTGTGTTTCTCTGTGTGTGTGTGCGTGTGTGTGTGTTTCATATCAGTAAATCAAAAAAGGCTGTCTACTTCTAGTAAACATTCACCCTGGTTAACAGGTTGGAAGAGAGAGGGGCTGGAGAAGGGGGATAGCTGATGGTATTGCTGTGGACACAGATTTTCACTTCACAACACACTGATGGAAACAGCGGGATGCCATACACCTGCTGTGAAAAGACGAGAGAACTCTGTGTGTGTGTGTGTGTGTGTGTGTGTGTAGATCTAATGTTTGTTTTTTGTTTATCTCAAACTGTGTGTGTATGTGTGAGAGAGAGACAGAGACAGACAGACATATAGATAGACTGACAGACACAGAGAGAGTAGGGTTGTGGTAGAGAAGCACATGAAATAATACCCCCCCCCCAAAAAAAAAAAAGAAGCAGTGATATAATATGTATATAATGTATATATATGTATATATACATACATACATACATACATACATACATACATACATACATACATACATACATACATACATACATACATACATACATACATACATACATACATATATATATATATATATTATGGATTGGTGGTCTAGGTGGTAACGCGCCTTTCCTAGAAAGCAAGAAGTCCGGGTGGGAGTGTGTGGTGGTTCGTACCCTGTTTGGGCCCAAAACTTTTTCCCCATCCATTAGACCCCGAGTGGTGGTATGGGCACTAGTCTTTCGGATGAGACGATAGATTGAGGTCCCATGTGTTACACATCACTATTTAGTGCACATAAAAGAACCCACGGCAACAAGGGGGTTGACCCTGGCAACATTCTGTACAAAAGCAACAACAAACTTGATGAGTAATTGTAGATAGGGTGTGTTTCCAATTAGCTATAATTTTACTCATTTACACTTTTGCTCACTTATAAGACAGCACATTCAAAATAGTGTTCAGGTGCTCGGATATAAGAAAGCCCGCTTAAAACAAAGCCCGCTTATAAGAAAGCCTAAAATCGGGTCCCCACGACTTTCGTATAAGCGGGTCCATGTATTTTCTTTATAACAAAAAGATACACTGTTAAACATTATCCTGCAGAAAGATATTGCATTTAACTTTCAACTTTTATATTTAGACGTCCAAACAAAGCCGTACTGCATTTGAGTAGCATAACAGAGCCCTGACTTCAGGAAATTGCAAAGATGTGAAAGAGAGAGTATGTAGCTGAAAGGTGTTATTTCAGATGGTCTCAGTTTGAGTGTAGAGAACGTGTTAGATGTGACTTTTTAAAAGGCATAAAGCCTTTTTGATTTATGGATTTCAAATGCATACACGCGCGCGTGCACACACACACACACACACACAGAGAAAAACCCGCATACACTTAGCATACAACAGGGCTGCACACACACACAGAATCACACACACACAATCATACAGACACACACACAATTACACATACATACACACAGAATCATACACATGCATACAAAATCACACACACATACAGAATCACAACACAATCACACAATCACACAATCACACAACACACAAACATATTATGTGTCAAGTCAGTTTATTGTAGAATAAACTTTCAAAATGCATTTTTCTTCAATGACAAACATAGACCCAGTCACACCACACAACAAAATAATCAAAATAATTCAGCACATTACATCCTCATTTAGTGCATCTTCATTCAACTCACATGGACATTCACATTTTACCCAATATCACAGGTAACGCAAGTAATACTGGTCTGCTGTCTACAATGACTAGAAAAAAGGAGAAAAAATTCACAAACATTTTGAATTCACAAATGCAATTTCACTGACACAATCATATGGTTTGATAAAAAGACAAGACATTTTATAAGAAAAGTTCATCAACATTTAGAATTCACAAATGCAATTTCACCGACACAATCATACAGTTCGATAAAAAAAAAAAATTCTTTTCTGAAACAGACTTTTCTGTTCATCACAAAATCTTTTGTCCATGGATGAAAGGAGCATCTAAATGAGTTGAAATGCGTTTGATGATGTTTAGAAGACTGTTCCTCTCCAAAGAGTATCCTACATGCATGTACAATCCTCACTGATTAAAGACATGACAAACAGACAGACAGATATTCTGACTGACAGACATAGATAGATAGATAGACAGACATACTGACAGGCAGGGAGAAATAAGGGGACAGGACAGCCTAGTGGTTAGAACATTGTGCTCGCAATCTGATGACCTGGGTTCAAAACCCGTTCAAGGGGATTTTTTCCCCTGGAGTTAACATCAGTGCTGACTCCACTCTCCCCAAAAGCCCTTTGGATGAGACTTTAAACTGAGGCCCCATGCGCAAATGCACACAGAACATCTTGCGCACTTGTTAAATCCTGTTCCACTTTTCGAAAGTAGGCTATTGTGTGCCTGTGGGAACAGATGACAAAATTACAAAACCGCATACACATGGGGACTGGATGTAAAAAAGCACACGAGTGCTAATTCCATTATCCTTGAAATAAAAGAATGAAAAGGAACAGAAAGACAGACAGACAGACAGACAGACAGCACCTTTACTAAAATACTGACTGGATCTGCTCTCAGTGTGATGACACATGAAATGGGGGGAAAAGTTACAGGTCTTTCTTTCTTCTTCTCATGACCTGAATCAGTGTAGCTATCTAAAAAATCTACGTTAGTAAAAACAACATTAACATTACTGGGGTAATCTTGTCTCATTCTGTCAATCGTATGACAAGTCAGGATACTCATCACACTCTCATTATTTCAAATAATATATGTTGTGTGGACAAGATATTGATAATGATCAATGGACCAGATCTATACGGAAACTGGCGACACAAGGTGGACACTTTGGACAAGGTCATGACCATTAAAATGCACAGAAGGGGGGTGGCTGGGATAGTCTAGTGGTAGAGCATTGTGCCAACTCCACTCCCCTACTGCAGCAAGTCTTTCCAAAGAAACCATAAACCCATGGCCCTGTCTGCTAACCCCTGCAGAACACCTTGCGCACATGTTAACGGCGGGTTTTTAAAATGGCGTATTTTAAATCCAAACCCCTTTTTGCTACACATGCCTTTCGCCTGATTTCTGGAAATCAAATCAAATCAATTTTTTTATTTCCAGATGGTACATTGAATAAGCATTAATTTGCTTTTTTTCATCAAGCCATCTATCGAAAAAATCAAATAAAATGATATTTTTTAAAGCAGAAAAAACCCTCACAAACAAAAATGGGAATATCTGTTCAAAAATATTCAACAACATTAATGAACTAACATGATTTCAACTGCCTTAAAAATAAAATATGCCTATAGATAATACTAGCAACAACAATAACAACAAAAAAACCAAGAAAAAAAACCACTCAGTCACACACACACACACACACCACACACACACACACACAACACACACACACACACGGTTCGCCACTCATCCACACAGCACGTATGCACATATGCCCATGCACACATTTTAAGTTTTAAAAAAAAATCATATAGTGTCAAACAAACAGCTTATATCACTTGCAATGTCACCAATACCATTATTTAAGACTTAAAAAAAAAAAAAAATCCATGAGATGTCAATGAGCAGTTTATGTCAGATTACAATATCTGCATACTTCAATTCATACTTTATATATTTGAAGGAAGAAAAAAGAAAAAACAACAAACGCAACAATACCATATGATAATACCCATCACCACTCAGAGGAAATAACGTGTGTGTGTGTGTTGTGTGTGTGTGTGTGTGTGTGTTTTGTGTGTGTGTGTGTCAAAATTTTATTTCCAGATGGTACATTGTTTAAGCAATAAATTGCTTTTTTTCATCAAGCCATCAATCTAGTAAAAAAAACAACCCAACAAACCCAAAACATAACAAAAAATCTCCCCAAATAACCACTTAAAAAAACAATCCAGACAAACTAACAAAAATGAAGCAGCAAGCAAACAAGCAGAGTACAACCAAGAAAACCCCACCCAAGAACTATTTAGCTACAACATTGTTACAACTCATATATTGTTGCTTGTTGTTTCTGAACTAATAAAACTGTTTAAACTCCCAAAATAAAATTAAAAAGAAAAAAAAAAAACGATTGAAAAGGACGGGGGGAAATCTTCTGCAGTCCTGTTGCATGGCTCTCCAAATTTCGTTGTCACCCCCTAATGGGATGTTTTTTCATCCAACCATTTACTAAACAACAAACACTCGCTCTAGTAAGAAAAACACCTTCTACTCTCACATTAACACACAGGCTGTCACACCAGCTATATGGCAATGTCAGCAAACTCACTCACTCTCCCCCCCCCCCCCCCCCCCTCCCTCCCCGATAAACATTTTAACAATACTTTGTTACTTCCCCCTTTCGATAACAAATCCAAACATCATAATTTTTTACATCCCTGTCCTCAGACTGGCAGCGCTGACAGATTTCTTCAGCCTCTCGATCAATGGCCACCTTCTCTTGGAGAATCTGCAGCTCCAACTGAGCACGCATCTTCATCAATTCCTCCTCCTCTTCATCGCTGTCCTCTATACTTGAAACAGGGCTGTCTCCTGTTTCTGGCACGTGTTTGGCAGCATGAGTTGTGGAGGGCTTTTTCTCCTCCTCTCCCATGCACCTCCCTGGCTGGCCTGAAAGAGCCAGGCCCTCCATCAAGAGAGGGATGCCAGTTGGAGATGTTTCCTGTGGTAGGAGACAGACAGAAAGAAACACATCAGCAGTCAGTCATCTATCTATAGCATGGTGAGCACAGTCATCTATACTATAGCATGGGAACACAGTCATCTATACTATAGTATGGGGAACACAGTCATCTATACTATAGCATGGTGAACACAGTCACCTATACTATAGATGGGGAACACAGCCATCTAACTATAGCCTATAGGATGGTGAACACAGTCATCTATACTATAGGATGGTAAACATTGTAAAGAGGAGAGACAGAATGAGGTCAACACATCAACACAGTCATCTCTATTAAAAAGTCATTCCTGTAAAACCAATCCATCAAGAAAAGAGATCATTTCACACACACACACACACACACACACACACACACACACACACACACACACACACACACACACACAAACCTCCCTTCAGAAAAAAAAGAAAATCGACATAATTGCTCTAGATCAGTATCATGCATCCATGTGGCTGATTGGTTTTATTTGTTTGTTTCTTTCTCTCTTTTGTTGGATTAAAAAAAAAAATTTCCCTTAGTTTTTTTATTTGAGTGAGTTTTCTTTCGCAGATGCCTTGATGAAACAAACAAAGAAGTATATTGTTTGTTCATACCATCTGAAATAAGAGTTTTACTTTGATACAGAGGGGTGCAGGAAGTGAGACACATACATGCCCATGAGAGAGAGGAGAGAGAGAGAGAGAGAGAGAGAGAGAGAGAGAGAGAGAGAGAGAGAGAGAGAGAGAGACAGACAGACAGACAGACAGACAGACAGACAGAGGGGGAGAGAGAGAGAGGGGGAGAGAGTGAGAGAAAGAGAGAGGGGGAGAGAGACAGGGGGGGGGAGCCTGTGTGTGTCTGCATGTTTAGGTGTGTGTGTGATCTTTTTTTTGGACAAGGTACGCACGCATTCATGCACACATGCATGCGCGCGCGCCACACACGCACACACAATTTGAGTTACTGCCTCAATCTCTAAAAAGTATTATGTACCACCACAGTTTAGCAGGGAGCAGAAAGTCTCAGTTCAAGGACAGGTGTCCTAGCAACCAGGATGTATGGAGATCACAAGACCGTGACATCATTCTAATGTTGTAACGAGTAGGCTAACCCTTCTTTCAGAGTATGGGTGTGTACACACCCACGATGTCCAGGGAGTTTGACTGCTAATTAAGTGCATTTCTTTTGAACACAAACCAACAATTGTGTGGGTACCTGTAGAGCAGATGTTTATTGACAAAGTCATGAAATTTCAAGACAGTAGCTTAGTTCTTGAGATACAGAGCAAAATATAGGGGTGTGGGTGAGAATTCACCCAGAGTGTACGGTGAAGGTTAAACCTCTCTCTCTGTCTCTCCCTCTCTCTCTCTGCTGCTTCATCATTTTGTGATGTGATGTTGCTGGTACTGAACTGTTTTATTTTCATCTCACCATCCCAACAATTCCCTCTTTTCTATCCCTCTCTTTGTTTCTGCCTTTTTCCTTTTCTGCCTGTCAACCTCATTTTTGTCTGTTTTCTGCCTTCTTGGTCCACTGTCCTGCCTTTTTTCCCAGAAAAACTTTAAAGGTAACAATTCTCTACCACACCAGTCAGAGGCACTGGGCCTGACTTGTCAGGCACTTAACCGCAGGGCAACGCATATTCATTCATATGACAGACAACAAAAGTTGCTGTCTGAGCGTTCAACGATAAAAGAAGAAGACACTAACACTTCATCCTTTGTGACCTTGCAGTTCAGATGGATGGACAGTTCCAACCTGATGGTTCAGACCTGTCAGTGTGAAAAGGACGAGATGCCTCCCACACAAAACCTTCCATAAAAAACCACCAGAGTATGTCAAACTTGTTTTAAAAAGATCTACTCTGGGTAGTGGTAACATAAGTTTTTGTGTACGACTATGATGGTTAATGCAAAACATAGAGAGACAGACAGACAAACAGACAGACAAAAGCAGTGGGTGAGAGAAATGAGGACATAAACATCCAGCAACTAATTGCAGAATCAAATAAAAAAGGGGGGGGGGGGGGGGGGGGGGGGGGGGTAGTGATGCCTATGTCTGCCTATTTGCATATACACCTGTTCTGTTTCTCATTTTCTGAAGAAGCTGAATGATGTGTGGCTTGTTTCTTCAACTGTGTTTTCTTCCCTGCCTGGATGTCCTGAGTGTTGTCCACAGCGGTATTTTTCTCAGTGTCAGTCTCAGGAGTGCATTGTACAAGCAATTCATGCTCCTCTCTCTCTCTTGTTGCCCCACTCTGCATACTTTCTGTTGCCGTTCTCTGGCTAGCATAGAGAATGTCGCACTGGCAAGCTTCGCAAAACGCTTTCCCTGCAGCATCCACTTTGCTAATGTGCTCCCAATCCGCACATTTCGATCCCCAACCTTGACTTCACCATCCACCCACTCCCATTTCCATAAATTTTTTCATCCTCTGTCATCATAATCATGAGTCCAATCGACGATCGTTCTCCCGTATCCGCTAACCATTTTGAAATTTTGCACACAGCCCTCTAGGCCTATCGGCTTTAGCTACCAAGTCAAGCGAGTGAGAACTGAACCCTTTGACAACATTCACACCATTTGAGAATATCATCCAGTTTCGTATTTTTCGGGATTTTTTTCCAAGGAAACTTTTTTTTTCATTGGAAATCTGCTTTAAAAAGTCGGAAATTCGTGGAAAACAGGAATTACTATGCTCTGGTGTGTACGTGTGCTGAAGCTAAGTGGACTAATCAAGCCACTCCTCTGCCAGACACACGCACTCTTCAGCCCTCTCACCCTTGCCCTTCAGGGGTCGTCCCGCTGACTTGTTGAGAACAGCGATGATTCCCAGCTGGCTCCTGGTGGGCAATTCGGGATGGACAATTTCGCAGATGCTTCACCAGCCGCGCCACATTGTGGTACACCAGGCTGCAGCCATGCTTGCAGTGGAAGTTGCGACCCCAGTGAAACGCAAATGTTTACGCATGTTGGCTTCGGTTCAAAACCGCTCGCTACACACAAGGCATGGACTGTTTACCTTTGGGAAAAAACACATGACATGCATGCACTCATCCTACAAACTACCAAGAAGGTGGTAGGTTAGTTTAGACACCTGTCTGCCAACATGTAAACCATGAGGTTCCAGGTTCGATTCCCAGCCTAGCCCTTTCTTCCCAGTTTGACCAAAAAAATCAAACTGGATGTTTAAAAGTCATTCGGATGAGACTATAAACTGACACCCCATGTGCAAACACATGCAGAACAACTTGCACAAACACTGAAAATCTGTTCCGCCTTTCGGAAAAGTAGGCCACTGTGTGCAGGAGTGGATTACAACAAAACAAAACAGCATGCACACAGGTTTGTGTTTAGACACCTTTCCTGAGGAAAAATTGGGGAGTTGGAGTCCCCAGAGCGGTTTGGGGCTATATAGGGCAACCTTCTGGCAGCTCCTGCGATGGCACTGGAACCATTCGTATGGGCCATTGCCTTTCAAAAGGACTGTTCCAGTGATGTGGAGAGGGGGGTCTGCTGCATGGGTAGCAGCTTGCCCTCCATACTTACCCAGGTTTTGCACTCTCAAGCATAGAAAGTAACTCCATCGTCTTCTGAGACTGACGGATGCCTACTGCCACAAACCACCATTTTGTTCATCAACCAACCACCGTAGTGCAGCGAGTGGTTAGCACACTGGATTCCTGGCTGGGGGATGGTTGGTTTGAACCCCATTGGAGGCAGAGGAGGTTTATGGTCAGGTCGGGCTTTGATTCTGGATCTTATCCAGAACAAGTTTCACTTCCAGGGTAGTGGTGAAGACTAAGACCAGGCAGTCAAGCTGCAGATCTCTAGGCCTGGTTGATGCAGCTCTAGGTTTTTTCTGATAGGAAGCCTCCATGTCATGTATACAGTTATATAGTACAGTCCTGTCAACAGGCCTGGTTGATGCTAGCTCTAGGTTTTTTTCTGATAGGAAGCCTCCATGTCATGTATACAGTATATAGTACAGTCCTGTCAACAGGCCTGGTTGATGCAGCTCTAGGTCTTTTCTGATAGGAAGCCTCCATGTCATGTGTACATTATATAGTACAGTCCTGTCAACAAGCCTGGTTGATGCAGCTCTAGGTTTTTTCTGATAGGAAGCATACACACACTCAGTACAGTCCTATGAAAACAGTCTCAAACCAAGGGTAGATTTCACCAGCATCTTTGCGGTCCTCATCATCACTGTTCATAATGACAGATCTACTTTTTGTTGAGTTTTTTTAAAAGTCAGTGGCAGCTACTGCCCTGTTGTAATGCTGGCCCTGATTTCAAAGACACTGCCTCCTTCATGGTGAATTCAAGCTGATGGGATAGATCTGCCCATCAGGAGATTCAGGGAAAACAGAACTTTGTCACATGCACAAAAAACTGAGCTGATTATTGTCATGTGTTGTGTCTGATGGTGTAGTGTAGAAAAGAAAATATCACACAGCAAGGTCAAATCAAGATAATGAATGGACAGTACCAGTATATCACAAAATACAGCAGCAAACAGAAAGGGGAAAAACCTGGGCAAACATTAAACAAACAGCAAAAGAAAGCCTCCCTCCCCAACAGTCACTTGAAATCAAGTTATTCATTGCAAAACAAGATGGCGACACAGTCATAAGCTAAACCTAGCATCTGCTGATTTTTGCAGGACAGTTTACTTCTCCCTTAGTTTAGTACAGATTACAAATGGTCTATACCATATTTTGCAATCTCCTTGACGCTTTTGAATTCAGTAATGATTCAGAGGTAAACTTTTCTGCTTCAAAATTTTGCGTACAAAACTACGCATCACGAGTAGTAAAGTACTTACCAGTGAAAAAAGTCCAAACACAACCCAACTTAAAAAAAAATCCCTTTTTGAGCATCACACACCACGGCAGTTGTTTTTCCCCATTTTCCGCTGCTCTCAGATGCTGGCACTTGAGCCCTGATGATCTAATCTCAGCTCACGCACTGACCACATGGAAGGTCCAACTTCCTGCCTTCAAGATAGCGTGGCACCCTTTCCACTGTTCCAGTGGAGAAAAGTGACCACATGGATTTTGGCTTCCAACTTTTCCGTGTTGTGTGATACATTAGTAGTATTCTTCAGCATTATATATACAAGTGTACTGAATGCAGTGTTCTCCTCTTGTTGTGAAGAAGTAAATTTGAATCAATATATCCATATTGTGTAGGAGTTATAACAAAAAATAACAGCTTGATTAGATGTTCCTGTCAGGTTACTCTACTTTGTTTAGTATTGAGAGTGGTAATGTTTGTGCTAATTACATAAACTGATGCAATTTTCCTTCTGAATTCAGTTTAGTTCTGACTTTGGCAAAATCAGGATTGTAATCTTAATCAATGTTTATATTTTTAAACTTCCTCTAATATTTTTGTTGTATGTAGTCTACATGTTCATCACTTTTGAAGTGTTCAAATCTGGGAAAATCTGGTCAATTTTGCTGTCTCAATCTAGGCTAGCATGGGTGGTGTGTGAGTGTTGAGTCAACAAGCCTGGTGCATGCAGCATGCCTGTCTTATGTAACTTCAAAAAAATCAATCAAAAAGTAAAAACTGACAAAAACAAAAACAAAAAACAAGATGAAAATCAAAACCCCTACAACCAAAGACCAACAAAAGCAAAAATCTTCCCAGTCAGTGTTTCTAATCTGAAAGACTTCAAACTACCCAGAGGCAGGTTTGTCTTAGGGAAAGGCAAACACAGACTAAATGCTCTTAAAATGAAAGGCAACATAATATCAAAGGGACAACAAAAAAAAAACTTACCAAGCGGACCTGTGTGACTTCATCTACTTGACTTGTGACAGCCCGATGTGGTTTTTGAGGTCGTCTCCTGTCTGGTTCGCCATCACCTTGTTGGCCGGTTTTAATGGTCGACGGCTGCGCTGGTCACTGCTGTTATTTCTGATTTGGTTATGATGGAGACCTGATGAGGCATGGCGCACAGATTCGTCATCTAGTGACAGCATGTCTGGTGCTATTTTTCTTTTGCGCTGTCGTTTTCCGTTCCTAACAGCAGCTGTGCTGAGGATATTTTTTTGGCTCTGCAATGAAGATACACAACATACTTCTTTGTTCTTGTTCTGGATACTTTTTCTTTTTCAGTCCACAATAAGACAAATAATCAATGATGTGTGTACGTATGTGTGTGGAGTGTATCGTTATATGTGTTAGTTATTTCATCAGTTTAACACCCTTCCACTGGATTAATTAGTGATTCAGATGGGGATTCCAGGAAGTGTATGTGGGTGAGTGTGGGTGTGTGTGTGAGGGGGGGGGATTAGGGTATGTAAGACATAGCTAATTATCTGCAGTAATCAACTGTAAGAACCAAATATTAAAACCATAAAACAAGAATAATGAAAAGAAAGAAATAACAGCTTAAACACTAACTTTGCAAGTACCTGATAACAGGACTATGACTTACTACAATTTCTTTCATTTGCAGAATGTCTTTCAGAATTAGTTTTAAGTAAATGTAAAAGTCCTTCGGATGAGACTTTAAACCAAGGCCCTGTGTGCAAACACACGCAGAACATCTTGCGCACATGTTAAATCCTGTTCCGCTTTTCATAAGAGCAATTGTGTGCCGGTGGGAACAGATAACAATATTTACAAAACTGCATACACACGGGGACCGGATGAAAAAAAGCACATGATTGCTTATTCTGTTATCCTCGATATAAAAGAATAAATAAATAAAAAATAAAATAAAATAAATATACATGATGGTACGTACCAACAGGTAAAAAGTGTTGTTGTTTTTTTTTCAAATCTCTGCATTCTAAAAGAATGTGAGCTATGATGATATTTTTGCCAGATACATGTTGCTTTTTTTTATATTTCTGAAAGCATTTAGCTTAAACCAATAAATAAGAGATACAACATTTATGAACATTTATATCTGATATACATCAAGTCTAAACTTGACATTTATAACTCTTTTCAAATGTATACATATGTACATATATCAAGTTTAGATAAGGTTTGTGTACAGAATGCAGTGTTCTCTTGTTGTGAAGAAGTAAATTTGAATCAATATATCCATATAGTGTAGGAGTTATAACAAAAAATAACAGCTTGATTAGATGTTCCTGTCAGGTTGCTGTACTTTGTTTAGTATTGAGAGAGGTAATGTTTGTGCTAGTTACATAAACTGATTGCAATTTTCCTTCTGAATTCAGTTTAGTTTGACTTTGGCAAAATCAAGATTGTAATCTTAATCAATGTTTATATTTTAAAACTTCTTCTTCTATTTTTTTGTATCTAGTCTTCATGTTCATCACTTTTGAAGTGTTCAAATCTGGGAAAATCTGGTCCATTTTGCTGTCTCGATCTAGGCTAGCATGGTGTGTGTGAGTGTTGAGTCGACAAGCCTGCTGCACACAGCATTCTTGTCTTACGTAAGCTTTGCCATCTTTCTAGCCATGCACCTCTTAGGCCTTCCACGCCAGCGTGCAATGGTTTGAGACACAGTGGTGGGGGAGGGTGGAAAAAAAGAAAGGGAGGGGTGTGGGGGTACAAGGAAAGGGCACACTACTTTTCGCTGTGGACTGACTGATGCGGGATAGGTGCGCTGTGACACTAGCTCCACATTTCCAAAGCCTGTGGTAGAACACTTCTGGGTTGAAAGGAAAGGACTATTCCCCCACCCCAACCCTCCAAAACGTAATTAGTATATGTTTCTTACAACCAACATTTTAAAAAATGCAGACAACCTTAAGAAAGAAAATATCAACAAATCAGAAATGTCACGTCTTTCAGTGGTTCAGCACAATCCATGAGGAAAACATTAACAAACGAAAAGTAAACACAGACAAAAGAAAAAAAAAAAAAGAAAGATGAAAATCAAACCCCCTACAACCAAAGACCAACAAAAGCAAAAATCTTCCCAGTCAGTGTTTCTAATTTGAAAGACTTCAAACTATCCACAGACAGGTTTGTCTTAGGGAAAGGCAAACTCAGACTAAATGCTCTTAAAATGAAATGCAACATAATATCAAAGGGACAAAAAAACACAAACTTACCAAGCTGGACTCTGTGGTTTTTGAGGTCGTCTCCTGTCTGGTTCGCCATCACCTTGTTGGTCGGTTTTAATGGTTGACGGCTGCGCTGGTCACTGCTGTTATTTCTGATTTGCTTATGATGGAGACCCGATGAGGCATGGCGCACAGATTCGTCATCTAGTGACAGCATGTCTGGTACTATTTTTCTTTTGCGAGGTCGTTTTCCGTTCCCAACAGCAGCCATGGCTGAAGACATTTTTTTTGGCTCTGCAACTGAAGATACACAACATACTTCTTTGTTCTTGTTCTGGATACTTTTTCTTTCTCAGTCCACAGATGAAGACAAATAATCAATGATGTGTGTACGTATGTGTGTGGAGTGTATCGTTATATGTGTTAGTTATTTCATCAGTTTAACACCCTTCCACTGGTTAATTAGTGATTCAGATGGGGATTCCAGAAAGTGTATGTGGGTGAGTGTGAGTGTGTGTGTGTGGGGGGGGATTAGGGGTAAGCACATGACATAGCTAATTATGTGAAGTAATCAACTATAAGAACCAAATATTAAAACCATAAAACAAGAATAATGAAAAGAAAGAAATAACAGCTTAAACACTAACTTTGCAAGTACCTGATAATAGGACTATGACTTACTACAATTTCTTTCATTTGCAGAATGTCTTTTAGAATTAGTTTTAAGGAAATGTAAAAGTCCTTCGGATGAGACTTTAAACCGAGGGCCCGTGTGTGAACGCACGCAGAACATCTTGCGCACACATTAAATCCTGTTCCACTTTTCATAAGAGTAGGCCATCGTGTGCCGGTGGGAACAGATGACAATATTTACAAAACTGCATACACACGGGGACCGGATGAAAAAAAGCACATGATTGCTTATTCTGTTATCTCCGCTCTGCTGCAGATACCCTGCGCTTACAAATACCTAGATTCAATCAATCCATTGTTGGCCGTCGCTCTTTCTCTGTTTCTGGTCCAGTGATCTGGAACAACCTCCCTCTCTCCCTTCGTAAAAAGCCTACCTATGACACATTTAAATCCAGCCTCAAGACACACTTGTTTCAAAGCTAAGACTTTCCTATCCTGTTTCATCATCTGCCCCTGCTCTCAACAGCCGAAATATCCACCGCCCTGCCAAAGTGTTTATACTCTATGTGTGTTTATACTCTGTGTGTGTGTGTGTGTGTGTGTGTGTGTGTGTGTGTGTGTGTGTGTGTGTGTGTGTGTGTGTGTGTGTGTGTGTGTGTGTGCGCGCGCGTGTGCATTGACTTCGTTAAAAATTTTTAATTGTTGTTGGCTGCATGCGCAAGAATTGGTTGAATGCAAGCGCTTTGATTTGTTTTTGCAAGATATAGCGCTATATAAGTTCCATTTATTATTATTATTTATTTTTTTTTTTTACCTTCTGTTTTCATCTTCTATTTGTCCCTGCCTCCAACATTTGAAATTCCATTCACCCTGTCAAAATGTATAACCTCTATAGGTGTGTGTGTGTGTGTGTGTGTGTGTGTGTGTGTGTGTGTGTGTGTGTGTGTGTGTGTGTGTGTGTGTGTGTGTGTGCGCGTGCGCGCGCGCGTGTGTGCTTTCGATTTTGCTAGAATTATTTATTGTCATTGGTTGTTTGTTGTGAGGGTCGAGTGCAAGCGCTTTGATTTGTTTTTACAAGATATAGCGCTATATAAATTCCATGTATTATTATTATTATTATTATTATCCTCGATATAAAAGAATAAAAAAAAAATAATAATAATAATAAATATACACGATGGTATGTACCAACAGGTAAAAAGTTGGTTTTTTTTAAAATCTCTGCATTCTAAAAGAATGTGAACTATGATGATATTTTTGCCAGATACATGTTGCTTTTTTATATATATATTTCTGAAAGAATTTAGCTTAAACCAATAAATAAGAGATACAACATTTATGAACATTTATATCTGATATACAACTAGTCTCAACTTGACATTTATAACACTTTTCAAATGTATACATATATATATATCAAGTTTAGATAAGGTTTGTGTTCAGAATGCAGTGTTCTCTTGTTGTGAAGAAGTAAATTTGAATCAATATATCCATATAGTGTAGGAGTTATAACAAAAAATAACAGCTTGATTAGATGTTCCTGTCAGGTTGCTCTACTTTGTTTAGTACTGAGAGTGGTAATGTTTGTGCTAGTTACATAAACTGATTGCAATTTTCCTTCTGAATTCAGTTTAGTTTGACTTTGGCAAAATCAGGATTGTAATCTTAATTTTATATTTTAAAACTTCTTCTTATATTTTTTTGTATCTAGTCTTCATGTTCATCACTTTTGAAGTGTTCAAATCTGGGAAAATCTGGTCCATTTTGCTGTCTCGATCTAGGCTAGCATGGTGTGTGTGAGTGTTGAGTCGACAAGCCTGCTGCACACAGCATTCTTGTCTTACGTAAGCTTTGCCATCTTTCTAGCCATGCACCTCTTAGGCCTTCCACGCCAGTGTGCAATGGTTTGAGACACAGTGGTGGGGGAGGGTAGAAAAAAAAGAAAGGGAGGGGTGTGGGGGTACAAGGAAAGGGCACACTAATTTTCGCTGTGGACTGACTGATGCGGGATAGGTGCGCTGTGACACTAGCTCCACATTTCCAAAGCCTGTGGTAGAACACTTCTGGGTTGAAAGGAAAGGACTATTCCCCCACCCCAACCCCTCCAAAACGCAAATAGTGTATGTTTCTTACAACCAACATTTAAAAAATGCAGACAATCTTAAGAAAGAAAATATCAATAAATCAGAAATGTCATGTCTTTCAGTGGTTCAGCACAATCCATGAGGAAAACATTAACAAATAAAAAGTAAAAACTGACAAAAGAAAAAAAAAAAGAAAGATGAAAATCAATCCCCCTACAACCAAAGACCAACAAAAGCAAAAATCTTCCCAGTCAGTGTTTCTAATTTGAAAGACTTCAAACTATCCAGAGACAGGTTTGTCTTAGGGAAAGGCAAACACAGACTAAATGCTCTTAAAATGAAATGCAACATAATATCAAAAGGACAAAAAAACACAAACTTACCAAGCTGGACCCTGTGTGACTTCATCTGACTTGACTTGACGACAGCGCCCGATGTCTGGTTTTTGAGGTCGTCTCCTGTCTGGTTTGTCATCACCTTGTTGGCCGGTTTTAATGGTCGACGGCTGCGCTGGTCACCGCTGTTATTTCTGATTCGGTTATGATGGAGACCGATGAGGCATGGCGCACAGATTCGTCATCTAGTGACAGCATGTCTGGTGCTATTTTTCTTTTGCGTTGTCGTTTTCCGTTCCCAACAGCAGCCATGGCTGAAGACATTTCTTTTGGCTCTGCAACTGAAGATACACAACATACTTCTTTGTTCTTGTTCTGGATACTTTTTCTTTCTCAGTCCACAGATGAAGACAAATAATCAATGATGTGTGTACGTATGTGTGTGGAGTGTATCGTTATATGTGTTAGTTATTTCATCAGTTTAACACCCTTCCACTGGTTAATTAGTGATTCAGATGGGGATTCCAGGAAGTGTATGTGGGTGAGTGTGGGTGTGTGTGTGTGAGGGGGGGGGGGATTAGGGGTAAGTACATGACATAGCTAATTATGTGAAGTAATCAACTATAAGAACCAAATATTAAAACCATAAAACAAGAATAATGAAAAGAAAGAAATAACAGCTTAAACACTAACTTTGCAAGTACCTGATAAAAGGACTATGACTTACTACAATTTCTTTCATTTGCAGAATGTCTTTTAGAATTAGTTTTAAGTAAATGTATACATGATGGCATGTACCAACAGGTAAAAAGCTTTTTTTCTTTTAAATCTCTGCATTCTAAAAGAATGTGAGCTATGATGATATTTTTGCCAGATACATGTTGCTTTTTTTATATTTCTGAAAGCATTTAGCTTAAACCAATAAATAGGAGATACAACATTTATGAACATTTATATCTGATTTATTATACAAGTCTAAACTTAACCATATATAACTCTTTTCAAATGTATATTATCAAGTTTAGATAAGATTTGACATCGTGTGAACTTAAAAAAAAAAATCTTTCACTGGTTGCGGGACAGACAGAGAGAGAGAGAGAGAGAGAGAGAGAGAGAGAGAGAGAGAGAGAGAGAGAGAGAGAGAGAGAGAGAGAGAGAGAGAACAATGAACAATGAACAATGAACAATGAACAATGTTTATTCTTCAGGCCTCCAGCCCCTACAATGGGGTCATACAAAGCATAACAAAGCAAAGAAAAGCGAAATAAAGCAAAACGAAAATTGCTGTATAACATATGTGGCCACTGACAAGGCATGAAAACATGGCGAATGGGTTCTTCTTAATGAATTGAACAAATGACCTCTTTTGAGTAATCATATTCTCCTTGTCAGTTCCCCAAGTTCTCAATAAAATCCTGCCGTACTTTTAAAGCATTGAAAAGATATAGGCTCAAATTGCGATTGGCTGTAATAGAACCCTATTTCAGTAGATTTGTATATGGTTGATCTACAGGGTCTAAATATTTATGCCTTAGATTATCATAAAGAATACAAATCTTTATAAAGTGCTCCTCATCTTCCAGTACATTACACAAATTACACATGTAGTCCGTATTCTTCTTAAAAGTTCTTCTAAAAACTGATCCTTTAATCGGTAGCACACCAAGACGAGGTTTTACTAAACAGTCCCTAAAACATTTTATATCCATGGATTCAAAATACTGTTCACATTCAAAATTACCTTTAAACAGTCTATAGGTTTGATATATGTCTTTGACCATGACCGACCCATTCCACTCTTGTATATAAACATCTTTCATTCTTTGCTTAAACAGTGAAATAAAAGATTGCTCACAGCCAACTCCTTGTTGGAGCCATACATGCCCAAATCCAAGATTAAACAAAGCATTTTTAAGTAAAGTTACCCAACATGTTTTACCATATTCATCCAAGTTAGCGAGCATTAAATATGCTTGCTTAGGAAGTCTATTCGTATCCATTTTTAAAAGCCTAAACCAATATTGAATACTCCTGACTGCACTATTTATATATGATGCATGCATGCATGCATGTAAACGAGAGAGAGAGAGAGAGAGAGAGAGAGAGAGAGAGAGAGAGAGAGAGAGAGAGAGAGAGAGAGAGAGAGAGAGAGAGAGAGAGAGAGAGGGAGGGAGGGAGGGAGGGAGAGAGAGAGAGAGAGAGAGAGAGAGAGAGAGAGAGAGAGAGAGAGAGAGAGAGAGAGAGAGAGAGAGAGAGAGAGAGAGAGAGAGAGAGAGAGAGAGAGGTTGCTGAGCAAAAGTTCTCTCCACTATGAATGTACAGGTCATGTTGCCTATTGTCAATACAGACCAAGTGGAAGGCCGAAGACTGGCTTGAAAAGTACATCCTTTCCATCTCCCGTAGTAATGATTATTTTTTTTAAATAAAGCAAAAATCTTTGGATCAATTCTGCCATAAGCTATGAACTTCATAGTGAAGTCAGCTGAAGCAAGTAAGTCACTAAGTCAAGTGTGTCTCCATTTTACCGTCTAAGTGTGTGATCCTGCTAACTAGCCACACTGAACTATGGAAAATATGCACGGTGCCGGCATTTCTGACTTGCCGTATGCACTGGATTCCATTCTGTATGTGTTGTGTGGTAATCTCCTCATATGATGAATAGATTTGGCTGCACATCTCATTGTTTTCCCATTTTCAAATGCAACTATTTCACTGACTGCCATTTTGAAAACTGCGTATGCATAGGCTAGGCATAGGCCTACAGGAGAAAGGATCTAGCCTAGGCTAGCCTATAGGCCTAGGCTAGGTTCGCTAGGCCTATTTATAGCACAGCTGTGCTAGGCCAAGTAAAAAGGTAAAAGGGTAAAGTCCTAAGGGAGCGAGGCATCAGAGACCTCGACTTCTCTGGCAGCCTGTCGAGGGCGGCGCCCATCGCCTCTCCCTCACTGCTTTACTTTCACTGACCCTAAAGAGGGCAAGTTCCCATTTACAACTCGGTGAACTGTACTGAAGCCAAGGCACGTAAACGGTCACCCATCCAATTGTCACCACTTCCACCATGTTGTTTTGACAGTAATACTGTGCGTATGGTTAGTAAAATGGGTAGATTAAAGCTTTTTTTTGTTTTTAAACATGAATATAATCAGTCCAGGCATCATCGTCATCATCTGGAATGACCTAATCACTGCACAAAAGTGACTTGTCTGAAATTTTGAAAATCTTATTAAAGTCTGACATCATTATTGTACTCATGTGACCCAGGTCCATCACTTTGGCTACCTACCTACAACACCAGAGCAGAGGCCCTGTTTGACACAATGTAACTTCAGAACGAGTCTTGATGTAACTTCAGAACCAGTCACATTGCTGTTTGATTTTCCGAAGATGTGAAAGGTTTTACTGTTCCATGATTTTCCAAGAAATCAGCGCTTCTATAAATGAAGAGCCCTGGTTTGCTATGTTTGGACAGCATTCCAATTTTTGACACCACTTGCCAATGAAAAGTTCAATTTTCACTAGCAGTAGGCCCAATGCAGAGACATAGTGCAGGTTTCAAACCTTACTCGGCAAAACGAACAGCCAATGTTGCTGCTTATGCATCTATATCCACAACTGTACCTCTTTTAGCCCCATCCTGGTCTGTTGGCGTCATTTTGCATTCACTCCGCTTGTAAGTGTATCAGGTTGGTCTGTCTCTCTGTCCAAGTTTACACCACTTTCGGCAATTTTGTTTTGAAAGCTGTGGCATGCGTTATCAGGGGAGATAAGTAACTTGAACGATAGGGCCTAGCCTAGCAGACGCCATAACGTGAGATGAACGGCATTGCTGAATGATAGAAGACATTTTCGATTTTCCGATTTCCGATTCCCTGACTTCAGGGATGATAATTATCTAAACATGACACCAGTGTGCATGCTTTTAGATAAAAAATGATTTTGTCATCCATCCCTGAGTGTGTTCACACACGGAATCTCGGTTTGCAGTCTCATCAGAATGATAGTAATTGGGGGAATGGAGTTGGTACTGATGCCAACTCCAGGAAAAAATCCCCTTGAATGGGTGCTGTTGTGTCTCTATTTAGTCAAATTTAAGCACTCAAGAGAAACATAACAACTGGCGACGAGGTAAAGTACGTTTTTCAAGTCTATATCATCCAAATGGCGACAAGTCTGCCAAATTTCGAACATTTTCACATCTATCAAGACAATGAAAACGTTGGCACACGTTGGCGGAAATGGCTGTCAAAGTTCGAAAATCTCGTGTGTGCTTTGGACATTACAAGAGACGCTCGAAAAAAAGCCCTACTCCTTCATTACGGAGGTGACGAAATCTTCGAAATTTACGAATCTTTCTCTGACGAGAAAAAGGGGATCGGCGCAACCATTGATGACGAACCAAACGAATACCACGTGCTCAAGACATCTTTCACTGCATACTTCACCCCAAAGAAGAATACCAGCTATGAACGTCTGAAGTTCAGAGATGTGACACAAAACACAGGTGAGACAATTGACAGTTTCCATACTCGACTCCGTGCGTTAGCAATAAACTGCGATTTTCACGATGCAGACAGTGAAATTCTGACACAGATTTTGCATGGTTGCACATCATCTAGACTGAGGAGAAGAGCGCTTAGGGATTCGTTTACACTGGACCAGATACTTTCGGAAGCACGATCTCAAGAGCTATCCGAAGCTAGGGCTGCAGACATTGAACAAACAGCTCACAGTCACAAGGTAAACGCAGTCAAGAATTCTGCCGGTCGTAAGCATGGAAGAGGAGGAGGTCAGTCCTCACACACAAACAATCGTGAGGGACAGAGTGGCTTCCAGCAGAGAGGCAGAGGTGGATTTTCTCAACGAGGTAGAGGAAGTTCCAGACCGCCAAGACAAAATACAACATGCCGTAACTGTGGTGGACCATTCCCACACCCCGACGGATGTCCAGCTGCGGGAAAGCAGTGCAGAGCTTGTTCGAAGATAGGACACTACTCTCGTGTTTGTAGATCCAAACAAAAGCCTGTGAAGATCAACAACGTATCGAATACTTGTGACAGATCAGCCGATAGCTCCAGTGAGGAATCAGTCTTCCACGTCACCCACAATTCCAAAATTCCAGCAGTCCATGCCACACTGTTTGGGAAAGAAACGTCATTTCTTGTCGACAGTGGTGCGACAGTAAATATTGTGCACACGTCGATATGCCCAACAAATCTGAAACTCAAACAGCCATGTCCCAGAATTATGGCCTACGGTTCTGACAAACCTTTGCCTGTGGATGGATACTTTTCGACAGACCTAGAATACAAAGGCAAAAGAACACATGCAAAATTCTACGTCGTCAATAGTGACAAGAAAACAGATAGTCTTATCTGCGCAGACACTGCACAAGCTTTGGGACTGATACAGTTCGCATTCTCTGCGAGCCTGAATTTGGACACATCTGCCCAATCAACAAGTTCCATCGCTGACAACTTCACAGAACTTTTTGATGGTAAACTAGGACACATCAAAGATACGAAAATCAAACTGCATGTGGATCCTGAAGTACAGCCTGTTGCGCAACAGCACCGACGTGTTCCATTCCATCTTCGAAAACAGGTGGAGGCCGAACTGAAGAAACTTCAAGAATTGGACATTATCGAGCCGGTAACTGGACCGACTCCCTGGGTCAGCCCTATTGTGTGCGTCCCCAAGAAACGTGAGGGAGAAGTTAGAGTGTGCGTTGATATGCGCGAACCAAACAAAGCAATAGGTAGAGAAAAACATCCTATGCCAACACTCGACGACTTGATTGCAGATCTGAATGGGGCTACAAGGTTCAGCAAACTTGACATGACTCAAGCCTATCATCAGCTGGAAATTGACTCAGACTCTCGTCAGATCACCACATTCTCGACTCACGTTGGATTGTTCAGATACAAAAGGCTGTTATTTGGAGTCAATGCAGCTTCAGAAATTTTCCAAAACGCCATATCCAATGTACTGCATGACATTCCTGGCGTTAGAAATCTGTCTGACGACATCATCGTATTCGGGGCTACTCAGCAAGAACATGACAGGAGCTTGAAGAAGACACTTCAACGCCTACAAGAGGTGGGAGCAAAACTCAACCGCAAGAAATGCATTTTTTCTGCGTCCGAGCTGACATTCTTTGGCCATGTGTTTGGAAGAGGGGGGATGACCGCAGATCCTGAGAAAACCAAGACAATTCTCAATGCCCCTGCACCTACAAACATCGCTGAACTCAGATCGTTTCACGGTATGACTCAGTACATGGCTAGATACATTCCTGCGTATGCGACAATCACCAGTCCACTGCGTGAACTACTCAAGAAAGATGTGAGTTGGACCTGGTCAGCAGCTCAACAGGCGGCGTTCGAAAAGCTGAAAGAAATGCTCACCTCAAGCCCAGTCATGGCATACTTTGATCCTGCTAAAGAAACGTCTATCCTGGTGGATGCTAGCCCAGTTGGTCTTGGGGCGATTCTCGTCCAAGACAACAAGGCAATCTGTTACGCGAGCCGAGCGCTCACAGACGTCGAAAAACGCTACTCACAGACAGATAGAGAGATGCTTGCTGCTGTCTATGGAATCGAACATTTCCACTTGTACGTGCAAGGAGCTCCATTCAAACTCATCACTGACCACAAACCACTGCTCGGGATAGTCAAAAGCCGAAACCCAACAACAGCCCGAATTGAGAGATGGCGTCTTCGACTCATGCCGTACGAGGTCGAATTCGTGTACAGGCCAGGCAGAAATGAACAAAACCCAGCTGACTACATCAGCCGGCATCCTCAAACAACACCTGCCAGAGACAACGCTGGTGAGGAGTACATTGCATTCCTAGCCAAATTTGCAGTACCGAAAGCAATGACGCAAGGCGATGTTCGAGCTGAAACTCAGAAAGACTCTCAGCTCCAGAAAGTTATGCAGGCAGTCCAAACTGGACAATGGAGAAGTGACATTTCAGACTTTGCACGATTCAAAGACGAGTTATCCGTGCATGATGGACTTGTTCTTAGAGGTCATCGTCTCATTCTTCCGCAGTCACTTCAGAACCAAGCCATAGACATTGCTCACCAGTCACACCAAGGTATTGTGAAGACCAAGCAACTGATCCGGGAAAAAATCTGGTTTCCTGGTATCGACAAACTGGTTGAGAATGCTGTGAAGTCCTGTATTCCATGCCAGGCCACGTACAAAGGACCAACACAGAGAGAACCTCTCCAACCAACACCACTCCCTTCAGGCCCATGGGTAGCAGTGGCGATTGACTTCGCTGGACCGTTTCCATCGGGAGAATACGTGTTGGTGGTCACTGACGAATACAGTCGATACCCAGAAGTGGAGATCGTCTCATCCACTTCAGAAAGAACCATACTCCCCCGTCTGGACCAAATTTTCGCACGCCAAGGCTTCCCTGAAATCTGCAAGACAGACAATGGCCCACCATTCAACGGTCAAGCCTTTGCACAATACGCTGAGAGGAATGGTTTCAGGCACAGGAAAATTACGCCTGTGTGGCCTGAGGCGAACGGTGCAGCTGAGCGCTTCGTGGGAACCCTCAAAAACAATATCCGTACATCAACAGCTGACGGCCGAAACTGGAAGGAGGAAATCCCAACGTTTCTCCGAACATTTAGGGCAACGCCACACACTGCAACTGGTGTCTCGCCATTCGAGGCAATGACAGGACGGAAGATGAACGTCGGTCTACCCACAGCTCCGAAACATCTCTCTCCGGTCCCTGTGCATACTCGTATTGCACACAATGACCATCACAATAAAGGAAAGATGGCAGAATACGTTAATGCCCGCCGTCACACTGCACAAGCAAAGATGGCACCTGGTGATTACGTGTTGGTCAAGCAGCCCAAACAAAATGCGCTGACAACGCCGTACAACACGACGCCATGTCTGGTGAAAGAGAAGAAGGGGAGCATGATAACAGCTTGCCGCCCTGACGGATCTCTCATCACCAGAAATTCGTCCCACTTTCGACAGCTGCCAGCACACATCAACATTCCTGGCGACGTTCCAGAACTCGATGCTCCAGAGGACCCAGACATCATTCCTGGAGACATCATTCCTGCTGAGACACCTTCAACTGGAGAAACTGGGAACAACAATACAAGCTACGACCAGCTTCCATCACCCAGTACAAGACGTTCAGGCCGAACCACCAAAACTCCAACTTACCTGAAAGACTACGTCCTCAACTAATCCATTACGTCGATCTTGTACATGACCTGTCACTAGAGGACAACGTGTAGTTAGGTTGTCTCTCTATTTAGTCAAATTTAAGCATTGTTTGATATTAAATATCATTTATGTTTCTAGTCATTGTCAGAGAGCATCAGAATGCTCTGTAGTTTTGATTTGTGTTTATGGCCTGTATATCAAGGAGGACAGCAGTGTAGCTAGGCTGATCCAACTTGATCCTAAGTGATCGTGTAGAGTGGTCACAATATTATGTTCTTATTATCATAAGAAGAGCATCAGAATGCTCTGTATTTTGGATTGTGTTTATGGACTGTATATCAAGAAGGACAGCAGTGTAGCTAGGCTGATCCAACTTGATTCTAAGTGATCGTGTAGAGAGGTCACAATATTATAGTTTTTAAGTGATCGTATATTTTGGTCATATTAGCCTACTAAAATTTCTTTCATTTCATTTTATTCATGAAAGCTTAAACCTCAAGTCATATACTTACATATGAGTGAAGGACCGGACGTGAATTCCAAGAAACCATTCAGAACTGAGTGGACACTTTTTCATCAAAAACTGAATATCTTGACATTCAAGTTTATCATTTGTTCGTGCAAAATTTAATTTGATTTTATATGACGTTCCTATATTGGCACAGTAGGCATAACCAGTCACTCATGTGTTTGCATCCCTTTATTCTATTCTATTGGATGTTTTGAATTTTCTCAATGTCTCTGACATACACACCCACATGCAGCCAAGACATGTATTTGCTTACTGATGTGTATTCAATATATATTGATGAAGCCAAAGGTTTAATTTTTAGAAACCATTGAATTCAAATTAATGCACAATGCATATCTTCCTCAAATTTTCGAGTTTCGGATGTTACTCTTTGACAATTCATTTTCATTGTAATTGTCCATTCAAGTTGAGGAGGGATGTTGTGTCCAAAGCCTAACTGAAATTGAAAGTAGATTGTAATATGTAATATGAGTTATTTCCCTTGAATAAAAGGACACTTCCGGTTCCAGACAAGTGCCACGTTGTTCTGGTTTTATTGTGCGCAAGCCGTACGTTTGTATTTTGAATGTATTAGGCCACTAGCTGGTCATTCTCAAGAGAAACATAACAGGTGCCTTGGTGGTGGTTCAAACCCTGGCCACCCAGTTACCAGCCCAACACTCTAATCATTACTCCGCGATATCCCTGCCCCCTACTCTCCCCAAAAGTGTATATGAATTCTGTTTACTTTCAAACAGAAAAGAAACCATTTTTGCATTCTTTCTTCATTCTGAAATTTTTGTCAAGCAACTGAATCAGTTCTGCTTGAAGAGGCTCTCAACATGTAGTGTGGCTGACTAGCTAGTGTATGAAGGTAAAAGACTCTGATGAGGATGCTGCTGCTTGTATTTTATTGCTGAAAGTTGTTAGGGTTTCTTTTTGTTCTTCTTTTCTTTTTACTGAGTGTTTGGTCTAGCATATCTTGACTAATTCAGTTGTTCCAGTTGAATAAGGTTGTGGGTTTGTTTTTTTCTGTCTGTGGAAATAACATTGTAAAAACAGGTCACCTAAGACCATAAGAAATGGGTTTACATCTGCTTCTGTGTGTGTGTGTGTGTGTGTGTGTGTGTGTGTGTGTGTGTGCAAACAAAATTGCCCTATCCAAGTGTATTGTCTTTAGCCCTGCCAACCTGAGAAATGCCCCCTAAGTGAGAATATCCAAATGCTTCATTTGTAAAAGTGTATTTTGTTCCTGTCAGGATTTTTCATTATCATTATTATATTTTTATTATTGCTATTATCATCATCATTATTGTCATTTATTAGCATTATTTTTTGTTTTTAGATTATCATAGCTAGTTTTGTTCATATAGTTGTTGCCACTGATTTGTGAAAACAGACTTCATATCACTTTGGAAATGGGCCTTTTTGTATTGTCATTATCACTTATTATTTGAAATATCACTTGAAGATGCTACTTGAATGTTGTACCGGTCATCACACTGGATGGAGATCCAGTCAGTATTTTAGTGAAGGTGCTGTCTGTCTGTCTGTCTGTCTGTCTGTCTGTCTGTCTGTCTGTCTGTCTGTCTGTCTGTCTGTCTGTCTGTCTGTCTGACTATCTGTCTGTCTGTCTGTCTGTCTGTTATGTCGTTCAGTGAGGATTGTACATGCATGTAGGATACTCTTTGGAGAGGAACAGTCTTCTAACATCACCAAACACATTTCAACTCATTTCCATGCTCCTTTCATCCATGGACAAAAGATCTTGTTGTGATGAACTTCTAGAAAAACCTGTTTCAGAAAAGAAATGTCTTATTATCAAACAGTATGATTGTGTCGGTGAAATTGCATTTGTGAATTCAAAATGTTGATTAACTTTTCTTTTTTTTTGTTTTTTGATTTAGCCATTGTCGAGAGCAGACCAGTAGTAATTGCATTATCTGTAATACTGGGTTAAATGTGATAGTTCATGTGAGTTGAATGAAGATGCACTGAATGAGTTTGTAATGTGCTAAATTATTTTGTTGTGTGGTGTGACCAGGTCTGTGTTTGTCATTGAAGAAAAATGCATTTTGAAAGTTTATATACTACAATAAACACTTGACAAATAAGATGTTTGCCTGATTCTGTGTGTGTGTGTATGTGTGTGCGTGAATGTTTGTGTGTGTGTGTGTGTGTGTGTGTGTGTGTGTGTGTGTGTGTGTGTGTGTGTGTGTGCGTGCGCATGAATGTTTCTGTGTGTGTGTGTGTGTGTGTGTGTGTGTGTGTGTGTGTGTGTGTGTGTGTGTTTAATATCAGTAAATCAAGAAAGGCTGTCTACTTCTAGTAAACATTCATCCTGGTTAATAGGCTGGAAGGGAGGGGGCCTGGAGAGGGGGGATAGCTGATGGTGTTGCTGTGGTGTATGTGTGCGTTTGCGTGTGTGCGAGCGCGCGCGCGTAGTGTGTGAGTGTTTGTGACATTTTTATTTGAAGTTATCATATAATGTCTGAACAAATATGAAATGTAGCCATTTCGTGTCTTTGATTATGACTTGTATCAATATGCCTGTCAGTATTGTAATTGCCCTTCAGGGATGATTAGTGTTTTTGACTTGACTTGGACACAGATTTTCACATCACAACACACTGATGGAAACAGCAGGATGCCATATAACTGCTGCGAAAAGAGGAGAGAACTGTTGTGTGTGTGTGTGTGTGTGTGTGTGTGTGTGTGTGTGTGTGTGTGTGTGTGTGTGTGTGTGTGTGTGTGTGTAGATCTAATGTTTGTTTTTTGTTTATCTCAAACTCTGTGTGTGTGTGTGAGAGAGAGAAAGTGAGACAGAAACAGACAAACATATAGATAGACTGACAGACACAGAGAGTAGGGTTGTGGTTGTGGGGAAGCACATGAAATAGTACAACCCCCCCCCCCCCTTCCAAAAGAAGCAGCGAGATATATATATATATATATATATATATATATATATATATATATATATATGGATTGGTGGTCTGGGTGGTAACGCGCCTTTCCTAGAAAGCAAGAAGTCAGGGTCGGAGTGTGCGGGGTTCGTACCCCGTTTGGACCCAAAACTTTTTCCCCATCCATTAGACCCTGAGTGGTGGTATGGGCACTAGTCTTTCGGATGAGACGATAAACCGGGGTCCTGTGTGTTACACATCACTATTTAGCGCACGTAAAAGAACCCACGGCAACAAGGGGGTTGTCCCTGGCAAAATTCTGTAGAAAGAAGCCACTCTGATAGGGAAACAAATAGCCTACACTTGCATGCAGGAAAAAGAAGAAAAAAAAAGGGTAGGCGCTGCACATGTGGCGACGCGCTCTCCCCGGGGAGGGCAGCCCGAATTTCACGCAGAGAAATCTGCGTGACATAAAGTGGTACAAAATACAAAACAAAATACAAAATTAGACCCCGAGTGGTGGTATGGGCACTAGTCTTTCGGATGAGACGATAGATTGAGGTCCCGTGTGTTACACATCACTATTCAGTGCACATAAAAGAACCCACTGCAACAAGGGGGTTGACCCTGGCAACATTCTGTACAAAAGCAACAACAACAAACTTGATGAGTAATTGTAGATAGGGTGTGTTTCCAATTAGCTATAATTTTACTCATTTACACTTTTGCTCGCTTATAAGACAGCACATTCAAAATAGTGTTCAGGTGCTCGGATATAAGAAAGCCCGCTTAAAACAAAGCCCGCTTATAAGAAAGCCTAAAATCGGTCCCCACGACTTTCGTATAAGCGGGTCCCATTGTATTTTCTTTATAACAAAAAGATACACTGTTAAACATTATCCTGCAGAAAGATATTGCATTTAACTTTCAACTTTGATATTTAGACGTCCAAACAAAGCCGTACTGCATTAGAGTAGCATAACAGAGCCCTGACTTCAGGAAATTGCAGAGATGTGAAAGAGAGAGTATGTAGCTGAAAGGTGTTATTTCAGATGGTCTCAGTTTGAGTGTAGAGAACGTGTTAGATGTGACTTTTTAAAAGGCATAAAGCCTTTTTGATTTATGGATTTCAAATGCATACACACGCACGCCACCACACACACACACACACACACACACACAGAGAAAAACCCGCATACAACAGGGCTGCACACACACACAGAATCACACACACACAATCATACAGACACACACACACAATTACACATACATACACACAGAATCATACACATGCATACAAAATCACACACACATACAGAATCTCACACACACACACACACACACACACACACACACACACACACACACACACAGAATCACACACACAAACATATTATGTGTCAAGTCAGTTTATTGTAGAATAAACTTTCAAAATGCATTTTTCTTCAATGACAAACATAGACCCAGTCACACCACACAACAAAATAAAATAATTCAGCACATTACATCCTCATTTAGTGCATCTTCATTCAACTCACATGGACATTCACATTTTACCCAATATCACAGGTAACGCAAGTAATACTGGTCTGCTGTCTACAATGACTAGAAAAAAGGAGAAAAATTCACAAACATTTTGAATTCACAAATGCAATTTCACTGACACAATCATATGGTTTGATAAAAAGACAAGACATTTTATAAGAAAAGTTCATCAACATTTAGAATTCACAAATGCAATTTCACCGACACAATCATACAGTTCGATAAAAAAAAAAAAAAATTCTTTTCTGAAACAGACTTTTTTGTTCATCACAAAATCTTTTGTCCATGGATGAAAGGAGCATGGAAATGAGTTGAAATGTGTTTGATGATGTTAGAAGACTGTTCCTCTCCAAAGAGTATCCTACATGCATGTACAATCCTCACTGATTAAGACATGACAGACAGACAGACAGATATTCTGACTGACAGACATAGATAGATAGATAGACAGACATACTGACAGGCAGGGAGAAATAAGGGGGACAGGACAGCCTAGTGGTTAGAACATTGCTCGCAATCTGATGACCTGGGTTCAAAACCCGTTCAAGGGGATTTTTTCCCCTGGAGTTAACATCAGTGCTGACTCCACTCTCCCCAAAAGCCCTTTGGATGAGACTTTAAACTGAGGCCCCATGCGCAAATGCACACAGAACATCTTGCGCACTTGTTAAATCCTGTTCCACTTTTCGAAAGTAGGCTATTGTGTGCCTGTGGGAACAGATGACAAAATTACAAAACCGCATACACATGGGGACTGGATGTAAAAAAGCACACGAGTGCTTATTCCATTATCCTTGAAATAAA
>CM060331.1:8131841-8136841 GCA_030674155.1 Stramonita haemastoma | reverse complement strand
TGCAGTGGAAGTTGCGACCCCAGTGGAAACGCAAATGTTTACGCATGTTGGCTTCGGTTCAAACCGCTGCTACACACAAGGCATGGACTGTTTACCTTTGGGAAAAAACACATGACATGCATGCACTCATCCTACAAACTACCAAGAAGGTGGTAGGTTAGTTAAGACACCTGTCTGCCAACATGTAAACCATGAGGTTCCAGGTTCGATTCCCAGCCTAGCCCTTTCTTCCCAGTTTGACAAAAAAATCAAACTGGATGTCAAAGTCATTCAGATGAGACTTTAAACTGACACCCCATGTGCAAACACATGCAGAACAACTTGCACAAACACTAATAATCTGTTCCGCCTTTCGGAAAAGTAGGCCATTTTGTGCAGGAGGGATTACAACAAAATTAAAAAAACCAGCATGCACACAGGTTTTGCGTTTAGACACCTTTCCAGAGGAAAAATTGGGGAGTTGAGTCCCCAGAGTGGTTTGGGGCTATATAGGGCAACCTTCTGGCAGCTCCTGCAATGGCACTGGAACCATTCGTATGGGCGATTGCCTTTCTAATGGACTGTTCCAGTGATGTGGAGAGGGGGGGTCTGCTGCATGGGTAGCAGCTTGCCCTCCATACTTACCCAGGCTTTGCCTCTAAAGCATAGAAAGTAACTCCATCGTCTTCTGAGACTGACGGATGCCTACTGCCACAAACCACCATTTTGTTCATCAACCAACCACCGTAGTGCAGCGAGTGGTTAGCACACTGGATTCCTGGCTGGGGGAGGGTTGGTTTGAACCCCATTAGAGGCAGAGGAGGTTTAACTGGTCAGGTCAGGGGCTTTGGATTTCTGGATCTTATCCAGAGCAAGTTTCACTTTCAGGGTAGTGGTGAAGACTAAGACCAGGCAGTCAAGCTGCAGATCTCTCAGGCCTGGTTGATGCAGCTCTAGGTTTTTTCTGATAGGAAGCCTCCATGTCATGTGTACATATTATATAGTACAGTCCTGTCAACTGAGGCCTGGTTGTAGGTGATTATAGTCTCTAAGGTTTTTTTTTCTGATAGGAAGCCTCCATGTCATGTATACAGTATATAGTACAGTCCTGTACAACAAGGAGCCCTGGTTGATTGTAGCTCTAGGTTTTTTCTGATAGGAAGCATACACACACTCAGTACAGTCCTTGAAAACAGCTCAAACCAAGGGTAGATTTCACCAGCATCATTGCGGTCCTCATCATCACTGTTCATAATGACAGATCTACTTTTTGTTGAGTTTTTTTAAAAGTCAGTGGCAGCTACTGCCCTGTTGTAATGCTGGCCTGATTTCAAAGACACTGCCTCCTTCATGGTGAATTCAAGCTGATGGGATAGATCTGCCCATCAGGAGATTCAGGGAAAACAGAACTTTGTCACATGCACAAAAAATGAGCTGATTATTGTCTTGTGTTGTGTCTGATGGTGTAGTGTAGAAAAGAAAATATCACACAGCAAGGTCAAATCAAGATAATGAATGGACAGTACCAGTATATCACAAAATACAGCAGCAAACAGAAAGGGGAAAAACCTGGGCAAACATTAACAAACAAACAGCAAAAGAAAGCCTCCCTCCCCAACAGTCACTTGAAATCAAGTTATTCATTGCAAAACAAGATGGCGACACATTTCCATAAGCTAAACCTAGCATCTGCTGATTTTTGCAGGACAGTTTACTTCTCCCTTAGTTTAGTACAGATTACAAATGGTCTATACCATATTTTGCAATCTCCTTGACGCTTTTGAATTCAGTAATGATTCAGAGGTAAACTTTTCTGCTTCAAAATTTTGCGTACAAAACTACGCATCACGAGTAGTAAAGTACTTACCAGTGAAAAAAGTCCAAACACAACCCAACTTAAAAAAAAAATCCCTTTTTGAGCATCACACACCACGGCAGTTGTTTTTCCCCATTTTCCGCTGCTCTCAGATGCTGGCACTTGAGCCCTGATGATCTAATCTCAGCTCACGCACTGACCACATGGAAGGGCCAACTTCCTGCCTTCAAGATAGCGTGGCACCCTTTCCACTGTTACAGTGGAGAAAAGTGACCACATGGATTTTGGCTTCCAACTTTTCCGTGTTGTGTGATACATTAGTAGTATTCTTCAGCATTATATATACAAGTGTACTGAATGCAGTGTTCTCTTGTTGTGAAGAAGTAAATTTGAATCAATATATCCATATTGTGTAGGAGTTATAACAAAAAATAACAGCTTGATTAGATGTTCCTGTCAGGTTACTCTACTTTGTTTAGTATTGAGAGTGGTAATGTTTGTGCTAATTACATAAACTGAATGCAATTTTCCTTCTGAATTCAGTTTAGTCTGACTTTGGCAAAATCAGGATTGTAATCTTAATCAATGTTTATATTTTTAAACTTCCTCTAATAATTATTTGTTGTATGTAGTCTACATGTTCATCACTTTTGAAGTGTTCAAATCTGGGAAAATCTGGTCAATTTTGCTGTCTCAATCTAGGCTAGCATGGCGTGGGTGTGTGTGTTGAGTCAACAAGCCTGGTGCACGCAGCATGCCTGTCTTATGTAACTTCAAAAAATCAATCAAAAAGTAAAAACTGACAAAAACAAAAACAAAAACCAAGATGAAAATCAAAACCCCCTACAACCAAAGACCAACAAAAGCAAAAATCTTCCCAGTCAGTGTTTCTAATCTGAAAGACTTCAAACTACCCAGAGGCAGGTTTGTCTTAGGGAAAGGCAAACACAGACTAAATGCTCTTAAAATGAAAGGCAACATAATATCAAAGGGACAACAAAAAAACAAACTTACCAAGCTGGACCCTGTGTGACTTCATCTGACTTGATTTGATGACAGCGCCCGATGTCTGGTTTTTGAGGTCGTCTCCTGTCTGGTTCGCCATCACCTTGTTGGCCGGTTTTAATGGTCGACGGCTGCGCTGGTCACTGCTGTTATTTCTGATTTGGTTATGATGGAGACCTGATGAGGCATGGCGCACAGATTCGTCATCTAGTGACAGCATGTCTGGTGCTATTTTTCTTTTGCGTTGTCGTTTTCCGTTCCTAACAGCAGCTGTGTCTGAGGATATTTCTTTTGGCTCTGCAAATGAAGATACACAACATACTTCTTTGTTCTTGTTCTGGATACTTTTTCTTTTTCAGTCCACAAATAAAGACAAATAATCAATGATGTGTGTACGTATGTGTGTGGAGTGTATCGTTATATGTGTTAGTTATTTCATCAGTTTAACACCCTTCCACTGATTAATTAGTGATTCAGATGGGGATTCCAGGAAGTGTATGTGGGTGAGTGTGGGTGTGTGTGTGTGAGGGGGGGGATTAGGGGTAAGTATATGACATAGCTAATTATGTGAAGTAATCAACTATAAGAACCAAATATCAAAACCATAAAACAAGAATAATGAAAAGAAAGAAATAACAGCTTAAACACTAACTTTGCAAGTACCTGATAATAGGACTATGACTTACTACAATTTCTTTCATTTGCACAATGTCTTTTAGAATTAGTTTTAAGGAAATGTAAAAGTCCTTCGGATGAGACTTTAAACCGAGGCCCCGTGTGCAAATGCATGCAGAACATCTTGCGCACACGTTAAATCCTGTTCCGCTTTTCGTAAGAGTAGGCCATCATGTGCCGATGGGAACAGATGACAATATTTACAAAACTGCATACACACGAGGACCGGATGAAAAAAAGCACATGATTGCTTATTCTGTTATCCTCAATATAAAAGAATAATAATAATAATATAAAAAATAAATATACATGATGGTATGTACCAACAGGTAAAAAGTGTTGTTTTTTTTAAATCTCTGCATTCTAAAAGAATGTGAGCTATGATGATATTTTTGCCAGATACATGTTGCTTTTTATTATATTTCTGAAAGAATTTAGCTTAAACCAATAATAAGAGATACAACATTTATGAACATTTATATCTGATATACAACTAGTCTAAACTTGACATTTATAACACTTTTCAAATGTATACATATATATATATATCAAGTTTAGATAAGGTTTGTGTAGAGAATGCAGTGTTCTCTTGTTGTGAAGAAGTAAATTTGAATCAATATATCCATATAGTGTAGGAGTTATAACAAAAAATAACAGCTTGATTAGATGTTCCTGTCAGGTTGCTCTACTTTGTTTAGTATTGAGAGTGGTAATGTTTGTGCTAGTTACATAAACTGATTGCAATTTTCCTTCTGAATTCAGTTTAGTTTGACTTTGGCAAAATCAGGATTGTAATCTTAATCAATTTTTATATTTTCAAACTTCCTCTAATATTTGTTGTATGTAGTCTACATGTTCATCACTTTTGAAGTGTTCAAATCTGGGAAAATCTGGTCAATTTTGCTGTCTCAATCTAGGCTAGCATGGCGTGGGTGTGTGTGTTGAGTCAACAAGCCTGGTGCACGCAGCATGCCTGTCTTATGTAACTTCAAAAAATCAATCAAAAAGTAAAAACTGACAAAAACAAAAACAGAAACAAGATGAAAATCAAAACCCCCTACAACCAAACACCAACAAAAGCAAAAATCTTCCCAGTCAGTGTTTCTAATTTGAAAGACATCAAACTACCCAGAGGCAGGTTTGTCTTAGGGAAAGCCGAACACAGACTAAATGCTCTTAAAATCAAATGCAACATAATATCAAAAGGACAACAAAAAACAAACTTACCAAGCTGGACCCTGTGTGACTTCATCTGACTTGACTTGACGACAGCGCCCGATGTCTGGTTTTTGAGGTCGTCTTCTGTCTGGTTTGTCATCACCTTGTTGGCCGGTTTTAATGGTTGACGGCTGCGCTGGTCACTGCTGTTATTTCTGATTCGGTTATGATGGAGACCTGATGAGGCATGGCGCACAGATTCGTCATCTAGTGACAGCATGTCTGGTGCTATTTTTCTTTTGCGCTGTCGTTTTCCGTTCCTAACAGCAGCTGTGTCTGAGGATATTTCTTTTGGCTCTGCAAATGA
>CM060331.1:8069341-8126841 GCA_030674155.1 Stramonita haemastoma | reverse complement strand
TTTAGCCTGTGAATTTAGACTGAGCCCTGTGATTGCTCTGAACAGAGAACATGTGGTAAATTTTAACACCATCATGGTCTTTGTTGTAGGTTTAATTTTGGGTGGAATATTGTTCAACTAGTAAAATGCTGGAAATATTCCAGTGTGACTTTACAGACATATGGGTGCGAAGGGCCACTTAATTTTTTTTAATGATTTTATCACTAAAAATTATGGAAATATTCCAGTGTGGCTTTACACTACAGATATTTGGATGTGAATTTTTATCACTAAGAATTTTGACTTATTAATTGTGATAAATCATTTAGCAACTCTAAAAACAGGTGCAAGGACATTGGAATGTCATTGGGTACATTGATCTAAAATAAGTTTAGAGTCCTTCTTATTAATGGTTGCACAGTTTCATAGGATGGACCATCATCTGTCCTAAATAAATGAAACATGTGTAAGACTAACTACTAAAATTCTGTGGTAATTTTAGAGGTTATGTTAGATTGTTTTGAGAATGTTTTATTCTCATGAGAATCGCGAACTGGATAGGGTGAGAGTGCATTTTGGTAAATTTTGGTAATTGAGCTTAGCATTGTAAACTAGCTCAGTGATTGATGGTTGATGTGTGAGCATTTGAAATATACTGTAGGATTAGTTTTGTTGTGATTTAAACCCTTGACCTGTGTTTGAATTCGAGGAGTTCAAATAGGTTTTACATTGTATGTTCTTTTTCATTCCAGGAACATCGCCTTCTTGTCACATCGTGCTGTTTCCATGGTTTCATCACCACCCCTATCATTGTTTGATTAGTCTTTGCGTTTCTGAACCGAGACTGATCCTTGTTTGATTTTGTAGTTGAGGAACTGGACAGAAGTTAATTTTTTTTTCAATTGTACTTGCAGTACAATTGGTGATTTGTAATTTTTTGTATTGTTAATGTTGTAATGTAGTAGGTTGTGTTAGTGAAATATATGTGAAAACCCAACTTGCTCGGTCTGGAGAGTTACATTCAATGAATGGTGTTATTCGTCACATTCACAGTGTATTCAGTGTGACTGCTGAGTGAGTTGAGGTAATTAATCTAATTTTACTTACCTACTCCCTTCCTTTAATATTTCTTCTCTTCCTATTTTTCTACTATCCTCTTTCTATCCCCCTTTATCATTCCCCGGCCCTATTCCTCTTTAGGGTTACTAAAAAAAATAGGAATTAGTCTAGGACTCTATATTTCCAGTACCGAGTTAGGTGGAACAAGAATTAGAGTGGCCACCTAGAGAATTCCCCTGTAGGACCCTCTGCAATTGTTTCATGTTTTTATTTTCATTGATCAAAAGAAGAAGAAAAAAATTGCATGTTTAAATGCAAGTAGTTTCTTAACTTTAGAGGGGAGATGTGTCATGAATTGAATTCTTGTACTGAATTCTTGTACATACAACCATTACAATACAAATATCAAATATAGTCATTGATTACAAGTAAATAGGGAGTGGGATAGCCTAGCGGTTTATATTATTTATATTTATTCTTTTATATCGAGGATAACAGAATAAGCTATCATGTGCTTTTTTTCATCCGGTCCTCGTGTGTATGCAGTTTTTGTAAATATTGTCATCTGTTCCCACTGGCACACGATGGCCTACTCTTACGAAAAGCGGAACAGGATTTAATGTGTGCGCAAGTGTTACAGCACTGAGTAGTCTGTTTGAATAAACTTGTATTTGAGAACAAACTCCTCATGGGCACAACTATCAGATTTTGGTCTTTCCTCCCCCATCCTGAAAATCACCATTTGAAAACAGCACATGCATTAAAGTCATACTCAATTTACACTGCTGTAATGTAATCACCAATATGGCCTCTGTGAGTATGTGAGAATGTCTCTTCTGAATCCTCTAAATATAGAGCTATGATTAAGCCATCCAACCGTTACAATACAAATATCAAATATAGTCATTGATTACAAGTAAATTGGGAGTGGGATAGCCTAGCCCTTACAGCACTGAGTAGTCTGTTTGAATAAACTTGTATTTGAGAACAAACTCCTCATGGGCACAACTATCAGATTTTGATCGTTCCTCCCCCATCCTGAAAATCACCATTTGAAAACAGCACATGCACTGAAGTCATACTCAATTTACACTGATTTTCTATAATTTCCTCTTTCTTTGAGTGTTAAATCTCTGGAAAGCAGTAAATTCTTCTCCAAAACTGGAATCAAACAGGAAAAATTTGAGGAAAAAGTAATGGCTGCCATCGAGCATACCAAAATCAACTGGGTAAATGGTCTCTACTTTCTTGCTATGGCTGCAATACCACATCCCCAAAAAGAAAAAGGCAATAACAAAAATAAAGACATCATACCAACAAGATCTACCTACCCTTATAAACCTTTTTGTCACACAAAACCAGCCACGTGTGCTCCTCTAGCTCAGGGAAATGAAGCCAGCGGACATACGCGCATTCTCGTTCTCGTATTAGGCCTACCAATTCACTACACCTAGCCTTGCAATATTTATAGGCTGGCCTTGTCAGCATCTTCACGTGGTGTTACCGGATGTAAACACATAAGGTTAGTTTCCGGGTCAAAAAGAATAGAGTACCAGTCAGAAACAGGTCTGCTGGTTTTCACTGATTTTTTAAAGTATAAAAAAATGCACTGTGTACTTGTTTTTGGAGTTGACGCCATAGATCAACACCAGGTAGGGTTGAAAAAGTGCAAAATGATCATCAAATGAGGATTGCTTGTGTTCCTACAGCGTTGACCCTGCGCATGCACATTGGGGTTAGGATGCTAGCAGATGACAAAGATCGAGGGGGGTACTGTATTTGATGATTTTTTTTTAAAGTTCAAACTTACTAAATTTGTGCAAAATCAAAGAGTTTTGACTCTGGGGCTAGTCTTTCTGATAAAATGGTTTTTGTTTCTGTGGATCCGTAGTAGTGCAGTGCGAAAGCAAGAAAGAGGAAAAGCTTAGCCTAACACATACCGTTTAGCTTCCGGGTCAAATAGTATATTATATTATGTAGAGTGCCAATCAGAAACATGTTTGCTAGTTTTCACAGATTTTTTTAAAACACGTAAAAATGCAGAGTAACCTCAAGCCTCTTTGCTGGGACGTTAGGCCTAATCTAATTTAATCGCAACAGCCTCCAGCCTGCCGGCCTTGACACTTCTTCAGAAGTAATGTTTTTCAAAATGTCAGTATATAGTCGCCCGTGGCAACTCGATAATATTTCCAGGATTCAGAGGTTTTAATGGGAGAGGAATGTGTTAGTTGTGTGAACAAACGCTAAACAACATCACACCAAACGCCGGGTGGTTAGAGTGATGCGCTCGTGATCTGCTTACTTGGGGTCGAATCTCATTCAAGAGGATTATTTCCTCTGGAGTTAACATCAGTGCCGACTCCACTGCCCCCAAAAGTCCTTCAGATGAGCCTGTAAGCCGAGGCCCTGTGTGCGATCGCACGCAGAACATCTTGCACATAAGTTAAAATCTGTTCTGCTTTTCGGAAGAGTAGACCATTGTGTGCTGGTGGGAACAATAAAATTTACAAATCTGCATACACACGAGGACTAGGTCAGTGGATCACTGGATGTAAAAACAATTTTTAAAAAGCACAGAGTGCCTATTCCTGTTCCAGTATTCTGGAAAGAATAAGCAATGAATGACTGTAAGTGTAACATGATAAAAGTATTAGAATTGTCACAGGAAGGTCATTTGCAAAAGATAATTTACTGACAACAGGTACGTTAATTGGTAGGAATCATGTAGATGAGGGAAGCTACTGTTGGTACCTGTGTACATGTTGCCATTGTTGGTATAGTCCAGGGGAAAAATCCCCTTGAATGGGTGCCTTGGTGGTGGTTCAAACCCTGGCCACCCAGTTACCAGCCCAACACTCTGATCATTACTAGGCTATACCCTTCCCCCTCCCCTTCCGAAAAGTGTAGCTGAATTCTGTTTACTTTCAAACAGAAAAGAAACCGTTTTTGCATTCTTTCTTCATTATGAAATTTTTGTCTAGCAACTGAATCAGTTCTGATTGAAGAGGCTCTCAACATGTAATGTGGCTGACTAGCTAGTGTATGAAGGTAAAAGACTCTGATGAGGATGCTGCTGCTTGTATTTTATTGCTGAAAGTTGTTAGGGGTTTCTTTTGTTCTTCTTTTCTTTTTACTCAATGTTTGGTCTAGCATATCTCTACAAATTCGGTGGTTTCAGTTGAATAGGGTTGTGGGTTTCTTTTTTTTCTGTCTGTGAAAATAAAACTGTAAAAACAAGTCACTTAAGGCCATAAGGAATGGGTTTACATCTGGTTCTGTGTGTGCATTTGCAAACAAAATTGCGCATGCCCTATCCATGTATATTGTCTTTAGCCCAGCCAACCTGAGAAATGCCCCCTAAGTGAGAATATCCAAATGTTCCATTTGTAAAAAAAAGTATTAAATTTTTACTTTACCTGGTAGGGTTTTACATTATCATTATTATATTTTTTATTATTGCTATCATCATCATCATCATCATCATCGTTGTTGTTTATTAGCATTATTCTTTGTTTTTAGATTATCATAATTTTGCATTCAGCAGTAGATTAGAGCTAGTTTTGTTCATATAATTGTTGCCACTGATTTGTGAAAACAGACTATATCACATTGGAAATGGGCCTTTTTGCATTATCACTTATTATTTGAGGTATTGAAGATGCTATGTGAATGTTGTACTGGTCATCACACTGGATGGAGATCCAGTCAGTATTTTAGTGAAGGTGATGTCTGTCTCTGTCTGTCTGTCTGTCTCGTCTGTCTGTCTGTTCTGTCTGTCATGTCTTAATCAGTGAGGATTGTACATGCATGTAGGATACGCTTTGGAGAGGAACAGTCTTCTAACATCATCAAAAATATTTCAACTCATTTCCATGCTCATTTCATCCATGGACAAAAGATTTTGTTATGATGAATAGAAAAGTCTGTTTCAGAAAATATATATATTTTTTACCCAAGGCTATGATTGTGTCGTTGAAAATGCATTTCAGAATTCTAAATCAGTAAATGTTGATGAACCTTTTTTTTAAATTTTATTTTTTGCCATTGTCGAGAGCAGACCAGTAGCCTAGTACAGTAGTAGTATTAACTGTGTTATCTATAATACTGGATTAATGGTGGGCAAAAACTGTCACATACACTTTTGTTGCTGTTCATGCCTGTGCACATGCGCTTGCACACACACACACACACACACACACACACACACACACTGTACACACATGCGCGCTCCTGCATGCATGCACAGGCACACACACACTTTGTGTTGCATGTGTGATTATAAATACATTGTCATAGCTAGCATATATAGGTTTCTGTAGACACAAGTCTCACCAGTTTTAACCAATGTCTCCCAGTTATATCCCTGCTTCATAAAACTGAAATATCTTATTATGTAGGATATAACATGCACATTCACACCACCTGCTCACTGATGCCACTCACTGCAAATGACACATCTTACATCTCTTCTTTTTGTTTTTCTTTTGTTTTGTTTAAAAACCTGTATCATAATGTCCATGCATCTCACATCGATGTCAGTCACCTGTACAACCAGAACCCCTGATTTCTTTACGGTGTCGCTTCTCTTCTCACCAACTTGGTTTACACCTCTTTTCCACTCCTCATTTTTTAACAACAGCGTCCTGCTCCACTTCCGGTTCTTCCCGAATGGTCACCATCTCCTCCAGGACTCGGACAGAGCACGAGCCAGCGGTGGCGTGGCCGCGGTTCTGGCGTTGTGAGGGCGTGGCCCCGAGAGTGGAGGGGGGTCTGGGGGAGGTGAGCTTGGTGCTCCAGGTCAAGGACAGGCCGTCCTCAGTCTCTAGAACAGAGGGAAGGGGATGCCCGCAGGCCTCCAGTCGAAAGCGGTTCCACAACTTCCAGATCTCGAACCTGCACAAAGCCACATCTATTTTATTTTTTTTTTAATTAAAAAAATAAAAATGATAATAAAGATTTAAGCCTACACACTGTGTTAGTGGTAATGGGGTAGTAGAAGAAAGTATAGGGAAAGAAATGAGAGAGAGAGAGAGGGGGGGGGGGGAGAGGGGGGGGGGGGGGGGGGGGGGGGGGGAGTTGGAATTAATTCAAATAGCGAAAACGGGGGGGTTGGATAGCCCAACGATTAAAGCATTGCACTCGCGATTTGTCGGCCAGAAATCAGCCCAGGTTTATGCCATTACCAGAGTTCCCGTTCAATGAGGTTTTACCTCTGGAGTTACCATCAGTACTGACTCCACTCCCCTGCAAGTCCTTCAGATGAGACTACAAACAGAGACACCTTGTGTAAATGCGCGCAAAGCTTCATGGGCACATATTAAAACCGTTGTTGTTGTTGTCTTCAATTTTACGTCTGTTCACTTTTAGTGATATTAGAAGGGAAAAAAAAACCCACACCCTCACCCCCACCCACCACACAAAGAAACTTGTAAAAACATAAAAACAACTCACTAACATTAATGCAACTATAACAAATGTCCTAAGGGACTGTAACAGAGACCTTTCACAATTTCAAATGCCAATTTTAAATTATTGAATATACTGGTAAGGGAGTTTTCAGAAAAATGGGGCATGAAAGACTTTACACTCTTGCAGTCAAAAAGTATATTCATGAGTATTAGTGATATTCTCACCACACAAACATTTACCATTTTTGCTGAATTTGGTTGTCAGTTCGTTTAGTTTCATTCTATAAAATAATGTATTAATTCTTCTTGACATGAAAACATTTACACAAGTCTTTGAATTAAAACCCGTTGTGCCTTGCAGAAGTGTAGTCCATTCGAGCCGGTAATAACAGACGACAAAAAAAAGTAATCCAAAAAAAAAAAAAAATGCATGCAGAATAGTATCGTGTTTGACATCCCCCAAGCTGGAATGTGGCTTCCTTAATGCTAGCCCCAAACGGTTGCATACACAAAAATGTCAACATTGCCATGGTTGGTGAACCCCAGAGCTCGAGCTGAGGAATAGGAGAAAAAGAGTGGGAACAGATAATTATGTGAAATAGGTTAAAGATTTTGACACGGAAAAGAGACAAGATATTGATATAGAAAAGATTAGTGATGCGGTGAGTGCGAAAGCGCCTTCCCTGTAATCAACACGCTTCAGTGTGATAATAACTAGTGTGATAATAACTAACGAGGCTTCCCATGTGACTTCAACATGATGTCAAAGACTGTGGAGCTTGTTGAAATATTATACTTCACCAGGAAACAGTTTAAAGATGAAACAAAATCAAATCAAAACTGTGTAGGCCTAATGTCATCATCATAACATTAGTTTGTTCATGTCACCGGTCATTTGTGTTATGTAATGATTGGTGATCTGACCCAAAGGCCTGATAGTAATTAAACATCTGTATGCTGAGACAATTTCGGATCTACTGGTGGAAAAAAAAAGCTTATAAGGCCTATTTAGTATAAATCAATACTCCAATAAAGACTCCTAATGACAGTATGCCACACCATGATACTGAGGGGTCGAAGAGGCCTGGTGGTTACTGCGTCGTGCGCTGCATTCTGATGCCCAGGTTTACACCCAAATTCGAGCCACCACCGACATACCCATTCAATGGTGTTTTTTTTTTCCCTTGTGAGTCCTCCGGATGAGACTTTTAACTGAGGTCATGTCAGCAAACACACTCAGAACATCTTGCACGTATATTAAAACCTATTCCGCATTTGGAGGAGTAGGAAACTGACGAAAAACATTTACAAACTAAATGCACACAGGAACTGGATGTAAGAAGAGAATATGACTGACTTTTAAAAAAATCCTCGCAACAAAGGAATAAAAACAAGCAAGCAAAATAAGAGAAGGAAATTAATAGAGAACAAAATGAACAAAGAATAGGCACTGTATTCTGAGACGGTTCTGCTTCTACAGAAAAAAAAATACTGGTGGTGTTGAATCAGAGATCAGGTTAATGACCTTTACTGAAAATCAACTACACCTATGACACAAAAAGAAAATATATAAACAACAAAGAATGAAACGAAAAACTTTTCATATCCCAAGTTAACGTGAAAAAAAGTTTGAAATCCCAAGTAAACGAGAAAACACACACACACACACACACACACACACACACACACACACACACACACACACACACACACACACACACACACACACACAAAATCCAACAGTCCTTCGGATGAGACTTTAAACCGAGGCCCGTGTGCCAACGCACGCAGAACATCTTGCGCACACGTAATCCTGTTCCGCTTTTCGTAAGAGTAGGCCATCGTGTGCCGGTGGGAACAGATGACATTTACAAAACTGCATACACACGGGGACTGGATGTAAAAAAGCACAAGAGTGCTTATCCCATTATCCTCGATATAAAAGAATATTAAAAAAAAAAAAGAATAAATCAACAAACAAACCAAAACGCACTCACCTTGTCAGTCGGTTCATGAAACCGTAGACCAGAGGGTTGAGCACACACGACAAGAACAGCAAGGCCATGGAAGAGCTCCACTGAAGGAGACACAGGAACTCTCCAGGACTTGAGAACAGCCACCACCACATATAACCCCCAGCAGACGAAATACGTAACGGCAATCAAAACGATTGTCTTCACCGCCTTGCACTTGATCATGATGCCAGAAGCATTTGGGGTGAGTGTTGAACAACTTGTGTGCTTTCTTCAGGGACTGGTCCTTCAGGAAGGCGAGTTTTGGTATCAGTCTTACGGTCACATATGGTGGAGGATGAGGAGGAGGAAGGTAAGGAAGAGGGGGAGGAAGGGGTGGAGGAGGAGGAGGACGGGAAGGAAGAGGTGGTGGATGAAGAGGAAGGGAAGGATGAGGTGGAGAAGAAGAGGAAGGGAGGAGGAAGAGGAGGTGGCAGCAGCAGCTACAGGAGACGGAGACGCTGGGAAAACGGTCCTGCAGCGCCGTGTGTGGCGAAGGGCGGCCCGGAAAATGCTGCTGTAGCTCCAGAGGTGGACCAGCAGAGGCAGGAGGAAGACGAGGACAAGGACCAGGCCGCTGTAGGCCAGGTCAGCCTGCCAGTCGATGCAGCAGAAGAACAACGGGTGCTTCTCCAGCCTGTAGGCCCCCCACCCGCCAGTGGGGGCACCCCCAACACCAGACCCAAATCCATGTCCCTGTCAAAGAATAGGAATGTGTCCATTCAGAATCAAAAGTTGTTTTTTGGTTTTTTTTTTTAAGCTATTTAAAGTCCAAGAGACATTGTAAAATACCCCCACCCCGCCCCCTCTCTGCCACCCACTGAATTATGATTTGATGAGGACTGATTCATTTGTTAACATGACTGGAAATGATGGGCACAAAAATGTGTAATTCTTTTTAGAACCCCCCCCCCCCCCCCCTCCATCTCTGATAAAGATTGAAATCAATTTAATCTAATTAATAGTATTATCAATCACTCTTTTTGTCTGTCTGTTTTGTCTGTTTTGTTTGTTTTTTTGTTGTTGTGTTGTGGTTTTAGGAGGGGAGTGTCTTTCAGAAGAATGGGCTCGCCAGTTTAACATAACTTCAACTTGTCAGAGCTTAAAAAAAATTGGTGCAGTGCCACTTTTTTTTTCTTAGATCTTTGATGAACGTTCAGACAAGTAACTAAGCTTACTGTTGTCTGTATATAAAATTATGAGCAATAACGCGTTGCGCTGCCATTAAGCGCCCTACAAGTCAGACCCAGTACATCCGACTTGGGCATGAGAGAACACTATTATTTTTAAAGTCATTCTGGGGGAAAAACGGCAGGAGAATGGACCAAGAAGGCAGAAAATAGACAAGAATCAATTATGACAGGAAGAAAAGAAACAAGGCAGATAAGAACTAGAAACAAAGAGAGGGGATTCCTGACACAAAATTTTCAGTTGTGATTTAATTTCAAGTCCCAGCGGAGATTTCCGATTTAGGGACTGTGAATAGGAGTCATAGTGTTCATAAAAAGAATTCCCAGAAGGTGGGGATGCTTTTTTTTATATACTGACAGGTCTCGCAATCCCACAGGAAGGGGGGAGGGGGGGGGGGGGGTTCTAACGCAAGTGCATTATCTCTAGACCACCACTAAAGGGTAAAGGTGTCCCATAACCTAGGCCGTCGTAGGGGAGCGAGGCATCAGAGACCTCAGCTTCTCCAGGGGCCAGCATATTGAGTGCAGCGCCCATCTCCTCTCCCCTCCATCGCTGCTTTACCTTCCCTGACCCTAAAGAGGGCAGTACCCGTTTACAGTTGGGTGACCTGGGGGACTGTACTGAAGCTAAAGGCGCGCAAACGGTCACCCATCCAACTGGTAACCACGCTCGACGCTGCTTTAAACTTGACTGGGGGAAAGCGAGCGCTCAAATCAAATCAAATCAAATTCTTTTATTCGAGGATTATGAATAAGCACTGATGTGCTTTTTTACATCCAGTCCCCACCCTAATCAGGGATTACATCATTTAAGAAACACCTTCAATCAAGAACAAACAACCAAACAAACAAGGCCAAAACAACAAGACAGTAATAAACAGAAGACAAGTTGTAAGGACAGAAGATATAACAGAATAACAAAGACGCAATACAGTGAACTAAAATTAATAATAATCAATCAAATGATCTTTATAATAATAAACAAAAACGAGGTGAAACCAGAAAATCTATCTATGATAAGTAAGTAGTAGTTAAAACAAAAGCAAACTAGCAAAGCAGTAAATAAAACATAACAAGTTAGCTACTGGGTACATTATCCATCCATCATCTGTCAACAAAATTAGTCATAAGCCTAGAGATCATAACACTTTGGTAATGGAGAGGGGGGGGGGGGGGGGGGAGCACACACAAAAAAGCAGAGGGCTCTGACCACTGAGCTTACTACCCCGCCCCCAGACCCCCCCCCCCCCCCCCCCCCCCCCCCCCCCCCCCCCCCCCCCACTAACTAACCCGCTATAATAGCGCTGCCCAGGCGGTGTGTGAAGACGGAGGGGTAGCGGAGCGAGTAGCGGATGGCGAAGTTCCTGTCCAGCGAGATGGCCAGCAGGGAGAAGTGCAGGGCGGCCATCACGGCCGTCAGCAGGGAGCTCTGGCAGCGGCACCACACCTCGCCCCCCACCCACCTGCCCTGCACCCCCGAGGCCACGCCCACAGGCACCACCAGCACACACAGACCTGTCCGGGAAGAAGAAAATGGTTAGGCTGTAGGAGCATGGATCAGTAGCGCCCCCTCCACTCCCCTCCACCCCCACCCCTCAAACACACAGAGGCACGGGCAGGTGCGTAAGCGCGCGCACACAAACACACACACACACCACATTTTCTCTCTCTCTCTCTCTCCTCTTCTCTCTCTCTCTCTCTCTCTCTCTCTCTCTCTCTCTCTCTCATCTCTCTCACTACCACACACACACACACACAACACCTTCATTTTTGTTAGTCTGTTTTTTTTCTTTATTGTAAGTGGATTTTGGGGGATTTCTTTCTTCTTCTTCTCTTCTTCTTCTTCTTCTTCTTCTTCTTCTTCTTCTTTTCTTTAATTAAAACTACATAGATCTAGATCTTGATGAAAAAAAGCAAATTTATTGCTTACTCAATGTAGGCCTACCATTTGGAAATAAAATTTTTGACTTTGACACACACACACACACACCACTCCACACGCGAACGCACGCAGAACAGCTAGTGTACACGTTCAAACTCGTTCCGCTTTTTGGAAGAATAGGCCGTTGTGTGGCGGAGAGAACGGATGACAACATTTTCAAAACTGCATACACACGGGGACTGAGTGTAAAAAACATACGAGTGCTTATTCCATTATCATCGCAAAAAAAAAGAATCACACACACACACACAACACACACACACACACACACACACACACACACACACACACACACACACACACACTTACCAAGCCCCATAGGGCATTGTTATAATTATTGAAGTTTAATTGTATCTTTATTCGATTTTGCATTATCATCAACTTATGTTGTTTAGCTTATTCTATTTGTTATTATGATGCACACACACACACACACACACACACACACACACACACACACACACACACACACACACACACACACACACACACACACACGCATGCACGCACGCGCGCGCACCATCCCATCCCATCCCATACATACCGTACGTACCGTACCTACTAGGCTACGCTATACTATACTATGCTATGCTATGCTATGCTATGCTATGCTATGCTATGCTATGCTATGCTATACTGTACTGTACTGTACTGTACTGTACTGTACTGTACTATACTGTACTATACTGTATTACATTACACTATCCTATACTGTATGTATACACTACACTACACTACACTACACTAACTAACTACACTACACTACACTACACTACACTACACTGTACTACTACACTACACTACACTACACTACACTACACTACACTACACTCTCCTACGCTACGCCACGCTACACACTACAACACTACACCACACCACACCACACCACACCACACCACACCACCACCACACCACACTCCACTCCACTCCACTCCACTGCACTGCTGACCTGCCTGACAGCAGGCCAGATTCAGGACGAAGTAGTTGGACACAGAGAACAGCTGACGTCTGCTGTAGATGACCCAGCCCAGAGCCCCGTTACACACCAACGACACCACCAACACCACACACAGGTACACCGTCATCAGCGGCGTCTCTTGCGTCAGCAACTCGTCTGACGTCACCGGAGGTGTTGACTCTGACGTCATTATATTGGCGCGTGCATACAACGGTTTCGTCTGGTTGTCGTCATCGAGTAGCTCCTCAGGAGATTCAAACATGTCTAAGGATTTTCTGATCTTCTCTGTAGGCAAGAATCGTAGTTTGGGATCCCCGGCATCTTTTAGTTCTTGGCTCATTTTCTGACTAATTTGCGCTGTGTGTAGAGCGCTTGTTTACTGTGAGGTCACTGAGTCTGTGTTGTGTGTGATTCCATGAATGTGGTTATTGGTTTGTTCGTTTTTTGTTTTGTTTTTGGTTGGTGGTTTAAAACCAATTGTTATAATCATTTTTTTTGTCAGTGCTTTGTGTTGAGGTTGGTATATTATAACATCAATTGTCCGTCAGAAACAAAGGCGACTCGACACTGACTAGGCCTACCCACACATCAGGTGAAAACTATCCAACACATCAAGCCCCATGGCGTCTTAGTTCTATCAAGACTGACCAGGCAGTTAAACTGAGGGTTAGAATAACGTCACAAAAACACCCAACCTCTTTTTCCTCTAACTGGATTTGTATGGTAGCTAGGCTACAAACGAACCTGATGACCACTGAAAGGAAAGCTAGTCCAGTCCATGAGACAGACCATCACCATGTAGATTATCACCTTTCACAATGTTCGCAGTTTGAAAACAAACAAAAAAAAGGACACGAAAAATGTCTCTTGATCACTGGTATGCACTTTAAAGAAACTGTAGTTCTGAAGACTGACCCTGTTCATGTGTTCCCTCTGCCCTGTGTGATTGGACACGCTAGAGGGGAATGACTTAAGCTCTGGGCTTTCTTATCTCAGTCATGTCTGTCTGTCTGTCTCTCTCTCGGTCATGTCTGTCTGTCTCTGTCTGTCTGTCTGTCTCTCTCTCAAATCATAGGTTGAAACTTTTATTGTTTGGTGAGGGTGGTTTTGTGTTTTTCTTTGTTTTGTTGTTGTTGGGGTTTTGTTTATTATCTATTTTTTTTTTATTGTTGTTTTGCTATTTGCTAATCAGGGCAAGGGCCGGATGAAAAAAAATAGTGCATACTTATTCTGTTACATTTGAAAAATAAAGATCATTCATTCTTTTATTCTGACTCTGTCTGTTTGTATCTCTCTCTGTGTGCAGTATGGTACAGATTCCCATCCACCAATCCTACAGCAGCACTGAGTTGTGGACTAACATTTCATGGGTTGGACTGTCTAAATCTAGCAACAGATAAAATCTGGTCTGTGGTATTCTTGCCTGTGTACTGACCTAGGTCAGTATGATCTTTCTATTCTGAACAACAGTGACAGACAGAAAAAGGAGCACGTTTACTTACAACTGGACAGAGCAATCAAGCTACTATGTCTCTGGCGTTACTATGAAGCTGTTATGGTAAAGGACAGTGAAATATGATGCAATCATTAGTTGTCTCATTTCATCTTTTTCCAACTGTCCTCTATTATTTTTTCAAGGCTCCTCTTTCTCTGTTCTTCTTGTTGAACATGCATTTCCTCATTCTCCAATAGTTTAGTTTATTAATTGTTTTTGTTTAATCATAAAACGTTTACTTATTGGTTTCAATACACGGTACTCTGTGGGTCAAAGTCACTGCTTCGCCCAGTAAGTTAAGCCAGTTTATCAGCGATAAAATGGAAGTGGTCAATGTTATGGAACCCTGCTCTCTTTTCCCATGTTGAAATGTATAACCACAACTGGGGTCGAAAGTAAAGCAGCAAGGGAGAGGAAAATGGGCGCTGTGCTGCATTCACAGAGTTAAAACATCATTCAGCTACATGTAGATTCAAACTGTCTGGCTACCATGCCGTACTGTTCTGTGCCATGCTGTGCTGTACTGTGCCATGCCGTACTGTTCTGTACCATGCTGTACTGTGCCATGTCATGCCGTACACTATATTCTTAAATACCATTGAAGATAATCAGAGAGAAAATAAGAGGGTGGCTTTCTCTATCTCATCTCTCCCCCCCCCCCTTCCCTCTTCTTTACAAAACACCCTTTTCCAAGTTGGTGGTTGTTTATCAGCTTAAAACCTGTCTTTCTGCCTTACGTGGTATTCGACAACAGACGAAAGGGTTGTGAGAAGTAAGAGAAAAAGACTGTGATTATATCTTATTAGCTGCACAGAGACTGTTTGCACAATCACTATGCGAATGTGTGCCAGAGGGATTGTTTGCACAACTGAAAGAAGAAAAAAACCCAAACACACACACATCTGTGCTGGTTTAAAATGAGTTAATACTCCCCCTGCCCCCTCTTCTGTGGATGCCAGTTGCCTGTCAGTATAAATAGCATTCCCAACTTTTCTGTGCTAGGAATTCCCACTCTTTATCTCTGTGTTTCTGCCTTGTTCCTTCCCCTCCCCCCCCCCCGTCACATTCTTGTCTGTTTTTTGCCTTCTTGGTTCATTCTCCAGCCTTTTATCCAGAAAGACTTTAAAGAACAATTCTCTCGGCACCAAAGTTTGATTCGCTGGGCCGACTTGTCAGGTGCTTAACTGGGGTGCAATGTTTTTTTGTTCAATTGAAGGACAATAGTTGCTACATACCCAGTCAAAATTGGTAACCAATGGGAATTGAGCACATTTCTATGTACATGTTATTGTGTGTGTGTGTGTGTGTGGTGTGCTGTGCGCATACAGTAGTAGTAGGCACCCATTAGTCTCGGAAGACTATGGAGTTATGGCTCTAGTCTTTAAAGCGCAAAGCCTGGGTAGGTAAGTATGGAGGGCAAGGTGTTACCCATGCAGCAGACCCCCCTCTTTACGCCACTGGAGTGATCCATTGGAAAGGCAATGACCGATACGAATGGTTCTAGTACCGCCGCAGAGCCACCAGAACGTTGCCAGATAGCCTAAAGCCCCGAGCCACCCTGGGATTCCAACCCCCTGATTTTTCCTCAAGGATGGTGTCTAAACACGACACCTGTGTGCATGTTGTTTTTTTTATATATAATTTTGTCATCCGCTCCTACCGGCACACGATGGCCTGCTCTTCCAAAAGGCGGAACGGGGTTTTAACGTGTGCGCAAGATGTTCTGCATGCGTTCGCACACGGGGCCTTGGTTTATAGTCTCATCCGAATGACTTTGACATTCAGTTCGATTTTTTCGTCAAACTAGGAAGAAAGAGTGAGGCTGGGTATGAACCCAGAAACTCACGGTTTACATATTGGCAGGCTGAACGTCTTAACCATCCTGCCACCGTCCTTCCCGTGTGCATACATATGTGTATTTAATCATATATGCACCAAGAGAGAGAGAGAGAGAGAGAGAGAGAGAAGAGAGAGAGAGAGAGAGAGAGAGAGAGAGAGAATGTGTGTACTGAATCAAATAGTCATCAACCACAACAAAACACTCATTCAACACAAAACAACACTTCTTTCTTTTATCTTTTTCTCCATTCATCCTCTTTTAATTGATCCACAAAACAAATTAGGTGAAAATTTATTGAGAAACATGTTCATGTAAAATTACAGATGTTGTTCCATATCGACAACACATTTTGCAACAGAAGAATAAGAAAAGGCATCACCCACAAGTCAATACCCAAATGTACACAAAATTGGCCGACTAAAAGTCTGGTTTTGAACTCCCAAATAAGAATCATTGTGTAGAGGACAAAAATGTAGTGTGATGTACCTTGTCTCCCTGTTTCACTCACCCTGTGATGAACAAACATACTACCACTGAAAACAAGATAAAAACTTTCCAAAAAGAAAGAACATACTAAAAAATACAAAAATGAAAAACAACAGAACGACAAAAAAGGATCCTTTAACAATACAAATAACAAAAAAAGTGAGACTTTTGTACATAAGTTGAAAGATCGAAGAATACCCCCCCCCCCCCTAAAAAAATAAAGCCACCAAAACAACACTCCCCCCAAAATCAACCAACCAGAAATAAACCCCCCAAACCCAAGCATCCCCCCTCCAAAAAAAAAAAAAAGAAAAAAAGAAAAGAAAGAAAAAAAAAAAAACCCAAACAAAATAAAACAAAAACCCCCAACAAAAAGCAAAACACAACCCAGGAAGAAAACTCTAATATTGACAATATGAAAGTAAATAATAAGACTGTGAGACAATGTGGTGTGCACACCTCAAAGTGTGTATAGATAGATCTCTTTTCTTTTATTTCAGGTTAATGGAGTAAGCACTCATGTGCTGTGTGTGTGTGGTGTGTGTGTGTGTGTGTGTGTGTGTGTGTGGTGTGTGTGGTGTGTGTGTGTGTAGTTAGTGTGGTCAGTCGTGTGTGATTGTGAGTATAGTATATGCAGTGTTGTGTATGTGAGTAAATGAATATAATGACAGATAAGCATGATATCCCGAACAACTGAGACATGAAAACATGATATTCAAAAAAAAAAAAAAAAGAAGAAGCAAGAGAATAGAACCAAACCAACCAAGCAAAGCAAAGATGCAGACAAGTATTCTACTGCACACAGATATCATGCAGACATGAAAACATGAATATAATTATGTATGCACATCAGACAGGGTACTTGTACTTGAATATTCATGAGTTCTCTGTCAGTGGGTGAGATAGAAGGCTTTCCTGGTGGGGGTGCTGGGCGCCTGTTGGTATAAATAGCATCCCTACCTTCTAGAAATGATGTGCCAGGAATTCCCTCTTTCCTATCCCTTTCTTCGTTTCTGCCTTGTTCCTTTTCTTCCTGTCACCTCCTTCTAGTCTACTTTCTGACTTCTTGGTTCATTCTCTTGCCTTTTTGAAGTTTTTACTCCCTCAAAACTTAAAAGATAACAACTATCTCCCATGCTGAAGTTGGATGCGATGGGCTTGACTTAATGGCAGCATGATGCAGTTTCACTGACGACAGACACCAATAATTGCTGTCTGAATGTTCGATGAAGAAGAAGACGACGACGGGAGGCAAGACACTGAAGACTGAATCTTTTCCTTTGTGTGTATGCACAAGGAGGTGTCAGTGTGGACACCAAGAGCTCTGCTAGGCCTGTCCTTAGCTTAGTCTGCTTATTTTCTTCTCCTTTGAACACACAGAGAAAAAAGTTCTAGAAAGCATGTATGACTTTCTTTTCTTGTTGTGCATACATGGTTGTATGTGCATGTGTTGATATGAACACTATCAGTGATGGTACGTAAGAGGGGCTGTCATGTCCGCCGCCCCCCCCCCCCCCCTTTAAATCTACATGATAGTCAGGCATGTGGTAAGAACACAGCCTAAGAGTGAGTGTGTGAATCTTGTTACGCTCCTACACAAAGACCCTTCTGACGAAACTAAAAAAACGCAGACAGAACCGTGCAATACAGATTTGACCCAAAAAATAGTCTCATAATTTCCCACAACCAGTTGTCTCTTCAATATATATATGTATATATATACACACAAGAATACATTTGATCACAAACACAGTCGAGAACAGTAACAACACTATAGGGTGCATCCTCCCTACGGTTAATTAAGTAAACATACCCATTCCTTTTCCCCAACAGTCAACATAAGTGGCTTGGTCAAGACTCCGTAAAAACAGACCACTGTTCATGCTTTCACAGACTACTTTCCAAAAACAAAGCGAGAAAAACACTTCTCCATTTACACGTACATCTTCACACAACAGCAAAACAACAAAAACCCTCACATGCACACGCACACAAAAAAACTAACAGAAGTTTGAACAACCTCAAAATCTACTCCAGTTTCAAAAAAACCCATACCAATAACAATGATAATAGCAACACTACCTGTAACGTTTGTGCATGGCTGGGAATGCATTCTCATGTCACACACAGGCCCCAGAACTGTTTCTCCTGACCCTGTCCTGCCACGAAGCAAAGAGCAGACAGATAGGGTGGACAGAGAGAGACCTGGGCCGGCAGTAAGTCACGAGGGACTGAGACACGGTGGAGATTTACTGGACAGAGAGGGGTGGGGATTTTCTCCACACAAACAAGATGGGGGAAAATACCAACCCACCTGCAGAGTCTGGGGGGATCCCCTTTTTTCCTTCCATTTTTTACTATTATCATATTTTTTGGTTTTGTTTTCAGTCCCAGTGGAGTTGTTTTACTCCCCTGACCAACGACCAATCTTGAAACCCATGACTGAAAATGGCAGACAAAAAAAACTGACTGTGTCTGATAGCAAGTACCAACCAGACACCAATCACTGGCTAGTCCACAACTATGAAAGGAGCCTGACAGAGACGAATGATGGATAGAGCACACTGTACAGGAGTGGTTGGCAAATAACCCCCACATATGCCATCTGCTGTTTTAACATCTTTTTCCACCAGAGGTTTTTCTTTCCTTACAGATCAATGCTGTATCAAAGCATAAAGACGGGAAGAGTCAGCAAGATGTAGCCTACATCTCTTCCTTTTCACCCATATCTCATTTCACTTCCTTCAAACGGATGTTTCATTTTAGTCCCTTTTACAACTATTTCATTTCAGTCCTTTTTACTCCTATTTCATTGTAGTCCCTTTAACTACTATTTCATTGTAGTCCCTTTAACTACTATTTCATTTAGTCCCTTTAACTACTATTTCATTGTAGTCCTTTTTACTCCTATTTCATTGTAGTCCCTTTTACAACTATTTCATTTCAGTCCTTTTTACTCCTATTTCATTGTAGTCCCTTTAACTACTATTTCATTGTAGTCCCTTTAACTACTATTTCATTTAGTCCCTTTAACTACTATTTCATTTTAGTCCTTTTTACTCCTATTTCATTGTAGTCCCTTTTACAACTATTTCATTTCAGTCCTTTTTACTCCTATTTCATTGTAGTCCCTTTAACTACTATTTCATTGTTAATCCATTTGTAACTACTATTTCATTTCAGTCCTTTTTACTCCTATTTCATTGTAGTCCCTTTAACTACTATTTCATTGTAGTCCCTTTAACTACTATTTCATTTTAGTCCCTTTAACTACTATTTCATTTAGTCCCTTTAACTACTATTTCATTGTAGTCCCTTTAACTACTATTTCATTGTAGTCCCTTTAACTACTATTTCATTTTAGTCCTTTTTACTCCTATTTCATTGTAGTCCCTTTTACAACTATTTCATTTCAGTCCTTTTTACTCCTATTTCATTGTAGTCCCTTTAACTACTATTTCATTGTAGTCCCTTTAACTACTATTTCATTTAGTCCCTTTAACTACTATTTCATTGTAGTCCCTTTAACTACTATTTCATTGTAGTCCCTTTAACTAAGACTATATTTCATTGTAGTCCCTTTAACTACTATTTCATTTAGTCCCTTTAACTACTATTTCATTTAGTCCCTTTAACTACTATTTCATTGTAGTCCCTGTAACTACTATTTCATTGTAGTCCCTTTAACTACTATTTCATTTAGTCCCTTTAACTACTATTTCATTTTAGTCCTTTTTACTCCTATTTCATTGTAGTCCCTTTAACTACTATTTCATTTCAGTCCTTTTTACTCCTATTTCATTTTAGTCCCTTTAACTACTATTTCATTTAGTCCCTTTAACTACTATTTCATTTAGTCCCTTTAACTACTCTTCATTACCCCTTTATTTTTCATTGTCCCTTTAACTACTATTTCATTTAGTTCCTTTAACTACTATTTCATTTAGTTCCTTTAACAACTCTTTCATTTTAGTCCCTTTAACAACTCTTTCATTTTAGTCCCTTTAACAACTCTTTCATTTTAGTCCCTTTAACAACTCTTTCATTTTAGTCCCTTTAACAACTCTTTCATTTTAGTCCCTTTAACATACTATTTCATTGTAGTCCCTTTCCTACTGTTTCATTTAGTCCCTTTTCCTCCTGTTTCAGTTTAGTCCCTTTTTGCTCCAGTTTCAGTTTAGTCCCTTTTTGCTCCTGTTTCAGTTTAGTCCCTTTTTGCTCCTGTTTCAGTTTAGTCCCTTTTTGCTCCTGTTTCAGTTTAGTCCCTTTTTCACTCCTGTTTCAGTTTAGTCCCTTTTCACTCCTGTTTCAGTTTAGTCCCTTTTCACTCCTATTTCATTTCACCTCCTTTGAGCTGACATGGAGTATCTACATTCCTCTTCTCTCATTACTCACAGCACTCAGTAACATGATGACGGTTTAGAGAGTTCAAACATGGATAAAATCATTCTCAAACAGTGTCTTCAGTTCATGACCTGTCAGTGGCTGGCTACCCCCTTTTGTATTTTAAGCAATAACAGAAAAAGACCGACATTTATCCATACAGACATACATTTGTATATTTTGAACTTTTTTTTTCCAAGCCAATGGAGAATGCTGACTAAATAGTAAGCCCGAAACATGTGAAGACGAACACCAGGAATGCCTATGGTGGGTGCCTAGGGCCTATGAATAACTATATATATGCACATAATTATAAACATCATGCAGAAAAGGACGCCAACAGTTTCATTTGTGAAAAAAACATCCCAACAAAACAAAAAAATACCCACAAACTTTCAAGTGATTTTAAACCTCATTTTGCAGCATACATGTGCCCATATACATATATAATATACACACACGCACACACACACACACTTTATGGACATAACTACTGTTTCAGCTGTTCATATTAAAAACTATACATACAATGCTCGACTTTCTAGTTTGCTTGGTTAAAAAAAAAAAAAATCAAATAACACACATTCATATATTAGCAAGCTGAAAGCACAAAGCACAAAAGTGTGCATGATTATATCCGTACATGTGGCTCACAACAAGACCCTTCACAAACCCAAAACATGGTGCACCATCAAACCCACGCACACGCCTTTAATTCCAGCATGCAGCCCCTCAAACAAATGGAGCCACTCACTTCAGAAAACATCCATTTCAGTATGGTCAGTAAAACAAAAAACCAACAAAATATGTATATGGGTGATTCTGTGTGTGTGTGTATGTGTGTGTGTGTGTGTGTGTGTGTGTGTGTGTGTGTGTGTGTGTGTGTGTGTGTGCACGCACATGACATGTGTGTGTGCATGCACATGTGTGTGTGTGTATGTGCTTGTGTGCGCGCATGTATGTGCACTTGTATATATCTAACCACACTCATCCAAGCATACAAACAAGGATTCATGCATATGTTTGCATGCATATGACAGCATAAAGCCTTGGCTCACACATGTGTACACTGAAAGCATCTATACTAAAAAAAAAAAAAAGTGGCACAACTGGAATTAAACCCTTTTTTTCTCTGACATCCATGAAGCACACATGGACAGCAATTGCCAGAACAAAAAGCATGACACTCTGAACAAACATAAATCACACGCACATCACAAACCACACGTACAGGCTTGCATTTTTCTGACCTTGGCGTTTCTGTTCCAAGTCGGAGACAAACTGTGGTAGAGGGCTTCATCACTAGGGATGCGATAGCTCAGTGGTCACAGCGCTCACTCTCCCAAAACTAAGCAGCATTGCGTGTTATTACCTTGGCGATGGGTGACTGTTCGTGCCCCTTAGCTTCAGTGCAGTCCCCCAGCTGTAAATGGGTACCTGCCTGGTTTAGGGTCAGGGAAGGTAAAGCAGTGAAGGAGAGGAGATGGTGCCATCCTTGAGATGCTGGGGCCTACAGAAGCTGAGCTGTCAACACCTCACTGCCCAATGACTGACTGCATAGGTGTGGAGACCCCTTTTTTAATCTTCATCCTAACCCATTTTTTACCTCCTGCAGACTGGATCAGTCTTTGCTGAAGGTATCAGACAACCTGACAAAAAGCCGTTCTATGCTGTGTCCTCTTCTCACCTCTCAACTTTGTCCACCCCAAGATTTTCAAGCAACAATAAATGGATTCAACATCCCGGTTGCAGCATTCATACATCCACAAAGCAAGCGTGCTCCACAAACTTTTACACACACATCACAAAAGCATGAAAAGCTGCATCAACATACAACATGCCTTTTATTTAAAGCCCCTAAAAAACCCCCCAAATTCAGTGATACACAAACCTTGCAAGCGAAAACCCGATGGGGAAAAAACTGCACTGATGAAAAGACACTGAACACTCTCCCTCTTCATGTGTAATTACAGTCAGGACCAAGAGGCAATGCACACCCCAGCCCACACTGTAACAGATCCACCCTGAACTTACAGCACGAGGGTAACGATGATTTGAGATCACAGACAATGAATGTAACCTAGCATGATTGCTTGCCCCCCTTGCAGGCAACGACATCCGCACCACTTGAATCAAGAAAAATCGTCATCAAAGAAGAAAAAAAAAAAACTATGGGGTGTTGGTGCTTAATCAGTGGTAAGTTGCTGCCACAAGAAAACAAGTAATACTGAAGGACAACAGAAAACAAGTGGACAGCATTCTGCCATACGAATGTTAAGTACTTTTTGGGTATCCTTCCCCTCCCAACCAATCAGAAGTTGCAGCTAGGGTCCCCCCACAAGAAAAATCTAAGACAGATATAGGCCTGGTCACACTGGGAAAAGGTTTACCTCTCACAGGCATTTTCAAGAATGGTAAGCAGAATTCAAATGTTGTGAACATGAATCTTCTTCTTCTCTGTTCCCCCTTTACATGTTGGTGTACGTTCAACAGGGGGTATGTCACATACACATGAGCCAACTACTGAGAGATCTGCACCCACAAATACCACACATGTTTCTCTCTCTGTTTTCTCTGTGGCAATACAAAATGTGCTCATTGTTCTTACAATTTAACGTTGACCAAGACTGAAACTTTAAGTGTAAATATATGAAATTAAACACAATACCTTACGCAGTACTCCTGATCAAAACATGCCTTGTGAGGGTTCCAAAAAAAAAGAAAAGAAAAACAAAGAAAAAAAAAAGAAGAGAAATTTATCCCCAAAGTGGAAATATATATATTTGACCGGCCCATAATCCAACTTCCTAGTAAACCTTTTTTTCCCCAACCGGTGAGATGAACGCTCTGATTTTTGCAACTGGTGAAACAGAACAGCTATCACAAAGGATGTTTTCACCTTGTACAACCACCACATAACAGAAAACGTGCAGCAAGCGTGCCTGTGCTGTGCGTGCTGTGCTGTGCTGTGCTGTAAGAAGTGACCACACCCTGTTTGCCGTGGCTTCCCCCCTGACAGAAGTACAGGAGGAGGAGGTGGAGGAGGAGAGTTCACACCACTCCACTCCCCATGTCCAAGGCACTTGGAGTCATAGGAAACAGTTGACTCACAACTGAAGACATCTTCAGTTACTTTAAAAAAAAAAAAAAGAAAAGAAAGAAAAGAAAAGAAAAGAAAGGAAAACAAAAAAAAAAAAAGGAAAAAAAAAAGCGGTATTCCAAATTTCATCAATAACATCCAATGCTGTGTAACAGTAACAAAGTCATCCCTCTCTACTCTACCACAAGCAATGTTATGTAAAAGCGTTTCATATCTCATAAACTACACAATGCAAAAAAAGAAAAAACAATCAAACGCAAGGGGACAGAAAAATCACATGTCATACACAAGTTTTCCAAAAAATCTCATTTTATTACACCAAACAAAAAAAGATGCTGACATTTACTTTCTAAAAGCTGGACCCCCCCCAACCCACAAAGCAGGGAGAGGGTCTGGCTTCACTGATCTACAAAGCGGAGCAGTCTGAAACCATGATTTGCTGTCCACCCACAGTGACCACCACCACCACAGAAATGAACTGTTATCCCACAGGTTATATACGTTAGCATTATGCAACCCAGGCAGACTGCTTTGTCTCCTCCCTCATATCTGTACATGAACATCCTCTTCAGAGGCAAGCCAACCACACACACACACACCTCTGATAAACACGTAATGATACAATAGCAGCAATAAATATTATACCAAATTTTTTGCTTCAGGTTAACAACCATGCAGAAAAAAAAGGCAGGGTGGGGGGGGGGGGTGGGGACAAGGAGTGGGGAGGGGGGAAGGTAAGTATCAGAAAGACAATTTACTCTGTGCCTCTTTCAGGTAAAAATCTGCTGACCTGATCTGGTAGGTTGATAGGTCAGGGAGGCAATCTTTCTGGAATTAAAACTGTTGGTGTCAGTGCTGTGTATAGCAGTCATCATTACTATCTCTGGCTGTTTCTCTCCACTTCCTCATTTCTCTTGTACCCCCCTCCCCCCATCCGTCCCCCCGGAAAAAAAAAAGACTTAAAAAAATCCACACACGGCCGAGTTTGACTGATGTCTTGGAGTATCTTGAAAGAGACTAACACTGTTTGATGCAGTGATGTAAGTTTAGAGTACTGCTGAGGGCATGGCATCTTCACTACACTGCATCAGCTTAACGCAATCAATTCTAATGTTCTACCCCCCTCCCCCTCATTGACAATGCCCTTTTCCAATCAAATCTTCTTTGTTACTTCCCTGCATTATTTCCTAACAACTCATGGCTTCCTTTGGAGGCTCTCCTTGCAAACTGTTACACTGTAAACTTCACGTAGATATTGCCATCAATTTTGAGCATCCAAATAACCAACCAACATTCTTTTTTGTTTTGTTTTTGTTTATTTACTCAGCTTTTTCAACATGAACGCATGTATGTCACATGCATAATTATAGAAAATGATCAATTACAACTTATGACAACCCCCCCCCCCCAAACCAATAACCATAATGGGCAGATATTGGGACAAACTTTCACTCACACAGCTGAAAACACTCACAAAAACACCGGTCATAAGTCAGTAACTAAACACAACTCATAAGAGGTGAAAAACAAAAAAGAAATTCAGTTAGCCACTGTACTCACACGAGAAACCCCCCATGTAAACTGATATTCCATTTTGGAAACAATTTTTGTATGATAAAAGAAGTCGAAAAAGGAACAAAAAAACAAAAAAAAACCCAACCCATAACATACACACACAAAATATTCCATTTGTCAGAGAGCGGAAACCAACACAAACAGGAATGTTGGGGTGAACATGCCTTTAATGTGAGGGGGGTGGGGGGTTAGGGGTTATTACTGTTTGGCAAAATACACTGGTCATCAAGTTTACTCCCATATTTTATTCCCTATATTTGGTTACAAAAGATTACGACTGAATTAAAACTTTTTTTTTAATGTCAGGTTTATTTTTGTTCCTACATCAACCCCAGGTCTTATAAGCCAACACCCAAACCAAAGCTGATATCACAGGAAATGTACTTCATAGGCCTGCCTCAGTCTACTAATTCCAGATATTTGCAGGCAGCTAAAATAATGTATTTTTTTAAACTAAAAAGAAGACAAAACCTCAACTTTCATTTACTTAAAAAAACAAACTCCATCTTTTCAATTCTGCAGCAGGTTACTGATAAAGTTATAAAGAGGGTGTTTACATTTTTGAGTCATTACAAGCTACTTCACTAGAGTTAATATAATTCCGTCATGCAGGTGTCTTGATGCAGTGTAGCACTTGGAAAGCTGATTGAAAGTAACGCATGAAACTGTTAAGTTCAACAGGTGAAACGACAACACATAATGTTGACAACTGTAATGAATTCTTCTTTGTGCTGATGTCACCACCACATGACTGCTCGCCTTACCATTTCACAAGTGATACAACAGCACTGACACGTCATTTGTTTCACAGCCTGAAGCATGAAGCTATGTGAAAAACTGTGCAACCCCGTTATTAACAACAGGCAAAAAATGAAACCACTGCAGATCTTTTGGCGCTCAGAAAGCATTTCTGGCAGTGGTGGCTCTAGTCCCTTTTTCAGGCTGAGGAATGCATTTTGTTCCCTTTATACAAACTCTTTATAAATTCAAAGTCAATATCTAAACCTGCTTTAGTTTACCCCCCCCAAAAAAAATTCAACATGCAAGCATGCTTGGAAGAAGAAGAGATTTGGAATGCATCACTAGCAAGTTATACATGTACGCTATAAATATTATATATATCTTGTCAGGTACACTCTTGATCCAATCTCACTGGTATTCATGCACCAGAGACAAAAGCCAAACAGCACACATGTTCCACAGTGAACACTTCCACAATGAACACTTATATAATGACCACTCCCACAATAGAACACTCCCACAACGAACACTCACACTTGGACAGACTGACAGTTAGTTCCTGGCAGTCACACTGACGCTGACATTTCATGGTATCTTTCTGATGTCCCCCCCCCCCCCATGTTTCCCACCCCATTCACACCTCAACAGACATCACCGCCTAGGTCATTGTGACATGGTCCTCATGATAGACAGGTCATGGAGGGGAGGGATGGTCTACAGACAGCAAATGTCACCTGCAAATCTTCTCCTTAAAAAAAAAGTCAACAGAAAATGAATCTAACCATGATGATACACTAAGCATTTTCACAGCTCTCTTCTCAAACTGTTGAATTTTTTTTTTTTTTTTTCATTTCTCCATCATCTTACATATTCCTGAACACTATGTAAAATTCTCATCTTGGAAAAGAAACAACCCTCCCCCCCCCCCCCCCCCAAAAAAAAAAATTTTCCTAAAATCTCCATCCCTTTAAAAAAAAAAAAAAAAAAAATCTTGAATTTCCTTTCATTGTACTCTAAGCAACTTCAAACAGTACTGAGGCTTCACAGCCCTTGTGTAACAATTGTTCACCACAAAAAAACAGGATAACCAGCTTCTAAGCATGATGCATAGCAGTGAAAAGAAAGGAAGGACGCAACACACTCAAACCTGCATCACGTAAAAGACAACACTGGTGTTCCCGCTGTCTCTAAAAACGTCTGTCAGGCTGTAACGTTTGTTTCCACTGCCGCTGCTGCTGCTGAAGATGGAACAGAAACACTCCCCTCTCTCAGAGAAGAATCAGGATGCAGGCTGGCTGGATGGCTGGAGATGGTGGTGGAAAAGCTGGACAGTGGTGGTGGTGACGAAAAAGACGAAGAAGAAGAAGAAGAGGACGGCGATGGTGACGATGGTGATGTCAGGGTTACTGCCGTCCTCTCACTACAAGCCGGTTTGGTGACCCAGTGCTGGCTTTGCGAGGTGACCACCTGTATCAGTCAATGATCATCAGTCAATGATCATCAGTCAATGATCACCTGTATCAGTCAATGATCACCTGCATCAGTCAATGATCACCTGTATCAGTCAATGACCACCTGTATCATTCAATGATCACCTGCATCAGTCAATGATCACCTGCATCAGTCAATGATCACCTGTATCAGTCAATGACCACCTGTATCAGTCAATGATCACCTGCATCAGTCAATGATCACCTGCATCAGTCAATGATCACCTGCATCAGTCAATGATCACCTGTATCAGTCAATGACCACCTGTATCAGTCAATGACCACCTGTATCAGTCAATGATCATCAGTCAATGATCACCTGCATCAGTCAATGATGACCTGTATCAGTCAATGATGACCTGTATCAGTCAATGACCACCTGTATCAGTTAACGACCACCTGTATCAGTCAATGATCATCAGTCAATGACCACCTGTATCAGTCAATGATGACCTGTATCAGTCAATGATGACCTGTATCAGTCAATGAACACCTGTATCAGTCAATGAACACCTGTATCAGTCAATGAACACCTGATCAGTCAATGAACACCTGCATCAGTCAATGAACACCTGTATCAGTCAATGAACACCTGCATCAGTCAACCATTCCCATTGTTAGAGTCACACACTTCATGACAAAATCTTCATACACAGCTCTTACAACACTGATTTAGGTTTATATATTGATTAACAAACACCATCATGTTGTGATAAATGTGTGAAGTATGGAGCTGTATGCATACACATATGGAAAGACAATTGGTAGCTGCAGTATGTGAGAAACTGTTTAGTTCATGTGTGATGCAGGATTTCTCTATTGTGATTTATGATGGGTTGTTTTTTGTTGTTATTTTTTCCCCCTATCCCTTGGTTATTGATCATGCTGTTTTCACTTTGTCAACATAAAGATGAAGACCAAAGATACACATTTCATTTATTCATAAAAGAAAATTATTTCAAACAAAGCCAAGAACTTCAGAATGCTTCAAACGTTGACACTTCAAAGTTTCTACTCACTGCTTTTGTTGATTCTTGTTTTACATACTGTCTCTGCTTCTCTGATCCTATTCATGTAAATAACTGTTAAAAGAAACTGTTGAAACTTAAATTTTTTATACATATATTTTTTTGGATTTAGTGACAAAGACCCTTGAAATCATCCAGAAATTGTTGTGGCTCAAAAGATTTCCTTTGATTCAGTGTATTATATTGTTTGTTGTGTTTTAACACGTCACATGTGCAATGAATGTGTTGCATGTTTTGAACTACTGTTTGGCTACAGGAAAAAACAACAAAAAACCAAACACCTTGCATAAATATGTTCCGCACTGAAATCCATACTTACAACAAAACACAAAAACTGAACATGATATAAACCCTAAACTTGTTTCTCACAATGATGCACTAAGTGCTTATGTTATAAGTCAAAGTCAAACTTATAATGCTTTTTGAATTACATATCTTTAGTACAAGAAACATAAAAAAGAACAAAGAGCGAAAATACATTCCGTGGAATGTAGCCTTAATCACAGCTACAATTCTACACACTCTGATGCTACACATACTACAGAAACAGTAACTTCTGCATAAACCCTAACAGTTGTAGCAATAGTATAATTCCTCTTTCCAGCTGACACCAAAACATCCAACCAACTCCACTGGCTGCCTATTAACTGCATCACAATTAACAATGCAGAAACACACTGAACAGGCAGTAGGTCTCATTATCACCAAGCAAAGAATAAATGCATGAGTAAATGCCACCACTGAACACGAAACAAGAGCTAAACAATGACATTATGTCATTGTTGTGCATTCCCCAGCTTAACACTCTGGGCGTCACCCAGAATGTGCACTCTGACTCATTCATCCCACCTGGGAATCACCGTGAGACTGAATGCACACTGACTGAGAAGTTTGCGTGTATGACTGTTTTCAAGTACCTCGCCATATAGGTGGCTATACTCCGACTTCAGAGGATAATGACATTATGACTACAGCACAACCCGGGCGCACCAGTAATGTCTATTTAGAATTGGTTCCCAATACATGCAAACTTAACATCTGTACGCACTGATACAGACAGTCTGGAAGTGTACCCCCCCCTCCTTTACTGATGTATGCAAGAATACAAGTAAATGCTCCATTCCAGTATTACCTCTATGCTCTTACATACTCTCTCTTTGCGTCTCACTCACTCACTTATTCACTAACACACACACACACACACACACACACACACACACACACACACACACACACACACACACACACACACAGCAACAAACACACATTGCTGATCTCATGATAAGCAATGAGGAGCTCAAACAATAATAATTTTCAATCACTTTTTCTTCAGCAATACACACTCATTTTTATCCACATGCTGAACTAAACTAAAAACATTTTATCTTTTATCTCTGCATGCTAACTGGCTAAACACTCAATGCCACAGCCACTGCATGTAACAAACACATCATCTCTTCCTCCTCATGCATCGCCTACTTCATGTAGCCATGCTCCTCACACATGCTTCTTCTCTTCTCACACATGTCACTACATGTAAAACAGGCTCTTTCAATAGTTCATGTTAATCTTACTTGGAGAAGCATGCATTTCAAGTCTTCTTCACATGCTGATGAAACACAGACTAAAATTTCTTGGGATTATAGAGTACCTGTTGGCGCTTATTCACTTGTAACGCTACAGAATTGAACTGGTAAGTAATGTGTTGGTCTTTAACATTTGCTGACACATTCAATCTTTGACTAAACAGAAAAAAAAATCCCTTGCAAATCACTCTGAAACAACACAACATCAATGTTACTGTATGTAAGTTAAAAAACTATCCACCCCCTTACATAAATAAACCAACAAAAAAAAAAAGACAAGAAAAAAGAAACACCCAAGAACCCCCCCCCCCCCCCAAACATTTTTTTTTAACAAACCAAACCCAAACACCTCATCCACAAATAATGTTGTACACAATTCACTACCATCATATCACATACTGAATCATCAATGAGTACAATCTTCACATGAAAATACAACAATGATATACCCAATACGATATATTCAAACTACTTCAGTATAAAAAAAAAACCACTACCATACATCAAAAGAAATAAGCAAGGAAAACTGCACACATAACAGTAAAGAAAGAGAGAGTGACACTTCATCATGTTAATAAAGATTTCCCCCTTTGTTCCTCAGTTAGATTTCTGGGATTTACAAACAGGAACTTTCACGTATGTGATCATTCTCATCCCCCCCCCCACCCCCCCCAACAAAAAAAAAGAAATCCAACAACCCCCCAAAACCCCCATCAAGGTAGATGTATTCCAACTTCATGGACACAGTTAGGAATTGTGCCTACTAATTTTGCCATGACAGTCGGGAGGTACCTCCCTGCTACTTTCTGAATATCAACTGTCATGGGTTCTATTGATGTGGACACTGTCATAAGCACACAAGTTCGACTGCTTTAGAGCCTCCTCTGGGAATCAATCTCAGAACTTAATGGTTCACTTGTTAAGCAGGTGAACGTCTGAACCAACCTGCCACCTTCCTTCCAACCATGTTGATATAACATCAAAAACAAACACCACACAACAAGGGACAGGCTCTTCACCATGTTAAAATCAAACAGTACACAGGGTAGGAATGACTCTTCACTGTATCAATATTTTGTTGATATTTTCTTCTGATTGTGAGATCAGTAGAAACCGATGACAAAATTGACAAAACTGTACACACCCAGGGACCGGATGTCAAAAAGCACACGAATGCTAATTCCATATCCTAGAAATAAAAGAATAATAAAGGAATAAATAAATATCTTCACACTTATACTGAATCAGTATTTACAAGGTTACGAACAGGACATGAAAGATTAACTCTCCCTCATCACTCTCTTCATGACCGTATCCTTAACAGCAAATTTTTTCACCCCAATCCCCCCAAATCCCAACAACAGAACCCCCTGACATACAACCCTAAGAGTAACAAACAGTAACGATCCTCGTTTCTATCTTTCTCATAAACTGCTTTCAACTCAAAGAGAAAAAGAAAAAGGTGAAGAAATTCAACCAACAACAGAGACAGCAAACGAAAGAAATCAGCAAGCACAAGTGACTGAAAATACCATCCCGTATGTTAGACAAAAAAATAACCAAACAAAAAAGGTGAGGACAGAAGGCTTACTACAACACCAGCCAGCTACTTGCTGTGTACACCACAAGCTACTCTGACACCAAACAAAAGCTACAGAGAAGGGCTGTTATCAGTAAGCGTTAGTGACAGCAGCTAAATCAGAACAAGTCTAGGGTAGTTACAAACAAAAAATACAAACAAAAATAAAAACAAACAAAATTTTTTTTTTAACCATCCAACCCCCCCTCCCCCCCCCCAGAAAGTGCAAAATGATTCAAGCTCATAGATGCAACCCAACCATGCTTTGGTAGAGAACCGTGCATCTATCTCTTCACTTTGGTCAGTAATCGTGCACCTATCTCCTCTTGTGCACAAGTGTCTGAGGTGTACACTACTCCATGAGTATACCACAAGTATTTCTAAGTGAAGTTAAAAAAAAAAATTACAGAAAGGTGGCATTATGTGGGTACATATACATTCATATACACTGTTAAACATGTATTTTGTAATTCCCCCAACACATAAAACACATTGCAATGTAACTGGTGATAAGAAAAAACACACATACACAATGCAAACACAGAGATGGAAATCCTGAAATTTTCTGGTTGTGCAGAAGTGTTCTTTTCACTAGTCTTCATTATACAGTTGTGGTGGCTAAAGGACTGAGTGAGGGTGAGGGTGCAGTGAAGGCAATGGTTCGATTTCCTTGATTTTTGGATGCTGCATTTGTTTACTTTGTCCCTTCATGGCACTGCATTACACAGCCACCACTGTTCTCGAATCCAGTAGACACAAACATGAATTCCTTTACACTCACACACCACTGCAGAGACAGACAAAGACTGTGCAGAGGAATTGCACTTGAAGTGTACACACAGTGCACAAACCAACATCACTCAGTAAGGCTTGTCAAGAGTGCTAAATTTAGCATGCTCCTTACTTTTACCTTAGTCCATGTGTGGTCAGCTCCTGCTATAAAAGCATCAGCTGGCCACAGCTGGGTGGGCTGGGGATAATTAGCAGCTGAGAGGAGCTGAAAGTGGGGGAAACTGAAGCTGTGTACACAGTGTGAGAAATGTGCTGGCTGACGTCTGAAAAATTCAAGGATATCTACTGTGTGAAAACAGCTACAGCTGAGAATGTTCCCCGACACAATGAAATCAAAATGTACTGCCTGTTGAAATGACTGAAATTGAGACAGGTGGGAACTGACAATCTGTGTTGTTGTGTATTGTTCCAATGGGCCGTACGGAGGAACTACTTTCCATCAGCTTTTTGGACAGAGCAAGTCAACTTCATGTTCTCAAATCGAATGTGAATCATGCCCTTACCCAGATGTTCAGTCACAGAACACAGATGGTGTGTGTGTGTGTGTGTGTTTGTGTGTGTGGTGTGTTGTGTGTGTGTGTGTGTGTGTGTTTTGTGTGTTGGTGTGTGTGTGTGTGTGTGTGTGTGTGAGAAGCAAATCAGAGTGGACTGGCCTATAGTGGAATGATTTCCTACAAAAAAGCAAAGGACTGCAAGGAGTGGTGGAAGCTGGTTGCAAAATCTTCAGTGGTGCCCCAGGTCTACACATTCATGGATAGGTGAGGGTGTGTGGATGCAGCAGACCAGACAACATGATCACTGTGTGTCTACTTACCTGATCCACTTCTTAACAACTGTTCCCACAAAATAGATAACATGAAGCCAGGTCACCTTTACCTTTACATGCTATTCACAGCGCTCTTACCAAATGTGTGGGGGTGTGTGTATTTGAAAAACAATCCCCCCCATGGGGATACTAGGGGCCTGTCAGCATAAATAGCATCCCCACCTTCTGGAAATTCTGTGCAAGACATGTCCTCTTTTCTATCCCTCTATTTTGTTCCTGCCTTCTTCTTTTTCATCCTGTCACCTCCTTTTTGTCTATTTGTGTGATTTTTGAACCAATCCCGCCCCCATGAAAGGGCTTCACATAAATAGCATCCTCATCTTATGGAAATTCTCCCAAGAAGACCTCTTTAAAATCACAATTTTTCTCTCTTTCCGTATCCCTTGTAATGATCTTGAAATCATCTCTCATGCCTTTTATTCCCAGAAAGACTTAAAAATAACAATTCTCTCTTAAGCTGAAGTTGGATATGCTGGGCCCTTAACAACTGTGTGGCGCATTTCTGCTTGTGTAAAAGACAAACAGTTGCTGTTTGAGCGTTTGATGAAGAAGAAAAAAACAAACTGTGGGATAGTACACACTTCTTGCCCACACCTACAGCACAAGTCACCGGAAAGAAACCACCTACCTTCATGAAAATCTGGTTTTACCTTGGCAGTTAGTGTTTCTGTGCTACAATGTCAGAAAACAGGGAACCGAGTTTGCTCATTATCATGGACAACTGATCAGAATGATTGGAAAAACTCCATTGTCACTGGACTAGAAAATGTTCTTCTTTGAGGTCCGTTTGTGAAAACATGATGGGGGTGAACAAACCCAAAGCTGTTGACAAGTATTCTTGAGAGTGCAGAAATTTGCTCACAAATGTTGGATTTCTCTTTCAGGAGTCTTGTCTAGTACTGACTGGGCTACATCACACTTTTGTCAAGCAAATATGAAAATCTTTTGATTCAAAAACACAGGTATTTCAGGCCCAGTCATATCAAGACATTACATGCAATTTGTGAAAGTAATTCTGCACTTAAATTTTTTTTTGCTGAAATGTTAGTATCATGACCTAGAGCATACAACTGGCAAGTCTCATGGAAAAAACCCAAACACCCCCAAACAACCCCAACCCAACAAGAAACAACAAACACAGGCAACCCCCCCTCCCCCCCAAAAAAAAAACAAAACAAAAACAACAAACAAAGAAACAAAAAAAATCAATCATATTCTATTCATTGAAAGAAGAGTGTTATCTGCATGTTAGTTATACACGCTCGTGGAAATAAAAACGACTGTTAATCCACAAAAAACCGTTAATCCAACACACACAAAAAAAGTTTTCTTCTGCGACTGCCCCTGTGAGACAACTTCTACCCGATGCAGCATACACAAGGACAAAGCACACCTGTTGTTATGGTACACAATGCACGGTCAATCGGTACGGTCTGCCACACACACCCATGCAAGAGGCACTACTACACCACAGTGATGGATACACAAAGGTACAGACACGACTGCATAGCCACACACCAAGCTCCACCTGATGACCAGGTCGCCTGCCTGTCTGTCTGCCAGCTTAGCGGAAATCGGCCTCCTGGTTGATGTGAACATTGTTCTGCTTCCTCTCATCCTCTTCGTTTTCATAATGATCTTCCTCTTCTTCCTCCTCCTCCTCCTCCTCTTCCCTGTCTGCAAACGGTTAGGACACTGACAGCCTGTAGCTACCCCACACATTTCCCCCTCCCTCCCTCCAAGCTGCACTCGAATGAAGGAGTGGAGAAGGAGTCTTCTTTCTCTTTGTCAGTTTAGGAGGAGATTTTCTGACAATCAGCTTCTTACTGCTCTTACCAAGCACACAGACACAGACTAGGGTAGACAGCCGCCCCAGGTCAAAATTCATACTAAAAAACCCCAATTCACAATTAACAATAATAATAATACATGGAATTTATATAAATCATCAAAATAATCCCCTGTCACTGTTAGTGTTACCCTCCTCCCCTAACAACTGAACCAAAAACCCAGCCAAAAAATGAACACAGGTCAATCAAAGTTGGGATCTTCCAGCCAAAGAGTAGACAGTTATTTCCATCATAAACATATTGTTTCTGAATTAATGATCATTACTCCACACAACTTTAGAAAACCCATATAGCACAAAATCAGTTTATACTTCTTTTGCAACATATTTAATCTATTTCAGTGTTGATTCTAGGATTTCAAAAAAGGGGGCCCAAGGGCCCCCTGAAATGAAAAAAGGGGGGCATTTGCCCCCTCCCCCTTTTCTCTTCATAAAAAAGGGGACAAGTAGTAAGTAGTATTTGCTCATAATACCATTAGTACTCTGATTTCTGCTATTTTTCAAGAACGAGAAACAAAACAAACAGGATGGTATGTCAGCAGACAGGATTTAATATACACCTTATGTATTGCAGCTGGTCTGTAAAATGATTTTCTTACACAGGAAAGAGAAAGAGAGAGAGAGGGGGGGGGGAGAGAGAGAGAGAAAGGGTGGGGAAGATTGTGGTACATTCAGATGTGGAGGGATACATACTACATAGATACAGGAGGAGATGCATTGTTTGTATACAAGAGAGAGAGAGAGAGAGAGAGAGAGAGAGAGGGGGGGGGGGGGGAGGAGAAAGAGAGAGGGGGGAGGGAAGGAGAGAGAGAGTCAAAGTCGAATTTGTATTTCCACATTTTGAGTTGGAGAGAGAGCTAGATCTAGATGAAAAGAGGCAAGAGCCAAAATCAATCTTACCCCCCCCCCCCCCCCCCCCCCCCTTTCCCCTTTTACCATATGAAAGAGAGAGAGAGAGAGAGAGAGAGATGAGAGAGAGAGAGAGAGAGAGAGAGAGAGGAGAGAGAGAGAGAGAGAGAGAGAGGTTGGGGAGGGAGGAATGGATGTCAAAAGTCCATTTTGTATTTCCAATCAGAGTTGGAGGTGTGAACTAGATTTAGATCTAGATGACAAAAGGGGTTAAAGCCAATATCTAAGTCTTATCTTTTCCTCCAGTCCCATAAAGCAGAGAGAGAGGAGAGAGAGAGAGAGAGAGAGAGAGAGAGAGAGGAGAGAGAGAGAGAGATTTTCTGTTAAAGAGAGATCTAGATCTGGATGAGAAAAGAGGTGAAATCTAATATCAAAAGTCTTGTTTTTCCTCCCATGCCGAGAGAGAGGGGGGGGGGGGGGGGGGGGGGGGAGAAGGAGAGAGAGAGAGAGAGAGGAGAGAGAGAGAGAGGGGGGGGGGGGGGGGGGGGGGGGGGGGGGGGTCAAAATCATTTTTGATATCTCCAGCCGATAGTCTACCCTATGCCATCATTGTTGCCAAGCACGGGCTACTTGTCTAGCCAGATCTGAAAAACCGCGTGAAAACTTTTAGGTCTGCCAGCTTTGAAGCCTGCCGGGACGCGGCTTCTTCCATAACGATCTCTGTCACAATGACGTCACTTGTTTCAGGAGTTCACGGCTCCTTTGAAAAATGACGTAATGACGTAAATGAGTCAGAAAATGACGTCAGACCAGCCGCTGTGTGACGATTTTGATGACTGTGGGCGCTAATCAGTGCATCCTGCTGTCCCTGGGGTATCACGCATGTAGCGCTATTTTGAAACTATACAAACGGCAGTTGCGGGGGGGCGCACTGTTTGTTCAAATATGCGCTATCCACGGTTTTTTTTGCGTCCGTCAGGGCGCACTGGTCACATTATTTTGCGGCGAAGTTGAAAAAAATGCGGGAATCCCGCAAGGGCGGCACCCTAGAATCAACACTGTATTTCATCAAATTGAAATTACCATCACAATAGTCCTGAAATGAAGAACATTATTCAAGGACTTTCATAGAAGTTGAAAAAAAAAAAATCACTTACAGACATCACTTCCACTGACATTAAAAAAAAACACCCAACAACACCCCCCCCCTCCCCCCCCCCCCCCAAAAAAAAAAAAAAATCAACAGAAACCAACACAACTGTTTGATTACAAAATAACATAAAGTATGAACAATCCAAACTGAGCAAGACTGCAGAAGCAACTCCCAGCCCCAATACATTTCTCAGATTATACAAACCTGGTCTTCTGACCTACACCCACCCTTCAAGCACCCATAGATAGATGATAGGTAAATAGATACACACACTCTGGGGAGTTCAACACCCACACTTCCAAAGCCATCAGATACACTTGTAGATAAAAGAATCCACAACCAAAGCACTTCACTTCTAAAACTTCATCCTGGAATTCTGATTGCCAAGCTTTCACTCTTCCATACTCATGTTTACAAAAAAGCATGAAAAAACAAGTTGAATGAATATCACGTTCATGCACAAAACCTAGCATATGAATGAACGCTATGAAACAAAAGAGTGCAAAGTGTTGCATTGAAGAATACACAATATCACAACAACTGAACAAAGACCACCTCACCAAACAAAAGGAAAGAACCGACCCACTCTAACACAAAATTCCCCCCAAAACCAAAACAAACAAAAGACTGGCAAAGGCGCAGAATTCACAGAAACTTAAAACAATGCAGAAATCAAAATGAAATTAACAAAAGAAAGACCCGATAAAAAAAAAGAAAAGATTTCTTTATCTGTAATCTGAAAAGTACCAGAAAGTACACAACTAAGAGATTAACGCCCTATGACCCTGCATATATTTAAACCTTTGATAATGAATAAAAATGTACCATATGCTCCCCACCTCAATACCTTTTTAATCAACACTTATATCATCTTAAACCAACAACAACAAAAAAAGACACCCCCCTAAATTAAAAAAAAAAAAAAAAAAATCAATTCAGTATGTACCTACCTCCATCATTTCTCCTTTGGTGTTCCTGCAAAACAAACCAAATTCAGCATAAAGATCAAATCTGAGGTATAACCATTTCAGATGAACATATATTAGAGTGCTTTGAAAGAATGTTTGTTTTAGAATTGCTGGGCTGTACAGATAGATCATGATTTAAACTTTAAGATTAAAAAAAAAAAGTATTCTGTGACAATCTGTCTGACTACAATGCACACAAAATCAGCTCTGACCAGTGGTTATGAAGTTTACATTAATCTTCCTTTTTAAATGACCCCACCTCTTCTTTACACACATATTCATGAATGACTTGGTCAACACAGAGAAAAAATATCTCTTTTAAAGATTTTTTACTGGCTAAGCTAACATGTTTATCCTATGATATAAGTACAATGAAGGCTTGTTCTAAACCATTATCAAACATAGACCAACAATACACAGCGTCCTTCCTTCTCTCTCACACAAGCCACAGACACTCCATCTTCCTTTTATGACGCACATACATACACACAGCCACACACATTCTTCCTGAATTTTTTATATCTCTCTTTCTCTCACTCTCACATTAAACACACACATGCACACTTAAGGCGTGCACACACACACACACTAAATGAAAGAGAATGGATTGGAGTTATCTGGAGAAAAAACTTGTCTAGTTCTTTTTAACAATGGGAAAAACCCCCAAACACTACCGTTATTAACACTTGATGGGGTCACACTTCAATACAAACAAGACGCCAGATTCTTGGGAGTTCATTTAACTAGCAAGTTAAACTGGAAAATGCATATTGAAAATTTGATTTTAAAAGCCAGGAAACGATTAAACTTCTTAAAGATTGTGAGTGCTCAGCCGTGGAGTCAGGATACTAAAACACTCATGCATCTTGCTGTTTCATTAATTCGATCTAAACTCATTTCTGGTCAAGAAGTGTATTTTTCTGCTCCAAATTATCTCTTTAAAAAGTTGCAAAGTGTGGATAGCAAAGCAATTAAAATAGCTCTAGGAGTGCCGATTCATGCCAGTACATTAAAAACTTATACAGAAGCTCATTTACTTCCACTTTCTGAGCAAAGAATGTTATCTGTCTCTAAATATGTCATTCGAAGTCTTGCTATTTCAAATTCTGTTCGCGATGAAATATTTATTAATCAAAAGGATTATCCAAAAAGAGCTAGGAATATCTCATTTTTGCAGCCAATAAGAAATTATACTGAAGACCTTTTGAAGGAAAATAATATCGATATATCAAACGTACCAGTTTTACCAGTAGTTCCCCAGATTCCACCATGGGAACATAAATATGCAAATTTTGATATTGACTACACAGAAACAAAAAAGGACACTAATCAAAACCTACTCAAAACTGAGGTTCAAAATCATATAAATTGTCAGTATTTAAACCACTTGAAAGTATACACGGATGGATCTGTCTTAGAATCGGGCATGTGCGGGGCTGCATTTGTTATACCCGACTTAAAAGTAAAAAGACCTTTTTGTATTGGAAAAGGTTTTACAATATTCACTTCTGAATTGTTCGCAATTCTTATGGCGCTAAATTATATTTCAAATATTTCTCTTGCGATTTACAATGTCCTTTTTTGTGTTGATTCAAAATCAGTTTTACTGGCTTTAAAACATTGGGACTCTAAACTGAGAAATGATGTTATTTTTGAAATCAAGTTCCTTGTGCATTCTCTTGCTTCTAAAGGTATTGGGATAACATTTTGCTGGGTGCCATCACATTGCGGTCTTTACTGGAATGAATTGGCAGATTCTCTGGCAAAACGCGGTGCTTCAGAATGTACAAGTGACATAATGATTAATAGTATAGGTCTGTGTTTATCTTCATTTGAAATTATTTCAATTCTTGCAAACTCTGTATATTCAAAGTTTTTTAGATTTCACTTAAATCGTTTGTGTTGCCACGAAAAATAGAAATTATAATTCATAAATTACGTCTAAATGCTTGGAAAACTAAATATTCAAAAGATGTTTTCTGTACTTGTTCTGCTATTATATCAGTCCACCATATACTGTTTGATTGCCCTGTGCTCATTGCCTCGTATAAAAGCAAAGGGATAGATCTAAGGGAAAAATACGGAAATTTGCAAAGTGTTCTGTATGATTCCGAGTCGCATGTCCTAATATCAGTTGCAGCAAGTATTTGCCAGTCACCAGTAGGTCAGTTACTATAAATGAAATTGTATAAACTTATCATCATCCATTATTTTCTTTATCCTTTCACTTTTCCCCTCATCCCCTTTTCAGTGCATTCTTAACGTGAATGTACCATTGTCTAAATCACCTTGTAGTGAACGGACATTAAACCAATGAGAAGAAGAAGAAGAAGAAGAAGAAGAAGAAGAACACACACACACACACACACACACACACACACACACACACACACACACACACACACAACACACACACAGCTCTTTCACAGACACAGACACACAAAGTTTTCTCTGTTTCTCTTTGTATGTGTCTGTTTCTGTCACTCTCTCATACACACATGTGCACACACACACTTTTTAAAAAATGTACATTGATGGCTTGATGATAACAAAAGCAATTGCACTACTTATTCAATGTAAAAAAAGGTAAAAGGTGTCCCATAACCTGTGTGGTCGTAGGGGAGCGAGGCGTCAGAGACCTCAGCTTCTTCTTGCTTCCCTATGACCACACAGGTTATGGGACACCTTCACCTTATTCAATGTACCATCTGGAAATGACAATAAAATGTCTCTCTCTCTTACACATACATCCCCTTCCCCATATGTTAGTTAGTCTGTCCCGAGCGTAAAGCTCATCATTAGTTAGTCTGTCCCGAGCGTAAGGCTCATCATGCCGGTGCTTATCCTGGTTTCTGTGGCGTTAAGCGACTGAGAGTCATAGACTCCCCCTGGATAGGACGCCGGTCTATCGCAGAGTTAACCCCCAACACAAGGTTGGTACGCCTTTACACCTGGGTGGGGTGAGAAAATAGCCGCAAAGTGCCTTTTCCAAGGGCACAACGCCATAGCCGAAAGCTGGGATCAAACCCGCAACCTTTAGATTACGTGTCCAACGCCCTAACCACTAGACTACAGCGGCGGCTTCTTCCCCATATACCCCCCCCCCCAAATCACACCCACACCCCCCTACACCACTACCACCACCACCACTCACATCGACTGGTGGGTGTTGCTGGTTGTTGGCCTGGTCGTCTTGGGCCCCCCTGCCTTCATGTTGGGGGGCTGCATCTGCTTCAGGTCCAGAGGGTCCTCGTGCTCCTGCCCTGCTGCTGGCTGCTGCTGCTGTTGGCTGTCCTGGGGCCCCAGTCCTGCCTGACGATGTAACTGATGCTCCACCTCCTCCTCACCACCCACCCCACCCTTCAGGTTGGGCGGCTTCATCTGGTGATCCTCGTTGCTGTTGCCTGCCGCCAACTGCTGGGAGCCCTGACCACCGTCCACCTGTACACAGTAATGGTCAGTACTGCTGTGTTCTGTTCAATAATGGTCAGTACTGCTGTGTTCTGTTCAATAACTGTCAGTACTGCTGTGTTCTGTTCAATAACTGTCAGTACAACTGTGTTCTGTTCAATAGCTGTCAGTACGACTGTGTTCTGTTCAATAATGGTCAGTACTGCTGTGTTCTGTTCAATAACTGTCAGTACAACTGTGTTCTGTTCAATAACTGTCAGTACGACTGTTTTCTGTTCAATAGCTGTCAGTACGACTGTTTTCTGTTCAATAGCTGTCAGTGCGACTGTGTTCTGTTCAATAACTGTCAGTACGACTGTTTTCTGTTCAATAGCTGTCAGTACGACTGTGTTCTGTTCAATAACGGTCAGTACGACTGTGTTCTGTTCAATAACTGTCAGTACAACTGTGTTCTGTTCAATAACTGTCAGTACGACTGTTTTCTGTTCAATAACTGTCAGTACGACTGTTTTCTGTTCAATAACTGTCAGTGCGACTGTGTTCTGTTCAATAACTGTCAGTACGACTGTGTTCTGTTCAATAACTGTTAGTATGACTGTGTTCTGTTCAATAACTGTCAGTACGACTGTGTTCTGATCAATAACAGTCAATATAACAATATAACTGTGTTCTGTTCAATAACGGTCAGTATTACTATATTCTGTTCAATAACTGTTGATACTACTGTGTTCTATTCAATAACTGTCAATACTACTGTGAGACCACATGGTGCCACAGAGGCATGGCTGGGTTTGAGACTGTGTGACAACACTATGGAAGTATGGCAAGATTTGAGACTGTGTGACACTGTGATGGAGTTTTGGCTAGATTGGACACAGTGTGAGAGTTGTTCCTTTTAAAATATGACTGACCAGCATCAAAAAGAACTAAGGGAAAAAAAGGATGTGAAATGTTAGTCACATAAGCAAAGTAACAGCCCTTGAATTCACATATATAAAATTGATACGAACAGACTGTGCAGTGCCAACCTTTCCTTTCCACTGAACCCATACTTTTCAGTTCTGGCTGGGAACTGAAACCTCACACCTCTGATGAAACCTGAACCCATAACCTTCCAGTCCCCAAGTCCACCATCTGCAGGCAACACAACTGACCAGTAATAAAACAACATCAATAACAACACAGCACAAATCCACAGCAAAATCACCTCCTATCTCTCATCGCCATCATTTACTTATTATTTATTTATTTATTATTCTTTTATATCAAGGATAATGGAATAAGCACTCGTATGCTTTTTTTACATCTAGTCCCCGTGTGTATGCAGTTTTTGTAAATCTTGTCATCTGTTCCCACCGGCACACAATGGCCTACTCTTATGAAAAGCGGAATAGGATATAATGTGTGCGCAAGATGTTCTGCGTGCGTTCGCACACGGGGCCTCGGTTTACAGTCTCATCCGAAAGACATTTTGGGGGAAGTGGAGTCAGCACTGACGGTTAACTTTGGAAGAAAAACCCCCTCCAACAGGAATCGAACCCGGGTCAAGTGCAATGTTCTGACCACTAGGCTATATCCCCGCCCCACCATTCTTACATGAGCGTTGACGGGGGCGTCAGGGTTGCCGGCCACCTCGGGGTTGTGTGGGGGCAGCATCTGGTGTTGTTCATTGATCTCCTCCACCTGCTTCTGGTGCTGCTGCTGCTGCTCGTACTGGTTCTGGGCTCGGTTGAAGGACCCTGCACACAGACACATTGACTGCTCCTAGTCTTTTTTTTTTTTTTTTTTTTTAGCTGTCAATCCCCCCCCCCCCCCCCCCCGGGTCAGCTCCTCTCAGATGCTAATTATCCCATCCCATCCCATCCCAGCTGAGGCCAGCTGGTGCTGTTTATAGCAGGAGCTGACCACACTTGGGACTAGGTAAAAGGAAGGCCCGCGCTAAATTTAGCACTCATGACTAGGCCTTATGAGTATGTTGGGTTTGTGCACTGTTGCCCTGGCTGACCGCGAGGAGACGAAGAGGCAGACAGAGAAAACCATGAAAAGACAACATCAGAGAGTGGACTGACAGGCATGGAGTGAAACAACTTGCCATGGCATGCTGAAATCTGTGAGGGGAGGAAGAAGCTGGTTACAAAATCTTCAGTGGTGCCCCAACAGTCTACTAGGTGACGGGATAGGTGAGATGAGGTGAGGAGGTCCATGAGGACTCCCCCCCCCCCCTTCCCCTGAAGAAAAAATGTTGGAGACCAGCCTTCCCAAACTGATACATCATCAGAACACATGAATGGCTGATCAATCAGATGCATCCAGTTCAGGAGAAAAGGTGGAATACATGAAAGAAAACACAGAAAATCTTACAGGGACAATCTGGATATAACTGAACAATATGCTCAGGGTGTCATTTTCCTTTTTTTTTTCTTGCAAAGAGGGAAAAATCCCTTAGTTCTAAAGTGACCCCCCTCACCCTCCCTACCTAAAATAGTAATTGTGCTTTTAACAACATTATGACACATGTATTGCAATATGCCAATCACACTAGCCAAAACTAATTCAGCTGCAAAAACTACTTGCTTACAAAAACAAGCTTTGATAGAAGTGTTTAATTATGAATGATATGTACCCCTCTCCCCACCCCCCCACTCCCATGAAATGAGCAAAAATAAAGAGAAATAATACAACCACTGATTTCAAACAAAAAGAGGTAAGAAAAAAACTTTATGGATCTCTTCATCACCTTTAAGTCAGGGATGAGTGAAAAATTGAAACAATGAACATCTAGAAATCATAGTTGAGGTAAAAAAAAAAAAAAGTGCATCTAAATATCATGGATGAAGTGAGAAAGATAACGATAAATAATAAACATCTAGAAACCATGGATAAAGTAAAAAACAACAACAACAAAACCAACAAACATAACAAAAAAACCCCAACAGTTTACGAATAATAAAAAACAAATGACAGAGTTGCTCTTACACTACAGAAAAACACAAAACTGCTAGGCACTCTTGCTTACATGATACATATTGCAAACATACAGAATAACAAGAGCATGAAAACACATAAAACCTTTTCAAAACAAGAGCCTCCCACTCTGTTCATGTACCACTGATCTGACAACATGTATGCACTGACAAAGTACCAAGGGTAGAAATGATTTGTAAAATGTTGACCAGAGAAGAAAGATAAAAGACGGTTTAAACATCCAACTGCCCAATATATATATATACCAGTGAATACATACATACATACATACATAAATACATACATATATATATATACATATATATATATATACATATATATATATACATATATATATATATATATATATATATATATATATATTATATATATATATATATATATATATATATATATATATATAAGTCATTCAGATGAAACTCGAAACCGAGGCCCCGTGTGTGAATGCACGCAGAACATCTTGCGCACATGTTAAAACCCCGTTCCACCTTTCGGAAGAGTAGGCCATCGTGTGCCGGTAGGAGCGGATGACGATGTTATAACAAACCAGCATGCACACAGGTGTCGTGTTTAGACACCATCCCTGAGGAAAATCGGGGAGTTGGAGTCCCAGAGCGGCTCGGGGCTGTAGGTATAATTATGGCAACGTTCTGGTGGCTCCTGCCACAGTACTGGAACCACTCGTATCGGTCATAGCCTTTCCAATGGATCATTCCAGTGCCGTGGAGAGGGGGGGTCTGCTGCATGGGTAACAGCTTGCCCTCCATACATACTTACCCAGGCTTTGCGCTCTAAAGACTAGAGCGCAACTCCATAGTCTTCCGAGACTGATGGGTGCCTACTACTACTATATATATATGTAGAGAGAGAGAGAGAGATATATATAGATAGATATATATAGATATAGATATATATCTATCTATATATATCTCTCTCTATATATATATATAACAAATATACACTTTATTATTTGTTCATGCAGTCTGAGTCTTCTTTCTTGTTGATGACCACAGTACCAAAAAATGCATGGATTAAATTTTTTTATATTTAAAAAGAATTTTAAAAAACCCAAACAAACCTATTGAACATGCATCACTTCCTTACAGCAAAACATCACACTTTATCATCAACCAAGAGCCACACGGCATAATCGCATGAAAAGAAACAAACAGCATCACACTGATATCATCTAGAAAAAATCCTCCAAACAGATTGACTGTGATACGATCTAAGGCAGAAAAACACAGGGCGCAAACAGCACAAACTGTAGCGTGGGGCAGATATAGATATAAAAATAAATAATGTACAGCATATAGTCTGGGATATGGGTTGAGATATGTCTATATGTGGGAAACATGCAATGATAACCTGGGTATGATTTGGAATATCTATAGTTATTAAAATGACAGTAGCAGAACCAGGATAATGACATGAGATATAGTATGAATATGAAACAGTGTCACCTTGATATAGTTGTTTGATAATAGCATGGGACATACATGAATATGAAAGTGTCAGGGTTATTATTATTTTTTTAACCTTCAAGATGAACGTTTCATCAAAGCTTGTTTCTGAATAAAAGGAAATAAATGTAACACTGGCTGTCTTTACTCTAGCTAATGTAATGATTCAATTGTTCATTCCATTATATGCAGTGTCACCTCAATACAATTGTTGGATAATAGCAGGGGATATACCTAAATATGAAACAGTGTCCCTTGATATAGTGGGAGGCAAATGTAATAAATAGAAACAAAAGAAACAAAGTATGTAACCTCGATATATATGAAATATTAATATATGAAACAAACTATATCACTTAGAATGTACAGAATGGGAAAACAAGAGAAAAAAACCATGGCGTAACTTGTACACAGATGGGGAGGATATAGATCTGAACTAAGTGCTATCACCTGGATATATTTGGGGCAGATATTTAAAGAAAGCGGGATAACCTTGAAATGATTTGATGCTATTTGATAAAAGAAGATATTTTTCACAGTAAATTATCAAAATGCAATGTTGATTCCAGGACCCCTCCCCCCCCTCAAAGAAAACCTACCAAAGCTCCATTAAGAAAAAGAAAAAAAAAAAAGAGAGAGAGAGAAAAAAAGAATCCCCTCCCCTCACTTTCCAATGAAAAAAAGTAAACTCATATGTCATCCACAAAAACCATATTACTTGATATGATGAAATAAACCCCAGGAAAACAAACCTGCATTGGGCCAACAGAAAACTTTGTTTGCTGTGTGTATCACGACAACTACAATTACAATCACTGAAACAGCGCCCCAAAATATCACTTGCATTTGCTGTTATGTATCACCATCACAATCACTGAATTAGCTGCCCCAAAAAATCACTTACCATTTGCTGTGTGTATCACCAATACTACAATTACTATCACTGAAACAGCTGCCAAAATATATCACTAGCATTGTATGCCCATGGTGTCTGTTGCTAAAAAGTAGTATACAGGTTACACTGCTTTTTTTCATTCCATGCCTGAAGAGGAATACTTAAGCAAGGTATTTAAAAACAAACAAATAACCCCCAAAAACCAAACAAATGAAATCCAACCTAACAAAAATGACACAAAACAAAACATAACTGAAGAGAAATGGATCTAGATATGGCAGCGCAGAGATGAGCAACAAAATGATGATATATGAATGAATATACCACCACACCACACCAAAGCCCCTCGCAGCAGTGATTGCTAAATGTCTTCCTTTTTTGGACGTGCATCCCATCAGGGATTCTGCAGGTTACTAGACAAGCTAAACCGCCCCAGGCTGGTTCAGCCACCAACCGCTTCGTCAGATCCCCCACTGCCCCAGCCCCACTCCCCAGACAGACAGACCGACCTTGTTTTGCCGCAGGGTCTGCTCCTTGCCAAGGACCACCTCCTTGCTCTGCAGGTGTGAGACATTGCTAGGGTGGTGTGGGAACTGCGGTGCCTTAGGGGGAGCAGTAATGTTAGCGCTACTAGCCACCCCGCGGGAATGGTTAGAGGGCACGGCGGATGTGTTACCTTGTGCCGCGCCAGGCTGGAGGCCTCCGCCCTGATCCGACTGTCCTCCCATGTTGGCGATGCCCGCATTCTGCAACAGGGGAAAGAAAGGTCAAGCGTTGGAAACATTTTGTTCCCAGCCAATGTTGGCTAACATCCTAGGCAAAGTGCTTATCTTAGTGCCTTAACCCTCTTGCATTTGGATTCTCTGAATGCAAATTGCCTCTAGATTTCAGATTCCATCATGAAATCAGGTCAGGCACACATGTTTGCTCGCCTTTTCCTCCTCCTTAGTACGTACCAGCAGCTATAAATACTTCCAGACTCTCACCACAGGCTTTGTGCAGGTGGCCTGATAGAACTTTGGCATATGGCAGCAATCGGTGAAGGTCACTGCCTGATGGAAAACTACTGAGTAAATCCCGGAAAATCCTGGTTTGGGATTCAGGGGGGGCAATTATTTAATCCTGGCAAATCCTGGTTCAGGACTAAGAACCGGGATGTCAGCTGATGTTTCAGTTTTATTCCCATTTTTCACAAAGTTCTCTTGTCTGGTGCAAAAGTGAAAATCTATTCTCACATGGTCAGAATAAGGTATTGGCTATTCTAAATCAGGAATTGATTTGCTCTATGTCACAGCGAACATCAATTATTTTTTTGAGATGGTCAGCAACTAGCCATGTTTGCGTGCTTGTCTGCCTGGCACCATGTGGCGAGATGGATTCTCAGCCTCCATGCTTGACAGTCAACCAGTCGCCTTCTTAACATTCAACATTTTCATTAACCCCCCCCTACAAAACAATCTGTAACCCTAATTTCTATCTCAAATAGTTTTCATGCCAGAGTTTTTTGTTAATTATTACCCCTGAAACTGTAAAAATCTCTGGCATGGGAAAGAACCTTAAATCAGATTTTTCCGGGAGAGAATATTTCCTTTTTAATTTTTTTATAGTATTACTTTCTTTATCAAGTGATCAATTAGAGTGAAGCCAAGAATGAGTGGTAAAATGCTGATCAGTTTTGATTGAAGACCGATAAACAGAACAGTCTTCATCCCTTCACAAAATGATAACCTGATATCAACCAGGCAGGCCACCTGCAATGTCGGACAATACACTTAAAACATGTAGTAAGATATTCAGTGATAAGGACCTGTCATAGTCTACAGAGCGCAAGTCGCTGTGAAAACAAAAAATGTCTTCTAAAACAGAGTTGCAAAGAACAGATGACACAATCTTGTCACACTGTTTACAGCGTCACCAACCACAGGGGACGTTCAAGGACTGTCACCTCATCAGAGTACTCAAGCCAGCATTCAAGGACTGTCACCTCATCAGAGTACTCAAGCCAGCATTCAAGGACTGTCACCTCATCAGAGTACTCAAGCCAGCATTCAAGGACTGTCACCTCATCAGAGTACTCAAGCCAGCATTCAAGGACTGTCACCTCATCAGAGTACTCAAGCCAGCATTCAAGGACTGTCACCTCATCAGAGTACTCAAGCCAGCATTCAAGGACTGTCACCTCATCAGAGTACTTAAGCCAGCATTCAAGGACTGTCACCTCATCAGAATACTCAAGCCAGCGTTCAAGGACTGTCACCTCATCAGAATACTCAAGCCAGCGTTCAAGGACTGTCACCTCATCAGAGTACTCAAGCCAGCATTCAAGGACGGTCACCTCATCAGAGTACTCAAGCCAGTGTTAGGGCCCAAACCCAAGTCTTCCAATGCCAACACCAGTTAGTCATAAACTGTTAAATTAAAGCCACACCAACTCATTCACACAAGCTTTCTCAATGTTACTGCATGCAGAACTTTTTTTTCATAAAGGGAAAATTCTTAACACTAAGTACTACACTCCTACTGCCAAGCAATCCCACTCCCAGATTATCAAATGCTCACAGCCATACAGTGGTGAAGCTACACACACACATGCTGCCCATTTCTACCTCCCATGAAACACAGCCCTGAATCTTTAACATGCACCACACAAGGGGAGAAAGGCACTGCAAAGTCTGCATGCAAAATGACTAAGGAGGCAGCAAAAATCTCCATCCTTGATTTTCCAGGCATTGAGCTGCGATTCAAACCTATGGCTTCTGGACCAGTAGGGTTTGCCCTTCAGCAATGACAACAGTGACAGAATTTGTCATCCCCCTCTTTATTTTCTCCCTTATATCAACAACTGGAGGCATCTGCTTTTGCACCACTGACCCCCACATTCATGTTGGCCACTGCTCCTGGCTGCTGCTGAATCAGCTGCTGTGGTTGCTGCTGCTGGTTGTTGTTGGTGTCAAACTGAAGGCCCTGATGGGGCTGCTGCTGCTGCTGGAAAGTGTCTACATTCTGCTGCTGCTGCTGCTGCTGACCAGCTAACTGCTGCTGCTGTTGCCTCTGCTGTTGCTGCTGCAGCACTTGCTGCTGCTGAATCTCCGCGTTTTTGTTGGCCAGCTGTTGCTGAAAACAGACGTTAGTGGTGACGCTGTCAGCACGGCAGTGAGTATGCGGGTTTGGAATAAAGCTGAGTAAGTACTACACACATGCAAGATCAGGAACGAACGATGGCCTGATCCAGGCTAAAAGCAGAACATAAGGCAGGCAAGTAAGATCAGATACCAGGGTTAAGAGAGGGGGGGTACTAGTTAAAAAGCAGACCTGAAACTGCTTGTTCATTTCTCTTCCATACTCAATACTCTTCTGTGCAAAAAATTCTTGAAAAAAACAACAACAACAAAAACAAACAAAGAAAAATATCCCTAAACCTGATGTTCCACAGTGGTTCTGTGGTCATTCTACATGGCTATCAACTCCATCAGTGTTTTCAACAAGCTTCATTCTCACAAGCCACAGACCCATCTCTATATTTCACCACCATTGTGACTGTCTCAGGTAAAGACCTGGCAGGGCTGATATGAAAGCAGTGCAGCCTGATCAAAACTGCATTTAAACATCTTGTACACATACACGCACACACACACACACACACACACACACACACACACACACGCCATCTCCCTCTCTGCCACCATATACACACATGTATACATGTGCACATACACACACACACACACACACATGTACACACACCACACATCCATACATATGTGCACACGCACATACACACACACACACAGAGGCATTTGTTTTCTCTTTCCTTCAAATCTGTACCTAACTATTCTTTGGCCAAACTGTTTCAACAATCACAGTATCAACTGGTCACTATATTTTAAAGGAGAGTAAACTGAAGTAAAGTACACATCATGACATGTAACATTGCAGGGCAAATGGGGAGGAGGACAGGGAGGTTTCTATGTTGTTTACACATGCTTACTTTCACAGTCATTCAGAGAGCTAACTAGTGACAAATAAAACTAATTATGACATGCAGACAATATGTACAGCATCCCTTTAACATACCACTGCACTGATTTACAGAAAAAAAAGTATGACAAAGAGAGAATTTACATGAGTATAAAGGAGTACTGTGAAAACTCTTACAGAACATTCAGATGAAAGAAATAGTCATGCAGCGGCATTCCTCTCTAGTTTGGTGCAGTGTTATCACACCCGACTGTTACCAGTGTATAGGAATGCTGCTGCATCTTGATACATCAGTATTGTTTGACTTGCTGTTGAACTTAATTTCTGCAGTTAGGCTGAGTATACCAATACGGTCACATGATAAAAACTATCAAAATACGTATTCCTGCTCTTTGCATACCTTTCATATATACACTCAGACTCAGACTCAGACACACACACACACACACACTCTCTCTCTCTCTCTCCCTTCACATGGGGAACGGATAGCCAGTGTCAGAACATTGCGCTGGCAATTTGCGACCCGGTTCAGTCCGGTCGAGGAGACTTTTCTCGGGAGTTAACATCAGGCTGATTCCACTCTCCCCAAGTCCTCGATGAGACTTAAAAGAGGCCCGTGTGCGAACCACACAGAAATCTTGCGCACACATTAAATCCTGTTCCGCTTTCATAAGATAGCCATCGTATGCTGTGGAACAGAGACATTTACAAACTGCATACACACGGACTGATTAAAAGCACAAGAGTGCTATTCCATTACCCTCGATATAAAAAAAAAGAAAAAAAAAGAAAGAAGAATAAACTCTCTCTCTCCCTCTCTCTCTCTCTCTCACACACACCACACACACACACACACACACACACACACACACACACACACACACACCCCTCACCACACATAGACACCCTTGCTGAGCACTCATGTAGGTAATCTTACAAGCAAATAAGCATAATGTGCACTAAGTCACAATTCAAAACCAGCCTGACATCATTCTTCCAAAGGATTTTCCCATTCCAACAGACGGTTTTAGCATTCCACCAGTCACAAACCAGTACCTGTCAGCATGATACATTTTAAAAAAGAACAGAAAATTTTTTTTTTTTTTAGAATACTACAGACTTTGTTGGTAAATGCCTTTGAATCTGATTTATGGCATTAGTTGATTAAGCATGCTTGTTAACCATCTACACCAGGGTCACAGTTAACAATCAATTAGCAAACTTGCAGGAGATAGATTGCATTTTCATCATTCTGTTAACCATCTCCCCACCCCCCTCCCCTCCAAATTGGGCACTGAAACCCCCCAAATTGTTGAACATCAGTGTTAAAGGAGAAAACTCAGTGGGTTTTTTTCCCTCTGGAGGGGATGAGGAAAGCGGAGAATTGGGGGGAGGGGGGGGGGGGGAACCCCACTGAAGAACAACAACAACACAGAACACGTCAAATGAAAGAAACAAAACTATGAAAGAGTGAAGTACTTAACCTCTACCCGAGTCCAGTTTCATGGCAAATTAGTGATAACAGTTTCCATGTTTTTGTCTTGCTGTGTTTTTTTTTTTCTTTTTTTCTTTTGTTCCTCAGCTACAGCTCAGAAGTTCACCTAAGGTCAGATTTTGCATGTGCGACCATGTACCCACCAACAAGGTAGCAGCATTCCAACTTCAGGGATTAATCCTCAAAGTTAGAATGCCAGCACCTTAATTAATGGTGGGGAAAAATTGGCCAAGTTAAATTGAGGAGTTCTTGGAGTACTGGAAAACAACTTTAACTCAGCAGGACCTGGCCAAACCCCTCCCTCTCCAGCTCAAAGAGGTATGCTTGACATGCATTAGGCATACAATCAAAGAGGTCTGCTTGAAATTGCATTAGGCATACAATCAAAGAGGTCTGCTTGAATTGCATTAGGCATACAATCAAAGAGGTCTGCTTGAAATTGCATTAGGCATACAATCAAAGAGGTCTGCTTGAAATTGCATAGGCATACAATCAAAGAGGTATGCTTGACATTGCATTATGCATACATCAAAGAGGTATGCTGAAAATGTTGACATTATGCAATCACATAGAGGTATGCTGGAAATGTTTGCCTCATGCATACAATCGAAGAGGTATCCTGGAAATATTTTCATCATGAATGCATACAATCAAAGAGTATGCTGAATGTTTGCCTCATGCATACTTCAAAGAGTTTGTGGAAATTTTGCATTATGCATACAATCAAAGAGGTATGCTGGAAATGTTTGCATTATGCAATCATAGAGGTATGCTGGAAATGTTTGCATTATGCATAATACCATAGAGGTATGCTGGAAATGTTTGCATTAAATGCATACTACCAACTATAACTGGCCAATTCTTCTATGAAAGTTGGATGAGTTTCGAAATAGGCACAAGATGTTAGATGAGCCTTCATGCTGAAGACCTGGGTTCACAGTCATATCTGAAGGTATAGCAAAGAAATGAAGTTGGAACCAAGTATCAACTTATAGCAAAGAAATGAAGTTGGAACCAGTATCAACTTATAGCAAAGAAATGAAGTTGGAACCAATATCAACTTATAGCAAAGAAATGAAGATGGAACCAATATTAACTTATAGCAAAGAAATGAAGTTGGAACCAGTATCAACTTATAGCAAAGAAATGAAGTTGGAACCAATATTAACTTATAGAAAAATGAAATCGGAACCAATATCAACTTATAGCAAAGAAATTAAATGGAACCAATATTAACTTATAGCAAAGAAATAAAGTTGGAACCAATATTAACTAACACCAAGGGAAACATCCCCTCAGACAGCTAGCCATGTCTTCAGACGGCTTCAGGTTGTGTCCTCAGACGATTCCAGATCATAACTGCTCTTACCACCCCTGCTGTTATATCCCTGTGAGTCTGTGTGACAATGTATAGTCGTCCGAAACAAGCGACACCTTGGGAATGTTGTTTCTATGCCCTAGTGCTGAAATATGTTGGCTTCTTGTTTTGTGTTTTTCTGAAGTTAAAACTTTGCTATAATAAGTCTCTGATCAAAATGAAGAGTTGTAAAAACCAAAAACAGGATGTTACCCAAGCATTCGAAGTGTGACATGACAGCACACCCACAAAAAGGTGACAATATACAACTACAAGTACAGATTTTTAAAGACAAGACCTGTAAACTAGATAAGTGTTCAAAATAGGATATTACTGCACATCCAAAAAGAAGATAGTGTACACAGTATACCATGCATCTAACACAAACACGAGCGCTAAGACAATTTATAACAGTTGTAGAACAATGATGTCTATACTTCACTGGCTACACTGCAACATACACAGAAATGCTGGAAAGAAAAAATATAAATATGTAACAACGCATGCATAATGATTAAGTTAAAATATGAGTAATATTTCTACAGCAATAACAGTGTATATAGCAATTGGAGCCAAACGACATATATGTGAATATCAACTGTTCTACATTAAAGAAATAAGTATGAAAAAAACAACAATCTGGACTGACACTACTGCACTCTTAGGCAACAAACCAGGTTTCCACCCATTACCCTTCAATTTTGTAGTTACAGTTAGGGAAAAAATTGTGAAAACAGGGCACACTAAGGCCAATAACGGTCAAAGAGACATAAAAAACACATTAAAAAGAAAGACAAGTCCGAAAAGGTAATATCCAAAACCACTCAAGGTGACATGAACATGCAGGAAGGCTCATTCAGGCAGAAAAGGATCACTTTTAACAACGTCAAGCAGTCAAGAGAAACAAACACTCATGCACTTCATAGCCAACAGTCACCATAAACAAGCGCCCTAGCTTCTGGGTGATTTGATATCAAGATCCTCCATGCAGTAGTGATTTATCAGTACGTAACCATCTTTTACAGCTCAGAGTTTAAAAAAAAAACCAACACAACAAAAAACAGGACACCACCACACTGATCTTATAGCCAAGCACCATCCACTTAAAAAGCGTAAAATGAGCAGAAGTGCTAGTCTTGGTCACAGTACAGAGTGAAAAAAAAAAGGTAAATTTGGTGTACAAAAAAACACAGAGACAGAGGAGAAAAAAAAAGAAAAGGAAAGCTAAGCAAGAGTAAGAGCAGAAATCAACCTGCAGCGATGCAACTTCTGACTCCTTATTACGCAGCAGAGCACGATCGTACTCAATTTGGCTCTGTGAAAAATGTATCAGTACACACACACACCAACAGCTTTATTAATTAACATGTACTTAGTTGTAATTACAATTACTACACAGTGCATTCACATTAACATGTACTCAGCTATAAACAACATGGATTCGATTGAATTGGATTGAACTGAACTTTGTGAAAAACAATCACTTTGCAAACCTGACTGATAAAAAATGTGATCTAATTATACCTCTATAAGAATAACCCCCCCCCCCCCCCCCCCCCAACTTTCAGAGATTGATAAGAGCTACATTAGTCGTGATTAGATGACTAGTGATATCAATTCTTTCTTGTCCAGAAATTTGCCATGGACAGGAATGTGGTTTTCACTCACACTTAAATATGGTTAATCTGCTTCAGACTGTTTGAAAACATCTATGAGTAGAAAACATTGTCATGTAAACAGGTGCAGTTCAGTGAAAATGATTCTGTGAATATTCAAGTTTGAGCATTGAAACATGATGGTGAACAATGGTATTAGTCCCTTCTTTCAATCAGCTATGGTGAAGTGAAAACTTAGTATGGAAATGAATAAGGGCACACCACGACTTTCTCCTATTCCTATATGAAAAAGAAAGGTAGGGTCTTAATACAGCCTTAAATGGTACCACAGAAAAGAAGCTTGGAATGATTGATCCTCTTCATCAAAGTATGTTTTATATTACCTAGGTAATACTATTTATTTATCTTCTTAATTTGATTACTTGGCCCAAGCCAAAAGCTGTGCCAGTTATTGATGCCAGGCAATTGCCAAGGCCTACACACAAAAAATGTTGTTAAGCTGTAAAATGTGTTCAGATTGCCATCCGCCATGACAAATTGAGACTCTTAATATCCTATGAGGTCAGAGTATGGTTGCCTACATGGCGAGGTACTTGAAAACAGTCATACACGCAAACTTCTCAATCAGTGTACAATTCAATCTCACAGTGATAACTCCCAGGTGAGATGCGTGAGTCAGAGTGCACATTCTGGGTGACCCCCAGAGTGTTAAGCTGGGAAATGCGCAACATTATTTAATAAAAAAAACAACCCAACAACCAAATGGATCTCCCCCCCCCCCCCCCCTTTTCAACAACAACAAAATCAGTATCAAAACAGAACTTAATTTTTTTCCCTTTCTTTTTAGCGTCAATTTTTCTGAAGCAGACTAACATTTGGATTGGTGGGTTAAAAAAAAAAATCCCAAAACATCCCTTAATCATTAAAAAACTGAAATGAAAGCTATTTCACATAAATGAGAAAGATGTACAACCATATAGTCACAATCTTGAAAGAAGCTAAAATGTCCCTAGAATCCTTACAGTAGCTGACCAACCAAACATAACAAAAAAAAGCCCCGAAAAAAACATGCCCACAATACATGTATATATATGTACAGATATGTTTCTAAAATATATATGTCTACACATCTCAAGAAAAATTATATACTGGTACGATGAACATGCTGGGTACACACACACTTCTTGTCAAAAAAACATGTTCAAGCAATGAATAAAACACCATCGTCCAAATAAAAAGTAAAAATAGGAAACCAAAAAATATCTAAAAAAAACTCCCTACAAAAAAAAAAAGCATTTCTATTCTTTCACTGAATAAGTTGCAAATCTAAATCAGACTGTTTAAAACTAAAGATAAAATCCAACTATCTTGTATCTTTTCAAGTTTGCAACAGACATGAATATAAAGAAAAACCTGGAATTGTACAACTGTAAGTGCATACAGAACAATTTTGGTTCAGTTTTCTTACCACAGCTGCGAAATAAGCTAGTAAATAACAACAGCTGAAAAACCCAACCACACAAAAGTACTCAAAATAGTCTTTCAGGTCAAACTGAATTTGCTGCTGAGTAAAATCCAACCAATTCAAAGAAATGCTCTCTTTAAAGGTGAACAAGGGACTCAAGATTTAATATGCCTTTGACCCCTCTTGGGCATGGAGGATTTCAGCAAAGAAAACCGACTGTAATGTATATATATATGATTTGCTTTTTCAAAAACACTGACAACATTAAGGTCCCCTTTAAAGCCACAAGTCTCTATCCTTAAGTAAAAAGGACAACCCCACCTCCAACCCCCCTCCCCCCAAAAAAACCCCAAACAAACAAAACAAATCAACAAAAGAGTAAAAGGGACGCTGTATCCTGGTTTCTTTTCCAAAAGAACATTTTGTTTAAATGCTGATTTCAACCATCTGCTTGTCTATGATACATCATACAATGTGCTATGAAGGCTACAATAAAAACATTGGACAGCTACCTCTCATGCTCATAAACTAAAACTGGCAAAGTTTT
>CM060331.1:8044341-8064341 GCA_030674155.1 Stramonita haemastoma | reverse complement strand
TCTTAATAACAACAGGCACAAAGGCCAAGCTCCACTACACAAGCCATTACGTTTCCCTACAGTGGCAATGAGGTGCACAGCTGTCCCTTACAGATGCGTTTCCTATCAGATACAGGGCATCTGTGTGTGCAATAATCATCAGTAGGGGTCCACTGGAATTTAGCAACTGACACGTGGACCTACAAATGTGGATTCACAATATATTTTACCTGACTGCACAGTCAGATGCTATCCCTGTCAAGGAACTTGACATCTTTTGAGTGTCTATACATCTTAATTAGAGCACATCTAAGTTTCTTTACCAACACAACAGGTAGCTAGCTGTATGTCCTATTCCAAAACCTGCTGGATCACAGCAAACATATGTGCTGAATTAAAAAAAAAAGAAGAAAGATTTGCAGTGAGGGGGTTGGGTTAAGGGATAGAGAATGAAACTTCTATGGAAACAGTGAGTATGTTGCAATATATCAAATCCAACCAAAAAAAAAAAAAACCAATCTGAATCAAGGAAGTTGTTCTGTATGAAAACATGCACTGAACCCTCTCAGTTTTCAGTGATCTGCTACAGTGTTAGTCTGCGCACCCAGCCCACTATGCATGCCTGGGGCTCCTTACACTGGAATACAATCACGCTCCAGATCTACTATTTCTGTAACTTCAAAACGGGACAATACACCATTTCTTCCTATCTTCAAAGAGTTTTAGGCCTATAAACACAAGATTTTTTTTTCAATGACACTTCACAATAGACACATGGAGATAGCGGCCTTAAAAATAAAAAAAACCCAAACTGTGGCAGTGCTAAGAGTACTCATAAAGTATGCAAACTGATTGTAGATATTAACATGCCCATTTTTCCCACTTGGGTTGAACTGGGGAACAGCAGAAACTTATCAGTCAGTAAATAAGAATAAAGTCAAATGATTTTCATACCAATGCTTGTAGTTACTTCATGCTGTTTCACAGAAAATACTGTGAAGTACTGCAGTCTTTACATCTGCTGTTTCATCTAAATTCATGTTGACATTTCCCACAGCCACGACATTCAGATTGGTATCTGACATCCTACACTTAAGCAAACTTGAATATGTATAATTTTTTGTTGTTTGTGTTGTTTCTTCTTTCGCTAGAGCTCCAATTCACCAATGGTGAGGTTTTTTTAAATCTGCCATTATCCCCCCACCCCCCCTTCCCCAATTTAGGTTGCTATGTTTCGACTTTGGGGGTGGTGTTCTAAAATAACCCAACACCTGTGTAGTGTGTGGGTAGACTTTTCCTATCAGCAAAAAATGGCCTGCTTTCTCAAGAGGCAGAACAGGTTTTCAGTGTGTGCGTAAGTAACATTCAATTGGATTTTCTCATCAAACTGGGAAGAAAGGGCAAGGCTGTGAATCAAGCCAAGAACCTCACAGTTTACTTGTTAGGAAGGTGACCGTTTCAAGCATTCTGCCACCTTCCTCCTTGACTTTATGCTTTAGAAACCACGTCCATTCTGATACACGGCTGAAAGGTCCCGAAACTCCGCATGCCTTCTGCCTAATTAAAAAAAAAAAAAAAAAAAAGAGAATATCAAAAGTTCAAAAGGTTTTATTTATTTTGTTTCTATTGAGAAGTCTTTCAACAAATTTTTTATGTGGGCAAAGCTCAAGAATCCCCCCCCCCCCCCCCCCACCAAAAAAAAAAAAAAAAGCAACTAAAAAGAGGGAGCAACTGTATCACATATAAAACACTCTAAAACCTCTGCTAAAAAAAACCAAAAAAACTCCACCACAGCAGCGGCATTTCCTGCTGACCAACTTTCAAGTAGCAACACGACACTGGCACACTTGGCCGGCCAAGTTGATAAGTCTGACAATACTGACCTCTACTCTAGCCACGCTGGCTCTTCCGTTAGTCCAATTTACACTGCCCTTAAGGCTCTCCAACCCAGCTAGGCAGAACACAGAGCACTAAGCTGAAAGACAAGCACGTCTCAAAAGCTGGTTTTCACAGAAAAAGACAGGAGGAAAGAGTACGACAATTGTGGACACTGTTACTCCAACTGTTGATGTTCCTGTATATAGTGTACATGTTCCTCACCATTTCTGTACATTGAAAGCTGGACTGAAAGCTGATAACCCTGAAATGGGCCAGTGAGAGCAGCGAAAGCAAAGGATCCTCCTGTTTCTGGAATGAAGCATAGCCTGAGCTCTAAAAAGTTTGCTGTGTTAGGTAATATCAGGGCTAGGCTTTCCTGTTTTAGTGTTTAGCAATCTGTTTTTTTTTTTTTTTTTTTTTTTTTTTTAACCTTCTGCACATACATTTTTCTATCCTTTCTCTAAATTTTCTTTAAAGCTCCTAGCAGACAGGAGATAAAACTTCACCTTTAAAAATGATTTAAATGAAACAATCCCTCCCATATATTTATGCAAAATCTCACCATTGGTAAACCTTGGAGCTCTAGCTGAGGAACAAAAAAAAAACAAAAAAAAGAAACCCCAAAAAGCAACCCCCCCAACCCCACCCCCAACCCACCCAACTCCACCAAGAACCCCCCCTCTATCCCCCCAAAAAAAAGAGAGAAAAAAAAAGAAAAGAAAAGAAAAACCCACCTAAAAAAAAAGAATAAATGAAGAAAAAAAAAGGCCACGGAAAAAGGGTGGGGGAGTACATAAAAAAATCTGCCACTGACGCACAAGGTAAGTCGGTTTGTTCAAGCGATAAATTATGTGAATAGATTGGGAGCGGTGCAAAACACGGAAATCCTATATTACACAGAATGAAAAAAAAAAAAAGGGGGGGTGATGATCTGCAGACATCAATGCTTATGCTTTCCTGTTAATGTGTTATAAAATCCTTTCCTGCTAGTCTGCAACCCCCTAGTAGATCTATCTTTCAAAGAGTAACAATGTGGTTGCTGCTCCCATTGATTTTCATTTGTGAGGTTGGACTTCAGCACTGCCTCATATACTATAGAGCCGGGGCAGTACTTTTTGATATAATACAATAAACAAAAGACACTGGATGTATTATTGAAATGAAAATGCCATAATAATCCATTTTCTCCTATCCAGAAGGAAAATCTCTGGAGAATTCGATCCTCATTCTCATGGAAGTGTATACATGTACCCAAGGTCTTTTCACCGTCTAGGGAGATTCGGTGTCTGAAACTGTGATTATATAAGTGTTCACTTTAGCTGGGATGAGGATCTTTTAAGGCAAAGATGTCAATTACTATGTAAGATGTTATTTATTGTTTTTGTTTTAGTTTGTTTTAAATCAATAAATCTGATGTCTTATGAATGATGATGGGATAGGTCAGTGGTCAGAGCACTTGCATTCCCCAAGCCAATGTTAAGCATCGAGCGTGGTTACCAATTGGATGGGTGACCGTTTGCATGACTTGTCTTCAGTACAGTTCCAAAGTTCACCCAGCTGTAAATGTGTACCTGCCCTCTTAACAGACAGAGAAGGTAAAGCAGCGAGGGAGCGGAGATGGGTGCAGCCCTCAATATGCTGGCCCCAAGAGAAGCTGAGGTTACAGATGCCTCGCTCCCCTTTGACCACATTGGTTATGGAACACCTTTACCTTATAATTATTCAGCTTTAAAGCACTCTTTCAGTCTTATGTCATATTTGTCATAGATGATGTTGAAAAGCAGACAGCATGTTTGTTGTTGATGTTTGTTGCAGTGTACACAGTAAAGATCCTGCCTTCCACTCTAATAAGGAAAGATCTCATGGAATAGCAAATCTTCTAATGAGATTTCTTTTTAAACTTTGAAATTGAAATGCTTCCCCCCCCCCCTTCAAAAACAAAACAAACCCGAACGAAAACCCCCAACCCAAAACAGACACCCCCCCCCCCCCCCCCCCCCCCAACAAAACGGAGAAATTAAATGAAAAAAAAAAAGGGTGAGTTGGGAATGGGGGGCAGTTCCCACAACAGAATTTTCTTCAGCTATTGCATAAAGTACACATACATAACAATTAAACGCCACTGATCCTGACAAACTCAATAAAACTAAAAGCCAAACAATGACACATAGGGGAGAAAAAAAAAAGCAACAACAACAACAAAACAACAGCTGCCGTAAGAACTGATCATTCTACATCTGAATCCAACACACAGCTGACAAACACATCTGCTGCCTGCTGACAGCCAGGCCATGAAATGGAAAGAACGGATCAATCCGTGACAAGACCATCACCATCCAATGATCAATCCCCGCCATGTGTATGTAAGATTTCAGTGGCACACCAATCGATCCATTCGGAGAGAGCGTCAGATGACAACTACTCTTGCATTTTCTCCAGCTTGCCTCGCAGTGTCATGCTCCTTGGGACCTAAAGTCCTTCACATGAGACTATGAGCCGAGGCCTGTGTGCGAATCCACGCAGAACGTTTTGCGTACTGCACACGTTAAAACCCGTTCTGCTTTTCGGAAGAGTAGGCCATTGTGTGCCAGTGGGAATGGATGACAAAATTTACAAAACTGCAACACATGGGGACTGGATGTAAAGAAGCACACGAGTGCTTACTTCATTATCCTTGAAATAAAAGAACAAATATAAGAATGGTCTGACAAAAGCCTCAGGCTTGTTTGGGAGAAGGTAATAATGCATATTATATCCACTGAACCAATCCTATGTCAATCCCAGCTCATGAAAAAGAAAACCCTTCCCTCTAGTTTGCATAACTTTTTGTTTTTTAACCACCCTTCTACATCACAATGTCATGATGTTCAGCTTTGATCAAGCATGCAGCTGGCTTCACATTTCAGAATGACTCACGGGAAATGTGAGCACATCATACTTCTAGCTGGTCAACTCAAACGCTTTTAAAATCAATGAGTGTTCACTTTTAAAACTCAATTGGAGAGGCCACACATGTTGTGTAATGAGATAGTTCTCTTCTGAAATACAGTCATTTTTCTTAAACTTTGGAAGATAAGTAAATAGGTTTTAACTTTTAACACACACACACACACACACACACACACACACACACAACGCACACACACGCACACACACGCACACACACACACACACACAGAGACTAAAAACATTAAAACAAATTAAACAAAGACAACAAGATGACAATCTTGGCACCTAAAAGTAAACCTACTAGTAAGTAAACCAGGATTAAGAAAAATAAAACTTCGGAGCCATTTACTAAATGGTTACAACACTGAATCACTCATAGTGATGACAATGACAACAACAAAATATCATTTCAGTATTTGGAAAAAACAAAAAATAAATATCCACACTAGATAAGGTCTCAAATATATAACAATGTCTGATGGAACAACAGCATACTATAGAATTACTAACAAGCACATGCACAAGTATATTAGCACTGTCACTAAAACCAATGAAAGTTCTATGAAAATTAATACATCTTTAATTAATATGAAATTCACTTTTTGGCAATCACAGGGTAAGGGTTTCTCCCAATTAGATTTTACCCCAACAACATTCAAGCATTCTCTGATATCTTCAGTATGATGTATCTGTCATTCTAGGATCACACACAAACACACACTATCTGAATCTCTCTCTCTCTCTCTCTCTCTCTCTCTCTCTCTCTCTCTCTCTCACACACACACACACACACACACACACACACACACACACACACACACACACACACACACACACACACACACACATGTAATAACCATGCATTGCATGTATGGAAACATGCCCACGCAAGCACTCACACATGCCCATGTATGCATGCATGCACATGCTCCCCCCCCAACATGCATACACTTGCACCCTCACGCACATGTGCGCACGCGCACACACAGTGACACACACACACACGCACACACATACATACACATACACACACACACGCACACACACACACACACACCACACACACACACACAACACACACACACACACATACACACACACACACACTGAGGACAGCAGAGTACTAAAAAGCCATGCAAGGCAGTGAATACTATCACAACGTCTGCGTAAAAAACAGACTTCTGCAAGGAACTGTCATGTTAGATTTACAATTGAACCGAAGCCAGAGAACAAGATGCACTTAAAAACAAATCATCTGATTGTGTTAATTAATCTGTTTACACTTTCCATTTATAATCATTCAAATCAGCCAGTTTCACTTCTGTTTCCTTTCAGGAGACATTGAACACAGAAAACTGACCGGAGTTGGGACAGCAGGAGTCACTGCACTGGTCAAAACATTCCAGTTTATCTTACAATGACTCTGTAACAGTAATGCTAAGGAATACGTGTCAAGTTGTACAACAGTTGTGTGTCAGCAAAACATCACACAGCTATATCTGATTGTCAACGCTGAGGAACATCAAACTAATCTGTTAGTCACAACAAGAAAAAGCAGCATGATAACTGGGAAGAAAAAAAGGTGAAAAACCATGCACACTGGCTACGAAAAAAGAAAAGCTCACTGTTGCAAAGCCACACTTGACCATGAACTGAGTGATATCATGCATGAGGAATGACTTTGAAAGCGTTTCAAAAGAGGATGTCATTTAGCGTTTTACAAAACAACCCTGGAGTCAGAAATGGACCGTCAAAGTCAAAGACAGGAGCCTCATTCAACAAAGCTGGACTTCCACTATAAATACCACTGAAATCAGCATCACGACTAATGTGAGGATCTGTAATGACGGATGTAGACCTGTATTCATGACACTCTTTTTTCATCTTATACTTTTTACAGGATTCCTGGCAATCTGAGGCTAAAATTTCCTGAGACAGTAGTGGTCAGTGTCTATAGTGTTTTCTAGTTCAATGCTTTGACAACAGTCATTCACATTCAGCACCCATTAAATCATCTATGTATATTATACACAACTTAGATCTACCTTGAAGCAGATCATCTTGTCCTCTCAGTCTACATCAAAGTAAAAACTAAAAAAAAAAAATCTCAACACAAGCGACACTTCAACCATTAATCCAGTAAGACTTCAGAAACATCATACCATTCAACAACTCTACTTTGAAACAGCTATCAATGGTAAAAATATGTTGAACTTCAAAAAAATATTCCACTATCTAAGTTGTTGTTGTTGTGTGTTTCCTAGCTTAACAATCTGGGGGCACTCAGATGAGTCAGAATGTGCACTCTAACTCATCCAACACACCTGGGAATCACTGTGAGACTGAAATAGCACACTGAATGAGAAGTTTGTGTGTATTCAAGACTGTTTTCAAGTACCTCACCATATAGCCAGCCATACTCTAGCTTCAAAGGATAATTATCTAAGATGACTAATGTTGTGTGTATGTACTCTCCTCTCTCTCTCTCTCTCTCTCTCTCTCTCTCTCTCCTCTCTTCTCTCTCTCTCTCTCTCTCTCTCACACACACATCACTTTTTGGTGATTTTTTTTTTTGATCAATCAGCACCATCCCCACAAGGTTAGTCACCAATCAGAACTGAATCATCACTGCATTGATCAATTTTTGCATTGTGGTGGGCAAAGAAAACACCAGCACAATTTTCATTCTGTAAGGGACTTTTGTTGAATTATTTCCCAGTTCAAAGACTGATGCTCCTCCCTTCTAATAGATTTTACACACATACACACACACACACACACACACACACACACACACACACACGCACACACACACACACACACACACACACACACGCACACGCACACACACACACACACACACACACGCACACACACATACAGAGTGACACACAGAATGACACACAGACACACACACACACACATCATGGTTTTATGTCAGCTAATTACTATGATCAAATTTGATCTTCCTTTCAAAGTCTTGAACATAAGAAATCAGAAAAGATTTCCAGGATTAAACCACACTGACTGTCAATGAACTACATTATTAATATAGTATAAAAAAAGAAGGTAAAAATATTTGTGACATCTCTATTTGCTTTTGCAGAATACACAAAAGAATAGAAGAAGAGACAAACTGAAGAAAGCACACACACACACACACACACACACACACACACACACACACACACACACACACACACACACACACACATATTCATGTTTTGTATCACTGTTCAGGTTTAAAAAAGTTCCTACCATCATTTCAAAATAAGTCCCTACACGAGGTTCTTACGAATCCAAGGCTATTGTGTGAGATAGCATTATCCCTGATGCGATCCCCAGTAGCTTCATTTTTGTAAAATTTGACAATGCGTCTGTAACAGATTTGAAATCAGAATGATTCCAAATGTTCAGGTTCTGCTGTTAGCATAGTTTTGTTGCTATTGTTGTTGTTCTGAGGGTTGTTCTTTTTGTGTTTCTTTGCCTTGTTTTATTTCATTTTTTTGGTATTGTTTGGAATTAGTATCTTGCTACATCTTCCATCTCATCAACCCCCTCCCCCCCCCCCCCACTCTCCCCGTCTATATATCACGTTAAGTGAACAGACGTAAAATTGAAGACACACACAGAGCCTAGTGGGGACAGGGGCAGGATAGCATAATGGTAAGGAAATTGCACACGCAATTTGATGACCCGAGTTCGATACCTGTTCGAGGGGATTTTTCCCCTAGAGATAACATCAGTGCTGACTCCACTCTCCCCAAAAGTCCTTCCGATGAGACTGTAAACTGCCGTGTGCAAACGCATACAGAACATCTTGCGCACACGTTAAACCCTGTTCCGCTTTTCGTAAGAGTAGGCCATTGTGTGCCGGTGGGAAGAGATGACGAGATTTACAAAACTGCATACACACGGGGACTGGATGGAAAAAAGCACATGAGTGCTTATTCCATTATTCTCGATACAAAAGAAAAGAAAAAAGAATAGTGATTAGAACATTGCACTTGCAATCTGATGACCTGGGTTCAAATCCTGTTCAAGGAGATATTTTCCCCTGGGGTTAAAATCAGAGCCACCTCCACTCTCCCTAAAAACCCTTTGGATGAGACTATAAACCGAGGCCCCTGTACAAATCCTGTTCCGCTTTTTGAAAGAGTAGGCCATTGTGTGCCTGTGGGAACAGATGACAAATTTACAATTTAAAACTGCATACACATAGGGACTGGATGTAAAAAAGCACATGAGTAGCTATTCCATCATCCTCAATATAAAAGACTAAATTTAAATAAAGAAACATAGGCACATCATTCTTAAATCTTACAAACTTAAAAAAAAAATCCTTCATACCCATAGCTATGCATAAGCTTACAGCATGATAATACTGCAAAAAGTAAAAATTCAGTAAGAGAGAGAAAAAAAAAGAGAAAAAAAAGAGAAGACAGCATGCACTGTCTGAAAAAGTGATCAGCATATTCGATAGACTTTCAACTAACTTGCAAAATTCATGAATCCAAGCTGCTTCTGTTAAGCATGAATTTCTTTTGCTCGACTACTTAAAATAACATGGGGTGTATTTCTTCAACTTACACAACAGAAAAAAAGTTTGCTCCTCAACAATACAACATAAGCTTACTATTTCACTCAGTATCTGAATCAAGTACAAAACTGGATTGTATCTGGAGAACCACTTAAAATTGATCTTATGGCTGTGTGAAATGAATAACAAAGTGACTAACTGATTCAATGGTCTTCTAACGCTGATCATGTGATGGCTGCCAACTTCTACATTCAGAAAGTGAAGAATAAAAAACACTACCCCCCCCCTCCCTCCCAGTGAATCTATCAACCAGTGACACTGACAGAATCTGCATGAATAGTTCAAGAACCTCTGATTTTCTATTCAATGCATTCAAAAGCCAGCATGCAATGATACTTTCTGATTCAGAGAAAATTTACTAAAATTTGAAGATATCTTCAAGTTCCATCTTTCCTATAGATATTTATAACTACACTAGTTCTACCACCTCTAAATAAACAGCAAATCTGAGGTGTAGAAGAAAATGAATAGAAGACTGGCGCCAAAAGATAAGAGAAGAAAAGCCTGATCCTGATCTGTAAACAGACCAACCAGGCTTGCAAGCGAGCGACTTACCCATTTTCTTGTCTTCAAGTGAAATCTGCGTGTCTTTTAGAGAAGTTATAAGCTCTCGAGCCACTGCAACCATTCAAGTTGTCTTCAAGGTACTAAAAATAACTTTATTATCATTTCGCTTCTGTTAATGATCCGAGTAAAGTTCGAAAAACTGTATTAAAACAGTCTAAATCACCCATCATATAAACTTAATAAAGTTGTCCTAAAGCCTTTTCAGCTTTTTTCTTTTAAAGGATACAGTGTGTGTGTGAGCGAGCGAGTGAGTGTGTGTGTATGTGTCAGTGTGTGTGTGTGTGTGGTTGGGGGGGGAGGGGGGTAATTCATGAGTGACTGAGAGACATTGCTTGTGCCTGTGCTTATGAAATATACATGTATATGAAATGTGCTGAGTGTATGTCATCTATGATCTTTACAAGTGTGACTAAAACTAGTAAAAGAAGACAAAGTGGAGGAGGGGAGGGGCAGGATGGGGAGGGAGCAGCTTTGCGCAATCTGGAAGTTCAATGAATCTGGACCAGTGCTATGAGTTGGAATCTGGATTTTTAAAAAACTAGCTCTGTACAGAATTTTCCACCGAATCAAAGAAGCTATTATGTACATACATATGTATAAAAAAAAGAACAATCTTAATTCCAAAATTGGCCTGGGTAGGATGTGAATATCATGAAAGTAAAAGCTAAAATTAAACAAAACAGGAGGAATGTGATCAGTAAAGTACAATCACAAAGACCACTCAAGCTCAAAAAAAAAAAAAAGGGAAAAAGGAGCACACAAAAATGCTTACAACTATAACACACTTGAAAGTATGTTATCAATGCTTCATGCTCCAACTTATGATTAACAACATTTAGTCCATCAACCTATGAAAGGTGGGTAGTATTTTGTGAACAATCATGAACAAAATGAATAGAAACCTTACAAAGCAAACTCAATATGATTATATTGTTACCAAAAAAAAAAAAAAAAAAAAAGTCCTGTGATAAGAAGAGCACACAAGTGTGTCTTTGATGAATGATTATCCTGACATTCTCATCTAACACATAGGCGTTGACTTGATGACTGTCTTGGCTTGTGCACCACAAAAATATCCTAAATCTGACCATGATGCAAAAATTTACTCTGAGTAGCAGTATGAGTCTAGGCACAGTTAAGGCAAAGAGGCTAAAATGAGTAGCATGAAAACAGCAGCATTGGTCATCAAACAATCAATGACACCCCCTCCTTCCTCACACTCACAGTCATCATGAGTCATGGTAATAACGACTGGCAGGGTTTTTTTTTGTTGGTTTTTTTTGTGCTTAAATATTGTTTTTTTTCATTCCTCAGCTATAGCTCTGGGGTTCATAAATGGTGCGATTTTTGTATACATGTGACCATTCATCCCCGACCCAATTAGGTAGCTGCATTCTGACTTCGGGATATGTCTTGAGAAACAGTAAACATGTTACCTCACCTGTATGCATAGGTTTGAAAAAAAAAGTGATATGTTCCTTCTGGTACAAAATGGCCTACTCTTCATAAAGCAGAATGGGTTTTTAATAAGATGATAGATGTTCTGCATCCACTCGCACATGTTTCAGTTTGTTGTCTGATGCCTTATCTGAAAGACTTTAACATTTAGCTTAAATTTTTCCCTGTCAAACTGGAGGAAAGGGCAAGGCTGAGAATCGAACAATGTTTTGGGGTTCTGTTTTAGAATTTACTCTTGATCTAAGCTCTCTGACTCTGAGGCCAACTACTGAGCAAACCACCACCCAGTACCTTATTTCCCTTCATCATTCATGGCTGTGGATAGGCTGTATTGACTGGATTTTCTCCAAAAGTTCATAAGTCATAACTCCTTGAGGAGTTGAGATACTGCACTGATTTTTTTTTTTATCAGCTGAGTGCTTAATATAGTCGTAAGAACGAAAGAAGTTTAACGTGGTGGAGCTTATCAGATTTTATCCACAGATCTACAAGATGCATACTGGGAATGAGTTACCCAATCTATGCCAGTACGGCGGTAGGCTAATCCTAGGTGGCACACTCAAAGAGGATGGAGAATTTGTGGGTAAATTCACACGTTACCCTTGGCTGATGGTCTCATCTTAAGTGAAGGGGTTCTTCTGAAAAACTTTTGGCCAAGTGAACTGAGTACAAAAGTTAACTCCAGGGGAAAGTCCCCTTGAATGGACACCAGTGGTGACTTGTTGAATTTTGCACGGCCAGTTAGTAAACTTAGTTACAATCAGATCACTACTTTACAGGGTTCGCGCTAGGATTTTTAAAACGGTACTGCGAGTTGCCATTCAGAGACATCTTGACCAACTCCCCCAAAATCGGTCCCCAGAAAATAAAATCCGGTACATACTGTGAACAAAACTGAAACTAATCAGTGAGGGGCGGGGAGGGGGGGATTGTTGGGCAGCAAAACAAAATCTAAATTGAACTCGAATCTCTCAGACTTGACTGCCGTGCTGCTTGCTGCCACTTGCTTCTTGGCACGAAGCCACGAAGGAAATAGATTTTTTTTTCAGCGCCTGTGTCACTGTCTGTATCATCTGTTGTTTTGCATGGCATCATTGTGTGACTATTCTTCTTCTTGTTTCTATGCTTAGCGCTCATCTAGATCTTTGTCAATTTAGATTGGTTTTCGACTTCTCTTTGAAAGCAACGCGCAAATTCATAGTCATGACCCTCGCTTTTCGCTTTTCGTAGAGCAGCCATCGGTGCCGGTGGAACGATTACATTTACAAAACTGCATACACACGGGGACTGATGTGAAAAAGCACAGGAGTGCTATTCCATTATCCTCGATATAAAAGATTAAAAGAATACAGAATAAATAAATCTAGGCCCCATTACTCAATGTGAATGGAAGTCGCTGTCATGCCGAGAAGAGCGCGAAGCTCTATTCTTTCACAGTAAAACTTGCTGTTCTGGTGCTAGGCTATAATAGGCTGGCGCTAAGATGTTCGTCAGAAGGGGTGGGAAGGGGTAGGTGCGTAAGCACAGTACAGCCCATGACAGACTGTCAAAAACGTCACTTCAGACTTTTTTTTTTGAGACGGAATCTAATCGGTCACAGGCAAACAGAATCGGTACGCGGTACCGGCTACTTCGAAAATTTTGGTATTCCCTGTTTACATCGGTAAAATACCGACAATTACCGGTTATCGCGAACCCTGCTTAGATGCTTATACATTTGGATATCGTTGGGCATCAATATCTCTCCAACTCTGCACATGATTTAAAATCTACACAAAAACTGAAATGTGAAAAACAAAATTAAAAATCTTGAAATTTGTGATCTGAAAATGAAATTTTGTGCACAGAACTTTAGATAGTAGGCTAAGCATTTGCATCATGCACCAAAACACAAACGCTTTAGCTGGTTGAAGATTCCGTTAGATGGTCCTCTAAATTTTCTACTTCTATCAGTGTATTTATAATAACAAAATCAGATCACGACAATATAGAACATCATTTATACTTAATTCATTAGTATTTCCAGCAGCGTTTCACAAACACTCACAAACACACACACACACACATGCACACACACAGTGCACACACACTACACCACACAGTGACACACACACAGTGACACACACACAGTGACACACACACACACACACACACACACACACACACACACACACACCACATAACTGGTACACACACTCCTTATTCCTGTTACTGTCAGAACACAATTTTCAAGATTGTCGCTTGATGTTAGCCTGAAAACATAGGAACAATCTTATTAGATCTTTAAAAAAAAAAAGAAAAAAAAAAGCTCCTGACGGTTTTGATCTCCCTAGCCGAGTGAGTTTCAAAGCACTCCCCGAATATGCTTGGGCAGACGGTTTCGATTAGTGTAAGATAACTTTTATGCACGTGGAATGGAAAGCTGTCCTTCACATCACTATTTCTAGTTAATTCCTTTGGTTCATTAGTAATAATTTATGAGCATGAAAACATGCTTTGATTCACGTCCTCACCTTGTAATTGAGCTACTTTCGTCTCTTCCTCTCTCCTGTAACGTTCTGCACTCAACTCCGCATCGCGTAGTCGCCCAAGTGTAGTGTTGTACAAATACAATAAATATACTGTCCCTACAAGAAATATAGCAAGGATTAATGTTTTAACCGGAAACCCGCCCCTCTGCATCTTGCTTCAGTTGCAGCGTATCACAGTAGATTATTCTACAAGTTGTTGTTGTGTCAACTGCCTTGCCAACTCAGCGGTGGTTCGCCATTAACAACAATATGGCGACGTGTCAGCTTTGTTTTGGTGAACCAATCGATTTCTCCTATGTTTCTTATTCTTAGCGTTTGTGACAACCACGATGCAAAACACAAGGTAGACAACTTTCTCACTTTTGATATCAGTTCTTACCCTTATGAGCGAGCGTAAGGGGCAATCGATTAAGTAACCTATAAAAGGGAAGAAACCAACACAATTTAAGCTTAAATAATTATCTTATACAGTTCTGTTAAGTTTTTGTTTTGGACGCATGGAAGAGAGGCGAACTAGCCTAAAAGAAACTGCAACCAATAAAACTAATTTAAGTTAGGAAGCAATTTAAAAATCATTAGATTCTATGGTACCTTTTGAACATTGTTGAATTTGCTTCCAGCTTATTAACTGTAATCTACTGGACTGAAAAAAAAAGAAAAAGAAAAAGTGTATTGAAGATGAGAAGAACACACGACGATATTTATAGATGCTGCGGAAATCACTACGATGTTGCCACACAGTAGACTGAGTTATTACACCCCACTCCCCCCAAAAAAACCAAAACCAAAACCAAAACCAAAACAAAACAACAACCAACCACAACAAAACAAACACCAAACAACAACAACACAAAACAAACACCAAACAACAACAACAAACCAATATCAACAAAAACAAAAAAAAAAACAACCACCAACAAAAACAACCCCCCCAACCCCTAACACACACACACACACACACACACACACACACACACACACACGCACACATATAAAATCCTTATTCATTTTAGTTCTTTTTCAACATATATTGATATTTGTCTTTTGAATGCTTTTATCAGTCAATTTTCTTGATTTTTTGTGAGGGTAGGATGAACAAAAAATGTGTAAACTTAGGCTGTTACCCTTCAATAAAGATCATTTTGACTTGAATTGACTTGACTTGACTTGAGCACCACACACACACACACACACACACACACACACACACACACACACACACACACACACACACACACACACACACATTCCTTCGGATGAGACTATAAACCGAGATTCCATGTGCAAACCCACGCAGAACGTCTTGCGTACCGTTAAAACATGTTCCTTTTTTTCCTAAGAGTATGCCATTGTGTACCGGTGGGGACTGATGACAAGATTGACAAATTCGCATACACACGGGGACTGAATATAAAAATGCAGAGTGCTTAGTCCATTATCCTTGAAATAAAAGAATAGGACCAAAACAAAAAAAACCTACCCAAAACCAACCAGGCACACCCACGCCCACGCACGCACGCATGAACGCACACACGCACACAAACCATTGTATAAAATTGCTGGCTGGAGTTTGAAGGGTAGACATCATTAAGAGCTAGTTCCTTTATTTTGTACAATTGATGATAATTCCTTTGTCCTGTTTCTGGCACTATTGATGTTTAGGTATCCTACACGAAGTCCTTCCTGAGAAGGCCATGTAGGCCTATCTAGAGTAGAAGACAGTACGTAACCTTAGCGTTAAGAACAAGAATGGTCTTCAGAGAATTATGAGAATCTGCTTCAAAATAATTGGAGAAGAACAAAGAGATCTCAAGTGTTTTGTAATCCGCAGTTTGTACGCAAAACGACTGCCATTTGACCGATCCCTCCCACACTTTGTTTTCAGAATTTCAGTTGTTGCCTTCAGGACGCCGTTTTCAGGCCACAACAGCAAAACAAACAGAAAAAGAAGTTCTTTTGTGCCAGTAGCCATCCGAATTCTAAACTCATAATAACCTGACTAGATCTACCCAGTTTTTACACTTCTCTGAACTACGTACCTGATTGCCACTGTTATGAGTGTAGTCAATGTATATACGTGTGTAATAAATACACTCATAAAATAAGTATTCTTATTTTTGGCTTTATAGATTTTTTTAAAATTGTAAGTTCATAGATCTATGTTTTTCTAGCCAATGGTCTTAATACATTGCATTTATGTGTGTGTGTGTGTGTGTGTGTGTGTGTGTGTGTGTGTGTGTGCGAGCGTGCGTGCACTATGCGGGCGTGTGCCAGTGCATGCATGCGTACATTGTGAAGTAACAGTTTCTATGTTTTTTTTCTATTCAATGGCCTCAATGACATGTATCCACATGTTGGTGTGTGTGTATGTGTGTGTCTGCACGCCCACCTGTTGGGCATGGGTGCATGCTGGGGGTTTGTGGTCTTTTTAATAGAAGCTTGAACAAATACGAAATGTATTGTGTCTTTTGATTCTATCAAGATGCCTGTCAGTATTGTATTGTAACTGCCCTTCAGGGGATAATTAAAGGTTTTTGACTTGACAGGACTAGGCATTGAACTATGCCATGCTCCAGCTTGGACAGGGCCCCTGTGGTCATTCCCTGATGACCAGGGTTGTCATTGGCTGTGGGTTGACTGACCAGGTTGCTTGACATCAGGCCCAGGCCTATTCATTGGAGGAGGGGGTGGGTGGTAGGCGGGATCAGTGGCACTCGCATGTTTGTGGGGCCTGTGCTCCTGCTAGGCCTGGGCCTATAGGGCCCTAGCCTTTGTTGGGCCTATAGCTTTATAGCCTGACTAGAATGCATGAGGTCATGCTTTGGGAGAGGAGGTGGGTGGAAGGTCCAATCAGAGGCCTTGCAATTGTTTGGTTAGTGTTAGCACTATCACCAACTATGAGGGGATGTAACCTCTTCCTTGGGTAGTATTTTTATAGCATGGTTCTGTGGTCACTGACATGGTAGAGAGGGGAAATGAAAATGGTTCTAATGAATACTGCTGCTGCGGCTGCTGATGATGGTGATGGATACACTGTTTCATACTAGCCTACCACAGAGGCTCAGCAGTTATAGTCCCTCTCCTAATACTACTACTGGCTGCTAGTTCTGTTCACTACTACTACTACTACTACTCACCTTACTACTAACTACTACTAACTACTACTACTACTACTACTACTACTACTACTACTCGCCACCAGCCATTTTAACTGACTTTTTCAATATAACGTTTTCAGTCCTTAAATCGGAGATTCTCCGCTAGGACTCATTAATAATGATATCTGAACAAGAGGAGCAGTCTTGTATTCACCAGAGTGGTTGCAGCACTGCATTGATTTTTCAGGCAAGTGTCTTGAGCATGCTGAACCTGGCGGAGCCCATCTCTCCCCAGATGGCATGGTGCATGCTGGGCAAGCGTATATCATCAATGCAGCCACCCTTTACTTGCTGGTCTTTATTTTTTTTTTGTTCCTCGTTTAGAGCTCCGAGGTTCACCAATGGTGAGAATTTTGCGTATGCAACTGTTTTATCCCCCACCATTAAGGTGGCCGAACTCAATTAAGGGGATAATGTCTAAACACACGACACATGCTTCGTTAAAAAAAAGTTAGTCATCCGTTGCTACCAGGTTCATTTGGCCAACTCTTCCAAAAGGCAGAATGGGTTTTTTTAACGTGCAGCAAGATGTTCTGCGTACATTCGCTGACGGGGCCTCGATTTATCGTCTCATCCAAAGAACTGTGACATTCAGTTAGATTTTCATGTGAAACTGAGAAAAAAAGGGCAAGGCTAGGCTGGAGTCGAACTCAGAATCTAACAGTTGACTTGTAGGCAGGTGAACGTCTTAACCGTCCTGCCACCTTCCTCTTACTCGCCGGTCATGTCTTGTACGAGAGGTAGCAGGGGATAAGATAAAGAAAGGTGAAGGTTCCCATAACCTTTGTGGTCGTAGGGAAGCGAGTGGCGTCAGCATGTTGAGGGCGGCGCCCATCTCCTCTCCCTCGCTGCTTTACATTCCCTGACTCTAAAGAGGGCAGGTACCCATTTACAGCTGGGTGAACTGGAGGAACTGTACTGAAGCCAAGGCGCGCAAACGGTCACCCATCCATTTGGTAACCACGCTCGACGCTGCCATTGGCTTGTAGAAAGCGAGCGCTCTGACCACTGAGCTATCCCGTCCCCACATGATGCCGACGACAAAACGAAACCCATAACCCCAGGGGCGCTATCAGTTGGTGCAGGCTCAATGTACCATAGTTAAACTTTTATGATGTGACAGTCCCGCTTCTCTGGGAGCCAGTGCATGTGTTCATCTTTCATTTAACGTCTTTCCACGGTGACAAAATACTGTGTGTGTGTTGTGTGTGTGTGTTGTGGTGTGTTGTGTTGTGTGTGTGTGGTGTGTGTTGTGTGTGTGTGTGTGTGTGTGTGGAGAAGAGGAGATGGAAGAAGAAGAAATGCAAAGAATTGCGAAGAAGAATTGCGAAGAAGTAAGAGAAGAGAAGAAGAAGAAGAAGAAGAAGAGAAGAAGAAGAAGAAGAAGTGCAAGAAGAAGAATGCAAAGAAGAAGAAGAATGCAAAGAAGAAGAAGAGAATTGCGAAGAATTGCGAAGACTTACGAAGAATTGTGAAGAAGAATTGCGAAGAAGAAGAAGAAGAAGAAGAAGAAGAAGAAGAAGAAGAAGAAGAAGAAGAGGTAGAATTGCGAAGAAGAAGAAGAAGAGGAGAATGCGAAGATGAAGAATTGCGAAAAAGAAGAATTGCGAAAAATCGCGAAGAAGAAGAAGAAGAAGAAGAAGAAGAAGAAGAAGAAGAAGAGAAAAACACGTAGTAGTAGTAGTAGTATAGTAGTAGTAGTAGTAGTAGTAGTAGTAGTAGTAGTAGTAGTAGTAGTAGTAATAATAACAATGATAATAAATAATAAGTAATAATAATAATAATAATAATAATAGTAGTAGTAGTAGTAGTAGTAGTAGTAGTAGTAGTAGTAGTAGTAGTAGTAGTAGTAGTAGTAGTATAGTAGAAAGAATGATATAATAATAAGAAGAAGACGAAGAGGAAGAGCATCAGCAGCAGCACCAACAGCAGGAGCATCATCATCATCATCAACAACAGCAGCAGCAAACAAGTACCACTTCCCACAAATTATTTTTCTTTCTATTTCCTTGTTTGTGTTGTTTCTCTCCTCTCCTCCTTCTCCCATTTGCTGTCATTGTTGTTGCAGTTGCATTTGTTCATTTTCTTGTCCCCCCCCCCCTCTACTTTCTTTACTCCCTTTTTTCTTTTTCTTTTCTTCTCTCGTTCTCATTCTTCTGCAGCTGCTGGCACTTATTTTTAGAAAAAAAGAATTTTTTTGGTGGTTTTCTTCTTTTTCTTTGACGTTCTAACATTCACATTTGGTTTTCTCTCCCCTCCCCCCCCCCCCCCTCTAAATTTTCGTAGTTCTTTGTGTGACTTACCAATTGTTCATCATACTTTATTTCCTGAAATTATTCTTTTACTCCTTATGATATTTCCTCTGGCAGTTGTTTTGTTTTCATTGTGTACACTTTGAGGGTTTTCGTGTATTTGTTGCTGTTCTCCTCCTTCTCGCTCTCTTCCTTCCTTCTTTTTCTTCAGCATTTTGTTCGCCTTTATGTGCTTAATTTATTCCTTCCATTTTTGCTTTGCATCTTCTTTTTCTTCTTCATCCTTCTCCTCAAATTGGATTTTGTTTTATATCTATACTATATATCTATATCTATATCTATATCTATCTATCATCTATCTATCTATCTATCTACTATCTATCTATCTATCTATCTATCTATCTATCTATCTATTATCTATCTACTATCTATTTCTCTCTCCTATATATATATACACCAACACATATATACACATTATACATATATACATTCCGTTGTTCTTAATTTTTCTTTTCTTTCTTCATTATTTTGATCGTCCTTTTATTTTCCTTTTTTTTCACCATTCGATCTTTCTTCTTTTCTTTGTTTTCCTTCTCTTCTTCATTCTTTTATTGTTTTGTTCTTCTCT
>CM060331.1:8031841-8039341 GCA_030674155.1 Stramonita haemastoma | reverse complement strand
ATCAATTTTCCCTGAAACAACAGGTCACGGGGTGTGCGTCTGTCCTATTGCATAAGGGTTGCTGCCAGTGGAAACACTAAGCATCGGTCACACACTGGGTCACTGTGAATAATGGAAGAAGGACACAGGGTGGGGTGGGTGTGGGAAGGATACCCAGGCCTGGTATGGCTGCTGTCAGGGAGGGAGGGATTTTTTTTTTACTGTGGCTGCCTGCCACACTGAATGTGGGGGGAGGGATGGGCCTAGCTTTCTGTCTTTTTCTTTTTTTCTGTTCTTTTCTTCTTTTATATCGATGATAATGGAAGAAGCATTCATATGATTTTTTTTTAATCAAGTCCCCCTGTATATGCAGTTTTCAAAATTTTGTCATCTGTGCCCACCAGCACACAATGGCCTACTCTTCCGAAAAGCGGAACAGGTTTTAACCTGTGCGCTAGATGTTCTGGTCCGTGTGTTCGCACGTAGTCTCATTGGAAGGACTTGTTGGTTTGAGCATTGCCCATTGCACTCCTGATCTGCTCAAACTAAGGGGATAACTATTTTCCCCTGGAGTTAACATCAGTGCCAACTCCACTCCACCAAAAAATGAGACTATAAACCTATGTCCATGTGCCACGCATGCAGAACATCTGGTGCACACGTGAAAAACATGTTCCCCTTTTTGAAAGAGTAGGCCATTGTGTGCTAGAGGGAATGGATGACTAAACTTACAAAACTGTATACACTGGGGGACTGAATATAAAAAAAAGCACATGAGTGCTTATTCCATTATTCTCGAAATATGAAAATGAATGAATAGATAAATTAATGAACAACAAAAAAATGCATAATTCAAATTATTATTTTTTGGGGGTGGGTGGGAGCTGGTGTATCAAGGGGTGCAAAGTGTGTGTGTGTATAAGTCTCTGTATGTGAAGATACATAATATTATATGTAAATATGTATGTGTGTACTATACATCACCTTCACCTTCACCTGTCCCATAGTCCGTGGACCATGGGGACACAACTGAAGATTCTGCAACCAGCCTCCTTCACTCCCTACGTCCTCTGCCCTCCGTAATAGGTCGTTCCACCCAAGGCCTGTCCACTCTCTGATGTTGACTTCCCATGTTTCCCCTGTCTGCCTCTCCCTCTCCATCCCCTTACTGTTCCCTGTAATGCTGTCTTGGCCAGTCCTGATGATGTGTGATGTGCCTGTACAATACATACATACTATGTCACAAATGGATTGTTACTTCCATGTCTAGCTATTAACTTAGACAGCTTTGGTATTTTTGTGAGGTTTCTTGTGAATATGTTTTATGTGACCTCTTTTCCCATTTAGGTGATTACATTCAAAAACAAATTTGAACTAAAAAATGATTTCATTTTTTTAGTACTTATAAGGGTTTCGTGTGTTATGTGTTTTATACTTATTTTTTTCTCCTAACTATGTGATTGGCTCTGCCAGGACACGAATTTAATAAAGTTTAGGAAGATTCCATTTATTCGACTGTTACTTGCACTTTATAATGCTTCTTTGTTCTAGAACAATGGCAGTGCAACGAATTTTTTGCTCATATGACAGACAACAATAGTTTTTGTTGGAGCATTTGAAGAAAAAAAGAAGAAGAAAAATTGTGCAGAAGAAGAATTGCTTAGAAGAAGGAAATTGTGAAGAAGAAGAAGAATTGCAAAGAAAGAAGAATAATAAAGAAGGAGAAGAAGAACTGCGAAGAAGAAGAATTGCGAAGAAGAATTGTGACAAAGAAGAAGAAAAGAAGCAGAAAGAAGAAGAAGAAGAAGAAGAAGAAGAAGAAGAAGAAGAAGAAGAAGAAGAAGAAGAAGTAGAAGAATTGTAAAAAAGAAGAATTGCAAATAAGAAATTGCAAAGAAGAAGAAGAAAGAGAAGAAGATGAAGAATTGCGAAGAAGAATTGCGAAGAAGAATTGAGAAGAAGAGGAAGAAGAAGAAGAAGAAGAAGAAGAAGAAGAAGAAGAAGAAGAAGAAGAAGAAGAAGAAGAAGAAAGAAGAAGAATTGCTCTGAAACATCTGCGATTCTAGAATATTCTCCAATCTTCTTTAGAATTGGAGAAAAAGGATGAAGACAGGATTATCTAATTACAGAAAAATAGCCAAATCAATAGTCCACCCAGATGGATGGAGCTGTAAAATCCTGAGACTTTTTCCCCAATAACATCGACTCATTTCAACGTGGGCTTGAGCTTTCTGGAGCCAGAGCCTTCCTACACACATCATTCCATTGCATAATCCATGGTCTGTGAAACAACAGGTCAGGGTGTGTGTGTGTCCTATTGTATAAGGGTTGCTGCCAGTGGAACACTAAGCATCTGTCACACACTGGGTCACCGTGAATAATGGAAGAAGGACACAGGGTGGGGTGGGTGGGAAGGGTACCCAGGCCTGGTCTATCTATCACTCTATCTCTCTATCTCTCTATCTCTCTATCTCTCTATCTCTCTATCTATCTATCTATCTATCTATCTATCTATCTATCTATCTATCTATCTGTCTGTCTGTCTGTCTGTCTGTCTGTCTGTCTGCCTGTCTGTCTATCTATCTATCTATTTATTGCTGCTGCTGCTGCTACTGCTGCTACAACAACAACACAACAACACAATACTACTATCTTCTACTACAACTGCTGCTGCTTCTACTACTAGTACTGCTACTACTACAACTGCTATTACTACTGCTGCTGCTAATACTACTGTTGCTGCTACAGCTACTACAACTACCCTTTCTACTACTACTTGCTGCTACTACTACTGTTGCTGCTTCTGCTACTGCTATTACAACAACTACTCCTACTGGTGCTGCTGCTGCTACTGCTACTACAACTTCTACTGCTGCTTCTTCTACTACTGTTGCTGATACTGCTACTACAACCACAACTACCATGATTGCTGCCTCTATTACTACTACTTCTGCTCTCACTACTGTCGCTGCCACTGCTACAACAACTACAGCTACTGTTGCTGCTACTGCTGCTACATCAACTACTGCTACTGTTGCTGTTGCTGCTACTGCTACTACAACAACTACAGCTACTGTTGCTGCTACTGCTATTACAACAACTACAGCTACTGTTGCTGCTACTACAACAACTTCTGCTACTGTTGCTATTGCTGCTGCTACTACAACAAATATTGCTACTGTTGCTGTTGCAACTACTACAACAACTGCTACTGTTGCTGTTGCTGTTGCTGCTACTGCTACTACAACTACTGCTACTAGTGCTGTTGCTGCTACTGCTACTACAACAACTACTGCTACTGTTGCTGCTATTACTACTGCTGCTATTACTACTGCTACTACTACAACAACTATTGCTACTGTTGCTGTTGCTGCTACTGCTACTACAACTACTACTGTTGCTGTTGCTGCTACTGCTACTACAACTACTACTGTTGCTGTTGCTGCTACTGCTACTACAACTACTACTGTTGCTGCTGCTGCTATTACTACTGCTGCTATTACTACTGCTACTACTACAACAACTATTGCTACTGTTGCTGTTGCTGCTACTGCTACTACAACTACTACTGTTGCTGCTGCTGCTATTACTACTGCTGCTATTACTACTGCTACTACTACAACAACTATTGCTACTGTTGCTGTTGCTGCTACTGCTACTACAACTACTACTGTTGCTGTTGCTGCTACTGCTACTACAACTACTACTGTTGCTGTTGCTGCTACTGCTACTACAACTACTACTGTTGCTGCTGCTGCTATTACTACTGCTGCTATTACTATTGCTACTACTACAACAACTATTGCTACTGTTGTTGTTGCTGCTGCAGCTACTACAACAACTGCTGCTATTGTTGCTGCATCTGCTGCTGCTACTTCAACTGATGTTGTTGCTATTGTTGCTGCTGCCGCAGCTACTCAGTACCACACCACCACTACTTGTGCGGCGGGCGGATAGCCTAGTGGTCAGAACATTGCGCTGGCAATTTGAAGACCCGGGTTCGAGTCCGTCGAGGAAATTTTCTTCCTGGAGTTAACATCAGTGCTGACTCCACTCTCCCCAAAAGTCCTTCGGATGAGACTTTAAACCGAGGCCCCGTGTGCGAACGCACGCAGAACATCTTGCGCACACGTTAAATCCTGTTCCGCTTTTCGTAAGAGTAGGCCATCGTGTGCCGGTGGGAACAGATCACAAGATTTACAAAACTGCATACACACGGGGACCGGATGAAAAAAAAGCACATGATTGCTTATTCTGTTATCCTCGATATAAAAGAATAAATAAATAAAGAAAGAAATGTTGCTGCTGTTTGTGCTGCTGCACCTTTCCACTACTACTACTACTACTACTACTACTACTACTACTACTACTACTACTACTACTACTACTACTACTACTGCTGCTGCTGCTGCTGCCTGTCTACTGCTGCTACTGCTGCTACTGCTGCTATTACTGTTGCTGTAACTGCTACTACTACTACTACTACTACTACTACTACTACTACTACTAACTACTACTACTACTACTACTACTACTACTACTACTACTACTACTACTTCTACTGCTGCTGCTGCTGCTGCTGCTGCTACTATTACTGTTGCTGTTACTGCTACTACAACTACTACTATTGGTACTACTACTACTAGAACTGCGGCTGCTACTACTGTTGCTGCTGCTGCTACTACTACTACTACTACTACTACTACTACTACTACTACTACTACTACTACTACTACTACTGCTGCTGCTGCTGCTATTGATGTTGTTGCTGTTGCTGCTGCTGCTGCAGCTGCTGCTACTCAGTGCCACCACCACTACCACTACCTGTGCGAATGTTGCTGCTGCACCTTTGAACTGCTTTCCTTCCATGACACAGGTAACGAGAAAGCAACGGCCTCCACATAGCGGCTGGGACTAAGCAAACACCATTCTCCGTGATTAAAAATGGTCTTTTTCAGGTTGTTTTTTTTCTTTTATCTTTTCACCAATCCATTTCCCATCATCTTTTCCCAAATGCCCATCTTTTTTCTTGTAAAGGTCATCGGCTTTGCAAAATGGTTTCTCAAAAGATAGAAGCAAAAAAAGAACCCCTCCCCCAAACAACCTCCCCCTCCCCCCCCCCCCCCCTCCAATCAGACCAAAAAAAATCCATAACATAACAAAAACGTTGGCCATTTTCGCCCGTGTATTTCTGCTTCGCTATGTCGTTAATCAAGCGAAGTGCCTACGTGTGATATTTTTTTTCTTTTCGGAACTGTTTATCTGTTTGTCTGTTTGTTTGTTTGTTTGTCTGTTTATCCGTTCCGATTGTCCATTATTTTATGATTTATTTCTGGTCTCTTTTCAGTCTGTTTGTAAGTCAATTTGTCAGCCTGTTTTTTTTGCCTTTTGTTTCTTAGCGCGCGCGGCGTGCGTGCGTGCGTGCGTGCGTGCGTGTGTGCGTGTGTGTGTGTGTGTGTGTGTGTGTGTGTGTGTGTGTGTGTGTGTGTGTGTGTGTGTGTGTGTGTGTGTGTTATTTATTTTATTTTATTTTATTTATTTTATTTTATTTTATTTTATTTTATTTTAATTCTTTTATAACGAGGATAATGGAATAAGCACTTGTGTGTTTTTTTTACATCCAGTCCCCGTGTATATGCAGTTTTGTAAATCTTGTCATCTGTTTCCACCGGCACACGATGGCCTACTCTTACGAAAAGCGGAATAGGATTTAACGTGTGCGCAGGGCCTCGGTTTATAGTCTCATCCGAAGGACATGTGCTGTGTGTGTGTGTGTGTGTGTGTGTGTGTGTGTGTGTGTGTGTGTGTGTGTGTGTGTGTGTGTGTGTGTTGTGTGGCGTGCGCGTGCGTGCATGCGTATGTGTGCGTGCATTCGTGCGTGCGTGTGTGTATGTGTATGTGTGCGTATGTGTATGGTGTGTATGTGTACGTGCGTGTGTGTGCGTATGTGTGCATGTGTGTGTAGGTGCATGCATACGCGCGCGCGTATTTGTGTGTGTGTGTGTGTGTGTGTGTGCGCGTGTATGTGTGTGTGTGTGCGTGTATGCGCGCGCGTGTAGTGTGTGTGTGTATGTGTGTGTGTGTGTGTGTGTGTGTGTGTGTGTGTGTGTGTGTACGTGTGTGTGTGACACAGACTCTTAACCTTTTCACATTCATGCTTTCGATTTTACTTCAACAGATCGATTTTTTATTGGATTACCAATCGGAAAACACCACGCCAGTGTGGACTCAGGACTTGACAGAGAATGGCTGATTACTTACTGCTTTCATTGACGTAGTTTACACCCCTCCCTCTCCCCCCAAAATCCTCCAATCAGAAGACACAATCTTTCTAGCCGCCATAGTGACCCAGCAGCAGCGCAGGGCTCCTCTGGCTGGTGGCCTTACTGCGGCCTGACATTGATAGGCTCCTTCCGACGTCACGAATCAGGGTGTGGCTAGGGCGGAGAAACTGAAATGAGTGGCGTGGGAACAGCAGAACAAGAACCTTACAGAAGATGAGGCAGCAAAAAAAAAAAAAAAGTTTCTAGCCGCCATGATTGTGCCTCAAATCGAACTTCTCAGCCTGGTGCATGGTGGCTACCGTTACAAAACGCTCGCAATCTGAAGACCCGGGTTTGATTCCCGTTCGAGGGGATTTTCCCCCTGGAGTTAACATCAGTGCTGACTCCGCTCTCCCCAAAAGTCTTTCGGATGAGACTAGACTATAAGCCGAGGCACCGTGTGCAAACGCACGCAGAACATCTTGCGCACACGTTAAATCCTGTTCCGCTTTTCGTAAGAGTAGGCCATCGTGTGTCGGTGGGAACAGATGACAAGATTTACAAAGCTGCATACACACGGGGACTGGATGTAAAAAAGCATATGATTGCTTATTCCATTATCTTCGATATGAAAGAAAGAAAGAAAGAAAGAAAAAACGGCTCTCTGTCAAGTCGGAGCTAAAAGCGCCTTGCTTTGTTGTGGTGTCAGAGAACATGTTTGTATAAGCAACTACTCTCAAAAGCTGCATGTTTTCACCCTGTTTGTCGTCTGCTACAGTGGTTTGAAGAAAAGGGAAGAGGAAATTTCGAAAGGGCTGGGGTGGGATGATGAGGGTGGTACAGGAAATATTCTTCTTCTTCTTCGTCGTCGTCATGTCGTCGAAAGCTCAGACAGCAACTTCTGCTGCCTGTCTTATGAGCAAAAATGCGTTGTGCTGCCGTTAATCGCCTGACAAGTCACACGCACACCCGAATTCGGCGTGGGAGAAAACTTTTCTTATCTTTGGTAAAAAAAAAGAAAAAAGGCAGGAGAATGGATCAAGAAGGAAGAACGGTATACAAGAGAAAATGACAGGCTAGGAAGAAAAGAAACCAGGCAGAAGAAACAAAGCAAGGGAAGATCTAGAAAAAAAGGGAATTCCTAGCACAGAATTTCTCGAAGGTGAGAATGCTATTTATACTGACAGACCCCCGGTATCCCTATTCTGGAAATACAGGGGATCGGAATCCTAGTGGTTTTTTCTTTGTTTTTAAATTT
>CM060331.1:7999341-8016841 GCA_030674155.1 Stramonita haemastoma | reverse complement strand
TTGTGTTGTGTTGTGTTGTGTTGTGTTGTGTTGTGTTGTGTGTGTGTGTGTGTGTGTGTGTGTGTGTGTGTGTGTGTGTGTGTGTGTTTCTGTTTGGGCGCGAGTGTGGGCGTGTGGATGTGTCATCTCTAATCAGGGGTAGTCTGGGTGTAACCCCTCCTCCCCCCCGCACCAAAAACACGAGTGTTCATTCATTTTCATTCATTCTTTCATTCATTCATTCATTCATTCTCTCTCTCTCTCTCTCTCTCTCTCTCTCTCTCTCTCTCTCTCTCTCTCTCTCTCTCTCTCTCTCTCTCTCTCTCTCTCTCTCTCTCTCTCTCTCTCTCTCTCTCTCTCTCTCTCTCCCCCTCATGACCTTTGCCTGTAGGGCTTTAGGTGGAAAACACTGGGGGTTGAAGTCAGATAAAAACGTGATGGGCTGTGCAGACAGACTTGACTATGTGATAATAGGTGCTAACACTCCACCCCCAGATGAGTTTCCCAAACACCCTGTCTCTGTCTGTCTGTCTGTTTGTCTGTCTGTCTATCTGTCTGTCTGTCTGTCTGTCTGTTTGTCTGTCTATCTGTCTGTCTGTCTGTTTGTCTGTCTGTGTCTGTCTGTCTGTCTGTCTGTCTGTCTGTGTCTGTCTGTCTGTGTCTGTCTGTCTGTCTCCCTCTTTGTCTCCTTGTATGTCTTTTCTGTCTTTATTTCTCGCCTTGCCTGTTCATCTGTCTGTCTGTGACTCTCACTCTCTGTCTGTCTGTCTGTCTGTCTGTCTGTTTGTCTGTCTGTCTGTCTGTCTGTCTGTCTGTCTCTGTCTCTGTCTCTCTCTCTCTTTACATATCTGTATGTCTGTCTGTCTGTCTGTTTGTCTGTCTGTCTATCTGCCAGTCTGTGTCTGTTTGTCTCCTCCTCCTTCTCCTTCTTACTCAATAAATACATTTCTAAAAGGCCAAAGAGGGTGTTAGGAAAATCAGACGACTTTGTTTGTACAGTCCAATGTTTTTTCAAAGGAAGTTTTTTCAAAATGGTTGATCAGCTTTCCTTCATTCTCTACACAGGATTTCAGTCTGAAGAAAAAGATGAGGTGTAGGATGGGAGAGGATATCTGGTTATCAATATCGATGCGTGATTAAAAAAAAAAGCGACCCCCATACCCCCCCCCCCCCAGTGTTATTCTTCTACAATGTACTGGTATGGTTATGATTTATATTAGTGGAGGTGCAAGGTCTGTGGGGGTGGTATGGTATGGTGCAATGTTGTATGTATGATGTTGTATGGCATGGTATTTATTCTTTTATATCGAGGATAATGGAATCAGCACTCATGTGCTGTTTATATCCAGTCCCCGTGTGTATGCACTGTTGTAAATTTTGTCATTTGTTCCCACCGCCACACACTGGCCAACTCTTACGAAAAGCGGAACATGATTTAACGTGTGCGAAAGAAAGATGTTCTGCGTGCTTTCGCACACGGGGGCCTCGGTTTACAGTCTCATCCGAAGGACTTCTGGGGGGAGTGGAGTCAGCACTGATGTTAATGAACTCTAGGGGAAAAATCCACTCGAACAGGATTCGAATCCGGGTATCAGATTATTGTGATTGGTATGGTATGGTATGGTATGGTATGGTGTAGTGTGGTATGTATTGTTTGGTATGGTATGGTGTGGTATGGTATGGTATGCTATGCTATGGTATGGTGTAGAAATGTATAGTATGGTATGGTATGGTATGGTGTAGTATAGTATGGTATGGTACAGTGTGGTATGGTGTGGTATGGTATGGTATGGTGTGGTATGGTATGGTGTGGTATGACATGGTTTGGTATGGTGTAGTGTAGTATGGCACGGTATGGTATGGTATGGTGTGGTATGATATGGTGTGGTGTTGTGTGGTGTGGTGTGGTGTGATGTAGTACTTTATGGTATGGTATGGTCTGGTCTGGTTCGGTACGGTACGATAAGGTATTGTATGCAAAGTACTGGCATAGCACATCATCTCAGAGTATAACATGAGGCCTACATTGTACTCAGTATCATTGTATTGTACACTACATCCTACAGTGGTCTCCTCAGATTTCATTATCAACGACAGAACCTTCACCCAACAGACTGACAGCCACAGCCACAGCCAAAGCCAAAGCCAGAGCCAGAGCCAAAGCCAAAGCCAAAGCCAAAGCCAAAGCCAGAGCCAAAGCCAGAGTAAACCTATACGCCGACTGCCTCAGCTCAATGCTGTCGATTTATGGAGGGAAAGAAGAGAAAGTCACTCTGGCTAATTGATGCGGGCAGCAAACAGGCTTACGCCCCTGTAGTAGGGCGGATGTGACGATAGGCAGCACCAAAGGGAGGGAACCCGCAGAGCGGTATTATCCACAAATCTCAATATTATAGGTGTATATATATAGTAGGACAACGCTGCTGGTATGGAGTGTACTCTAGCGTGTTTGTATGCATGTCCAAGTCGTTTTCTTTTAGTTCTGTAGTATTTTGCCGTCTTGGTTCAATGAGAGGTGCAGTGATATTGAGTGTGGAGAGAGTTGTTGTAGTTATTTACGATACAGTTCTTTTTAAATGAAAAACAACAACACCCTGTTGTAGTGTTGAAATGAGACCAGGAAACTGAAGCTGGAAAGAGACCTTGATGATAATGATGATGATGATGAAGAAGAAGATCATGACGATGATGAATTTTTCCCCTCGAATAGGTTACAGATGTACTAAACTACGTTAAAATTAATCTAGTCATTTAATTAACGTCAGTTTTGTATCATGTCATGTTATTTTTTTTGCTTTGTCATTTTTCAAATATTTTCCTTATTTAGAAAACATGGAAGAACGGAAAATTACACTGGGTATACACCAAACAGTGTAACACCAATTTTTCACGGAAGACGCGTTCCTGCACTGCTATTTTCACCTTCTGTTTCCTCTCATTGTTTAAACTGAACTTAAGAAGAAAGGTAGCAGGGCGGTTTAGACGTTCACCTGCCTAACAAAGTAAACCATGAGATTCTGGGTTCGATTCCTAGCCTTGCCCTTTCTTCCCAGTTTGACGAGAAACACGAACTGAATGTCAAGTCTTTCAGAGGAGACTCTAAACCAGTTGGACCCGTGTGCTTACAGACCTGTGCTGTCAAAAGAACCCATGACAGTTGAACATCAACCAACCAACCAATCAACCAATCAACCAACTAACCAACCAACCAACCAACCAACTAACCAACCAACCAACCAACCAACCAACCAACCAACCAACCAACCAACCAACCAACCAACCAGCCAACCAACCAACCAACCAATCAATCAATCAATCAATCAATCAATCAATCAATCAATCAATCAATCAATCAACCAACCAACCAACCAACCAACCAACCAACCAACCATCCAACCAACCAACCAACCAACCAACCAACCAACCAACCAACCAACCAACCAACCAATCAACCAGTCAATCAATCAATTGATCGATCAATCGATCAATCAAATTCTTTTATTCCGATGATAGTGAATAAGCACTCGTGTGCTTTTTTACATCCAGTCCCCGCCCTTATCAGGGATAACATAATATAAAAGACCAATCGGAAAGAGTAGGGAGGTACCTTCCGACTGTGCTGGCAAAATTCGTAGGTTTGAGTCCCAACTGTATCCCCGAAATCAGAATGCAGCTACCTTAAGGGGAGGGGGTCACATATGCAAAAATCTCATCAGTGTGAACCTCAGAGCTCAAGCCGAGAAATGACCCTTCCTCCCCCTCCCCTTATAAACCATGAGCTTAGATTGTAAAAAGGTAAAGGTAAAGGTGTCCCATAACCTAGTCCGTCGTAGGGGAGCAAGGCATCAGAGACCTCAGCTTCTCTAGGGGCCAGCATATTGAGGGCGGCGCCCATCTCCTCTCTCTCGCTGCTTTACCTTCCCTGACCCTAAAGAGGGCAGGTACCTATTTACAGCTGGTGAACTGGGGAACTGTGCTGAAGCCAAGGCGCGCAAACGGTCACCCATCCACCTGGTAACCACGCTCGACGCTGCTTAACCTGGCAGGGGGAAAGCGAGCGCTCTGACCACTGAGCTATCCCGCCCCCCGACAGCTTAGATTATAGCTGGTCTGGATCATGGAAAGGGCATGAACGATTGATTGATCCTCGCTTCGTCTTGGTTCTACACTGCAGAATGTTGACATAAAACGCAAAAAAATATTAGTTAGAGGAAAAAACGAGGAAATGGACATTTATTTTGTACACTTTCTCGAAAAGACAGTACTGTAACACTTGTAGGGGTATGAATTGGCATTTTAAAGTCTTTTAACAATGAACAATGAATGCACGGGCTATGTTTGATATATATATATATATATATATATATATATATATATATATATATATATGGGCATAAAACACTGGAAATGAGCAGGTTTAAAAAAAAATCACTTTTGAGAAATCAATAAAAAAAATCTCATTTATCTGCTGTCGTCATAGTATTGCAAGCATTTATGTTACTTGAGCAGACGCCAATGTTATTTATTTATTTAAAAAACAACAGTTTCATATCAAGGATAATGGAAAAAGCACTCACGTGCTTTTTAAATTTTTTACATCCAGTTTATTTATCTGTTGTTTTAGATCGAGGATAATGGAATAAGCACACACGTGCTATTTTACATCCAGTCTCATGTAGCGCTGTAAGAACTTCAAAACCAAAACTTAAAAAAAAAAGAAAATCTTTTCTAAATACAAGTACTTTGCAAAATTGCAAAAGCACAATGGTGCACCCTTTTTCTTTAAAACCCACTCCAGTTTATATTCTTGATTATTCAAGGAAAAGGTCTTGCGGTTCAGGCTAAACGGAAACACTGGACATAGATCTAGCTTTAATACACACGCCCCCCCCCCCAAAAAAAAAAAAAAAAGAAAAAAAGTCAGGTTAAAAGGTACGTGGAGTATTCTTCCCTTTGCTTGCCCTTGACCGTAAAGGTCCCGATGGGAGATAATTTAGCAGTTAGCTGTAGCAGTGGCCTGCGAAATGAGCATAAGGGAGGTCATCTAACACTGTAAGGAATGGCAGAGAATGAACGACCAAGTTTTATTTCAGAAGGGCTGTAGAATAAGTACAGAATGCTTTGTTTTAGACTGAGAGAGAGAGAGAGAGAGAGAGAGAGAGAGAGAGAGAGAGAGAGAGAGAGAGAGAGAGAGAGAGAGAGAGAGAGAGAGAGAGAGAGAGATTGATGTTTTGTTATTGTTTTAGTCAAATTATAGTCCTTTCCAGATGTCTCCGATATCAGGACTGTAGTCAGAAGCCAGAAAGTCGGAGGTCCCACGCTTGGGCAAGTTCTCCCACTTCAGCACCTCGGGCCACCCCAAAAATGTTACAATTGTAGAAGCAACGAGAGAGATTGATTTGATTGATTTATTCTTTTATACCGAGGATAATGGAATAAGCACCCTTGTGCTTTTTTTCATCCAGTCCCCGTGTGTATGCACTTTTGTAAAGGTCATCTGTTCCCACCGGCACACGATGGCCTACTCTTACAAAAAAGCGGAACAGGATTTAACGTGTGCGTAAGATGTTCTGCGTGCGTTCGCATACGGGGCCTCGGTTTAAAGTCTCATCCGAAAGACTTTTGGGGAGAGTGGAGTCAGCACTGATGTTAACTCCAGGAGAAAAATCTCCTCGACTGGAATCGAACCCGGGTCGTCAAATTGCCAGCGCAATGTTCTGACCACTAGGCTATCCGTCCCCCTCTTCTTAAGATAGATAGATAGATAGATAGATAGATAGATAGATAGATAGATAGATAGATAGAGAGAGAGAGAGAGAGAGAGAGAGAGAGAGAGAGAGAGAGAGAGAGAGAGAGAGAGAGAGAGAGAGAGAGAGAGAGGAATACACCATTGTTGGCAATAACAAGAAAACAAAGAATAGCATCAAGGTCAACTTTCATTTCTTCTTCTCAAGGCTTTCAGATGACGAGCTGTTTAAAATTTTGTTTTTGTTTTAGGTTTCCTTTTGTTTTGCTTTGTTATGTTTTGTTTTGCTTGTTTTTTTTTGTCTTTTATTCTGCTTTCATTTGCTTTTTTGATCTTTTGTTATGCTTTCTTTTTGCGTTTTTTTAATTTTTTTATTACGCTTTCTTTTGCTTTTTTTGTTTTTTGTTTCCTTGTTGTTGTTTTTCCGATTGTGTCTTTTCAATGAGAGATAGAGAGTAGAATAATTTTACCCAAGGTTACTGACACTCTCAACCATCCTGCTTTTGCTCGTCTGAGCTGAAATGGACACGTACCTGATATACACACATATACAAGACTTTGAATGAAAACCTTCCCTTGCCACAAGGAGTAATGCATAATACAAAAACAAAAAACAAAACAAAACAAATCATCAAGAAAGAAAAGGACAAATGTCTGTCTTGTTGCTGAAGGTAACTGTACACTTTTATTGTCTTAGTGTCGGGAGGTAAACTGCGTACATGACGTGTCGTTTGAGTCACTGAGTGCGGACTTTGGGAAAAAAAAAATTCTGCGGGTTATTATCGTTTTTGTTTCTCGGCTAGTGCTCTTAGCTTAGAGCTCTGTGTGTCCATATGCAGAGGAAAAAAATGTTCCAAGTGTGGGAAATGGTTGCCTGGGTCTATGATTTTGATTTGCGGTGTTTTATGTATACTTGTTGATAGTTCTTAGCTGTGCTTGCTTGTTAAGTTAAAGTGAAAGTCTGTCCCGAGCCTAAGGCTCATCAGGCCGGTGCTTAACCCGGTTTCTGTGGCGTTAAGCAACTGAGAGTCATAGACTCCCCCCTGGATAGGACGCCAGTCTATCGCAGGGTTAACCCCCAACACAAGGTTGGTACCCCTTTTACACCTGGGTGGGGTGAGAAAATAGCCGTAGAGTGCCTTTTCCAAGGGCGCAACGCCATAGCCGAAAGCTGGGATCGAACCCGCAACCTTTAGATTACGAGTCCAACGCCCTAACCACTAGACTACAGCGGTGGCTGTGCTTGCTTGTAGCCCACATGAATTTCTCAGCTTTTGAGACATTAAAGAGTTGGTATTTGTATTTGTATTGTTCTTCCCATGGTGAGATTTTGGCCACAAAGTCACATTCCGACTTATGAGATGCTACATGCCTAATGTGAAACTAGCGTGGATGTGGTTTTCTGTTTATTTTTAAATGACATTTTGTCGTCCGTTCCTACCAGCATAAAAAAAATGAGGTGACAGCCCTGATATAGCTTTCGTGGTCGGTAGGGCTATAAACAATACTATGATTATGATTACCAGCATAAAATGGCTTACTCTTCCGAAATGCGGAACGGGTCTTCAAGTGTGCGCATGATGTTCTGCGAGTGTCCGCATACGGGGCCTCGGTTTATAGTCTCATCTGAAGGACTTTCATGGGGGAGGGGGGAGGGGAGGGGGTGAAGACTTTAGTCTGGCTCTGCAGAGAAACTTTGAAAGGACGTTGTGGGAGATATTTGACTATGTTAGTCTGACACTGCAAAGAAACTTTCCTTTCTAGTCAACAAGAGAGAGAGAGAGAGAGAGAGAGAGAGAGAGAGAGAGAGAGAGAGAGAGAGAGAGAGAGAGAGAGAGAGAGAGAGAGAGAGAGAGAGAGAGTAGGCGGCGTTCTTCGCGTGTTCGTTCAGAACAGGCACCACAGAAACCCACCTCAGTGACTCAGCCGCTAGCAGTGAAGGTAGGGGTCTTCTGGCCGGTGACCTCACGGCAGGCAGGCCGGAGGATGTAGATAAACTCCCTGTGGACAACCGACCCTGAGGAAACCTGCAGGAAAGAGTTCAGGCCATGGTGAGGTAGAGAAATGGAGATGAGCGGCATGGGGACAAGCAGGACAGGAAACAAGACAGAAGATGAAGCAGAGAGAGAGAGAGAGAGAGAGAGAGAGAGAGAGAGAGAGAGAGAGAGACAGAGACAAGACAGAGACAGAGAGACACAGAGAGAGAGAGAGAGAGAAGCGAGAGAGAGAGGAGAGAGAGAGAGAGAGAGAGAGAGAGAGAGAGAGAGAGAAAAGAGAGAAAATAACATTCAGCAATTTTGCTGAAAAACAGTTGAGAGAGAGAGAGAGAGAGAGAGAGAGAGAGAGAGAGAGAGAGAGAGAGAGAGAGAGAGAGAGAGAGAGAGAGACAGACAGACAGACAGACAGACAGACAGACAGACATACAGACAGAAAGAAGACAGAGACAGAGAGACAGAGACAGACAGAGACAGAGAGAGAGATAAAACAACATTCAGCAATTGTGCTGAAAAACAGTTTCTTCAGGGTGTTGTGGACAGAGGAAGAGGAGGAGGATGTGGGGGGCAGGTGAAGAGGAAAGAAAAGCAAGAACAACATCAGCAACAACAGCATTAACGACAGCAGCAGTGGACCTACAACCACTGTGGCAGAGGAGACAGGGGAAGCCATTTGCTGAGACACAGGGGCTCGGGCAGCACGCAGGGGAGCTAATAAAAACGGAACTATTTTGTGACCATGTGTGCAGAACAGTGTCTTAATCACCCCTTCAGGAGCAGGGGAAGAACAATGCAAAGAGGAAGAATGCAAAGAAGAAGAATGCAAATAATGCAAAGAAGAAGCAGGCAAAAAATGCAAAGAAGAAGCAGGCAAAGAATGATGCAAAGAAGAATGCAAAGAAGAAGAACGAAGACGAAGAAGAGGAAGAGGAAGAAGAAGAAGAAGAAGAAGAAGAAGAAGAAGAATGCAAAGAAGAAGAATTACAAAGTAATGGATTATGAAGAAAAATTAAAAAAAGGAGATAGCGAAGAGGAAAAAAATGCAAAGAAGGAGAAGAATGCAGAGAAGAAGATGAAGAAGAAGAATGCAAAGAAGAAGAAGAAGAAGAATGCAAGGAAGAAGAAGAATGCAAGGAAGAAGAAGAATGCAAGGAAGAAGAAGAATGCAAAGAAGAAGAAGAATGCAAGAAGAAGAAGACCTGCGAAGAAGATGAAGATGGCAAAAAACGAACGCAAAGAAGAGGCAGAAGAATGCAAAGAACAATGCAAAAAAGAAGAATAGTTCCAAAGAAGAATTGGAAAAAAAATATAAGGAAGAAGAAGAATACAGAGAATAATAATAAGAATTGCGAAGATGAATAATTGCAATGAGGAAGAATTGCCAAGAAGAAGGAGAAGAAGGAAGCAGAAGAGGAGCAGGAGAGGGATGAAAAAAAGAAGAATGCAAAGAAGAAGAAAAATGCAAAGGAGAATGCAAAAAGAATGTAAAGAAGAAGAAAAATGCAAAGGAGAATGCAAAAAAGAATGTAAAGAAGAAGAAAAATGCAAAGGAAAAGAATGCAAAGAAGAAGAATGGAAAGAAGAATGGAAAGAGCAATACAAAAAGAAGAAGGAGAAGAAGAAGAAGAAGAAGAAGAAGAAGAAGATGAAGAAGAAGAAGAAGAAGAAGAAGAAGAAGAAGAAGAAGAAGAAGAAGAAGAACAACAACAAAAGGAGGAGGAGGAAGAGGAGGAGGAGGAGGATATCAAAACATGTCTCAAACAACCTTGCACAGAATCTCCCGTCGCTAACAGACGTTGCTATGCTATGCTATGCTATGCCACGAAGGTCATATGAAGTCGTTACCTTGAATATGAGAAATACCTAAGAAGGCTAAACAGTGTAAGCTGTATGTCTGTAGCCTTTGAGTCCTTCTTTTCTGGTACATTTGTCTGAACAGTGCACAAGCTGTCAGCAGGGTAATACTTGCATACAACTGTAAGTCACAGTAGTTTTCTCTGCGTGAAGTTCGGGCTCCTCTCCTCAGGGAGAGCACATCGCCACAAGAACAGCGCCACACATTTTTTTCTTTTCCTGTTTGCAACTGTATTTCGTTTCCCTATCAGTGGATTTTTTTTCTACAGAACTTTGTCATGGACAACCCTCTTGTTGTCGTGGGTTCTTTTACGTACGCACGCTAAATAATCATGTGTAACACACGGGACCTTGGTTTATCGTCTCATCCGAAAGACTAGCACCAAGACCACCTCTCACGGTCTAATGGAAGGGAGAAAAGTTTGGGGCCCAAACGGATTCGAACCACCGCACACTCCGACCCGGTCTTTTTGCTTTCTAGGCAGGCGCGTTACCTCTAGACCACCGATCCATTATAGCATTGTATTAACTTGTCTTGCATTGCACTTCATATCGTATTGTATTGTGTTGTCATGACATGTTTTGTAATGCATTGTGTTGGGTTGTATTGTATTGCATCGCATAATATTGCAATGTCTTGGCTTGCACCTTATCGTATTGCAATGTGTTACTGTGCATTGCATTGTAGAGCGGCGATAATCAGGGCAGATTTCTATGCATGAAACTCGGGCTAATTTCCTCCGGGCAGAGCGCGTCACTCTATATGCAGCGGCGTCCATCTTAACTTGACATTTTTGTTTCCCTTAGAGAAAAGCTCTTCCGTCGCACTGCCCCCACCCCCACCCCGCCACCCCGTGGAGATGTTCTAAATACAACACTCTTGTTGCCAAGAGCTTTTCTTCCCATGTGCATGAAATGCGCAGTTGCACACAAGATCATGATTTATCGTCTCATCCGAAAGACTGGCATTTTACACAACGATCTGTTTTCAATGACTGAGGAAAACTCCGGACGTGGGCAAGACTCGAACCCTTGGTCTCTCGCTTTCTAAACGTGTGCATTACCTCTTTACCTTCACCTTCTCCTATGCCGCAGTCTGTTAGACCGCTAGGACACCAATAAAGATTTTGCGACCAGCTTCCTCCACTCTTTGGGGTTCTCAGCTTTCTGCGGCAAGTCGTTCCACTCCAGGCCTGTCAGTCCACTCTCTGATGTTGTCTTCCCATCGTTTTCTCTGTGTGTCTCTTAGTCTCCCTCCATGAACTGTTCCCTGTTGGACAGTCTTGGCCAGTCCAGATGTTCGTGTGACGTGCCCGCACCACTTCAGTGTGTGTGTGTGTGTGTGTGTGTGTGTGTGTGTGTGTGTGTGTGTGTGTGTGTGTGTGTGTGTGTGTGTGTGTGTGTGTGTGTGTGTGTGTTTTACTGGTCAGGAAGTCTTCATATGGTCCGATGGCATTTTCAATTCTGGTTTTCACTTCCTCGTTAGTGATGTGATTTCTGTATGAGAGACCAAGAAGTTTGCGGAAGCATCTCATCTTCATTACCTGTAAGCCATCTTAAGTTAGAAACAATGGCAACAAGAGAATTGTTTCTGCCAGTCATTCTGTAGAACACTCTGATAGTGAAACAAATGTATGCAGACAAAACAAGAACAAGAACAACAACAACAACAACAACAAACAAACAAACAAGAAAACAACACCAAAATAGGCGACGCAGGTCTTACCGTGACATGCTCTCCCCAGGAAAAAATTGCTGTGACTGAAAGTGTTTCACAAGACAGGACAAGATCAAAGACAAGACAAGAAAAGACAAGGGCAATACATTACAATACAACACAATACAATACAATAAAGCATAATACACTACACTACACACTACACACTACACTACACTACACTACACTACACTACACTACACTACACTACACTACACTACACTACACTACACTACACTACACTACACTACACTACATTAAAACAAAAGGGCATTTTTAAAAGAGTAAAAGTATGACAAATGCATAAATTATTGGGGGTGGGGTGGGGGGTGGGGGTGTTAGCATTGAACACTCATCTGACGACGCAGATTGCAGCTAGCACCCAGAGGCCCGGTCAAGGGAATTTTCCCCTTGGGGTTAGCATCAATACCGACTCCACTCCACTCCCGGAAAGTCCTTTGGGTGAGACTATAAACCGAAGTCCCGTACACCTACGCATGCAGAACATCTTGCATACATGTGGAAAACCAGTTTCGCCTTTCAAAAGAGTACTTCAAGTAAGAACTGATAACAAAATGTTATATTAAAAAAAAAACACCTCGTGTGCACGCTGGTATCTTGTTTAGACATCATCCTCAAAGTATGAAATGCCGCGACCTTTAAATGGAGCAAAATGGTTGCATTGACAAAATCTCACCATTCATGAGTCTCGGAGATCTAGCCAAGGCTACGACAACCCCCCTCCAAAAAACAACAACCCCCCAAAAAAAACAACAACAAACAAACAAACAAAAAAACAAACAAAAAACCCAAAACAAAAAAAAACAAAAAAACCCCAAAGCAAAACAAAAATACAACAACCCCTGAATAGTGTGGATATCTTCATTTCTTCGTTGCTTTCTAAAATAACACAACCGTTTTGGATGCTGCTGCTGTGCTGCTGCTACTGAAGTATGACTGTCCATATATAGCAGCAGCATGTGTAGAGTTCCTTTTAGCGTGCGAGGTGTGATCATTCGTCGCAGACATCGTTTTTAGCAGACAATGATGATGAGAGTTGAATGTCAGCATCCCAAAACAATACACAACGATCTCTCTCTCTCTCCTCTCTCCTGTCTGTAAATGGATATTGTGTCTGGCTATCTTCTATGTGTCCCAGTGTCCGTCTGGTTGTGTTGTTATTGTTGTTGTTGTTGTTTGTTGTGTTGTGTGTTGTGTGTTGTTGTTTGTAGTGTTATGTTATGTTGTGTTGTTGTTGTTGTTGTTGTTGTGTGTGTGTGTGTGTGTGTGTGTGTGTGTGTGTGTGTGTGTGTGTGTGTGTGTGTGTGTGTGTGTGTGTGTGGTGTGTGTGTGTGTGTGTTTCTCTCTCTCCATGATATGAAATCCATGCCATGATATTTCTTTTAGGCTATTGTTACGTTTTTATATGGTATTGAAATAATATATGTTGTGCTCCACCATTTCCCCCAAAAAAAAAAGTCCCCATGTGAAAGGGCTTAACAGCTTACAAAGAAATTATTGTCATTGTCATTGCTATTCTCTGTCTGTCTGTCTGTCTGTCTGTCTGTCTGTCTGTCTCTCTGCCCCCCCCCCCCCTCTCTCTCTCTCTCTCTCTCTCTCTTGTCTCTTCTCTTCTCTCTCTCTCTCTCTCTCCCCTCCCTCCCTCCCTCTCCCTCTCTGTCTGTCTGTCTGTATGTCTGTCTCTTTCTCTCTTACCCCTACCGTTCTCTCTGCACCGTGGAAGAGAAAGCACAACAGCAACACCTTATGAATAATAGAGGTTATTCAATACGGTGAAAGCTGTGCAAGGCGGAGTCTGGTATCAGCATCTGGGACAGAACACACATGTGCATTCACAATGCAAAGGCTGCATCTGGCATCAGCGCGTAGCATTCTGCCCATCAGTCTGTTCCCACTGTACCGTTTCACAATTTCAGTGGATCGGGTGGTCTAGAGGTAACGCGCTTGTCTAGAAAGCGAAAAGTCCGGGTTGAAGTGTGCTGTGGTTTGAATCCCGTTTGGGCCCAAAACTTTTCCCCCATCCATTAGACTATGAGTAGTGGTTTCAGTGCTAGTCTTTCGGATGAGACGATAAACCGAGGTCCCGTGCGTTACACATCATTATTTTAGCGCACGTTAAAGAACCTACGGCAACAAGAGTATCGTCCCTGGGAAAATTCTGTAGAAAAAAGCCATTCTGATAGGGAAACAAATACAGCTGCAGACAGGAAACAGAAAAAAAAAAAAATGGGCGCGCTGTATTTGTAGCGACGCAATCTCCCCGGGAAGAGCAGCCCAAATTTCACGCAGAGAAATTTGCTGTGACATAAAATGGTATAGAGAGATAAATAGAATGGTTGACCAGATGGTCGCTGTAGCCGAGTAGTTAAGGCCGTTCTATTTTAATCCCTTTGTTCCATGAAGTCGTGGGTTTGAATCTCGGCGGCGTCTGGTGTGTTAATGTGAGTGAGGACATTTTTTTTATGATCACGAAGGTCAAATTTAAGCGCAGACCTGCCAGTGCCTTAATTTCCTTTTGTATATTCACAGTATCTAAAGGACTTGCAAAAACAATACTGCAAGGCACTGTCCAAGGAAGAAGAAAAAGAGGCAGGTCAAGGATGAGATGGGAGGACAACATCAGTGAATGGACAGGCTAGAACTCAACAAAACCCGAGAAAGGCAAAACAGAGAGAGGAATAGAGGGAGCTAGTTGTCAATCTTCGGGGTACCCCCACGGTCGCCAGACTAAGGGATATTTATTTATCTATTTTCTTTTATATCGAGGATAATGGAATAAACACTTATGTGGTTTTTACATCCAGTACCCGTGTGTATGCACTTTTATAAATCTTGTCATCTGTTCCCACCTGCACACGATGGCCTACTCTTACGAAAAGTGGAACAGGATTTAACATATGCGCAAGCTGTTCTGCGCGCGTTCGCACACGGGGCCTCGGTTTATAGTCTCATCTGAGGGACTTTTGGGGAGAGTGGAGCCAGCACTGATGTTAACTCCAGAGGAAAAATCCCTTCGAACGGGAATCGAACCTGGGTCGTCAAGTTGCGAGCGCAATGTTCTGACCACAAAACTATCACTAGGCTGTATACATACAGGTCATTAATGCACGTTAAAGATCCCGTAATTTCATGTAAGCGTTCGGTGGGATACGGATACACGAACATACCCAGCATACATCTCCGGAATGCGGCTACCTTCACTGTGGACAAAAACGTTCACATAGGCAAAATCTGACCATTGTGAAGCTAACTCGGAGCTCTAGCCGAGTAACAAAAAAGAAAAAGAGAAAAATTGCCCATCCAGTCTAATCACGATTGTTGATAGCTTTGCCAACCGCAGAGGCCCTATCAGGGCTCTCTTCTCTTTATTGGTTAAAGCTCAAATTAAAAACGTGCAGCTACATACAGATTTAAAATAACAAGATTCAAACCAGCTCTCCCCCGTAGGAATGCCAGGGGGCCTGTCTGTATAAATAGCATCCTCACATTCTGGAAATTCTTTGCTAGAAATTCCCTCGTTTCTATCCCTCTCTTTGTTTTTTCCTCGTTCCTTTTCTTCCAGTCACCTCCTTCTTGTCTATTTTCTTGCCTTCCTGGTCCATTATTGTCATATCCTTTTTTGCAGAAAGACTTCAAAGATAACAATTCTCTACCATGCTGAAGTCGAATGCGTTGGGCCTCACTTGCCAGGCGCTTAACAGCAGCGCAACGCATTTGACGACGAAAAAGAATATCGGCACCTTAGCTAACAAGGAAAGTCACCCGTTGTGTAAGAATTACATAAACGACATTTCTCTGGTTTGTTTTCGTTTCTCGGCTAGAGTTCTGAGGCTCACCAATGATCAGATTTTGCGTACGCGACCTTGTTTTTACCCACCATTAAGGTAGCCGCATTTCGACCTCAGGGATAAAGTGTGTTTAAAAACGAAATAAAACCTATGTCGGAGACTTCAGAATCAACGGTGTTCATAGTACAATACAACCCATCCACACCCGACCCCTCAACAGAAGACCCCCCAAAAAAAAACAACAACAACCCCCCCAAAAAAAACAAAAACAAACCCCAAACAAAACAACCGACTACAAAAAACAAACAAAACCAAAAACCACAAACAAAAAATATTAAAACCCAACCAACCAACCAACAACAACAAAACCAACAACAAACACCAGCTATGACATGTCACTATTTGTATCAGACAGAAAGTATTCGATTCTCTCAGGAACTGAAGAATATTATATTGTGCAGTAAAACGAACATTGAAGGGGGTCAATCATCTTAGCGGTTCAGTGTATTTCCAAAGAACTGCTGTGTTCTAGAAAACCTAGAACTTTTCAACACATGTAGCATGTCTGTCATCTTTAGAGTAAATGGTAAAGGTGTCCCATAACCATGTGGTTGATAGGGGAGCGAGGTATCAGATACCTCAGCTTCTCTAAGGGCCAGCATATTGAGGGCGGCGCCCATCTCCTCTCCCCTCGCTGCTTTACCTTCCCTGACCCTAAAGAGGGCAGATACCCATTTACAACTGGGTGAACTAGAGGGACTGTGCTGAAGCCAAGGCGCGCAAACGGTCACCCATCCAACTGGAAACCACGCTCGACGCTGCTTAACTTGACTTGGGGAAAGCGAGCGCTCTGAATCTTTAGAGTGAGAGAGATTAATGAGGAATTGAAATCAGAAGTTGGGGGCGGGGGTAGGGGTTGGTGGTGGCGTGTGGTGGTGGTGGGGTGGTGGTGGTGGTGGGAAGGGGGGTAGAGGGGTGGAAGTACTGAAGGTGAAGGATTTGGATTGTAGATGCAATCAGTCATGGCTGCTTCACAACTGCAGATGCTTCGAATGGGGTGTGTCTCGTCAATGCCCTGCTTCAGTTTAAGGTTGAAGTAGAGTGGGGTGGAGCAGAGTGGATTAGAGCAAAGCAAAGCAGAGCAAAGCAGAGACAGAGCAGAGCAGAGCAGAGCAGAGCAGAGTAGAGTAGAGTAGAGTAGAGTAGAGTAGAGTAGAGTAGAGTAGAGTAGAGTAGAGTAGAGTAGAGTGGAGTAGAGTGGAATGGAGTGGAGTGCAGAGTAGAGTAGAGCAGAGATTTTGTTGGTTACGTCAAGTTAATCGAGTTCAGTCAAATTAGTTGGTGATAGTGTTCTAGTAAAAAGAAAATAATTTCTTTCACCTTTATTTTGAGCTAAGTTGTAGATGTGTATACTAGTTAAACATAGTGATAGGCTTTTTCCAAACACGTGTCAGTCTTGCGCTTTAGAAACCCCCATAATTATCTGTAACGAGATGCCACGAATTTGAAAAAAAACAAAACCCCAACAACTTTAAATGCAACCTAATTGCAAATCTAAAATACAAAAACGACAAAAAACAACAACAACATGGGGACCCACCTCTTCATTTCAAAACTTCAGACAAACTGACAATAAAAAACAAAAAAACAAACACAAACAAAGAAACAAACAAACAAACAAAAAAACAACCCCCCCCCCCCCCGCAACCCATCTCGAACCCCCCAAACTGTCTACAGTTACAGTTATGCCTCAGAGATGGGCCGCTAACTGCACAAGCATGGCTGACAGAATGTGAGGGGAAGTGAGTTTCCTTATCGCAGTTAGTTTTCGAAGCTTACAGTAAGTAAGCGTAGTCAGACACCGTGTATGCCGGCTTGGTGCTTACAAATGTAATTGTTATCATTATTTTCGATGTAAATAAGAGGTTTGCTATCGGATGTCCCCTGAAAATGGCACACTATCAGCCCTGAAAATGGCACACTATCAGCAATTCCATGCATTATAGATGAACGGCGGTGCTTAAGCGCCCAGAGTGATGGTTCTTACCTACAGGGAAGCGACTCTGCACCATTCACGGACTGGGCTTTCGGCCATGACATTTTGGACGACGCAGTATGTGTGTGTGGTGTGTGTGTGTGTGTGTGTGTGTGTGTGTGTGTGTGTGTTGTGTGTGTGGTGTGTGTTGTTAAGCCATTAATTTCATTGAAATCTAAACACCATTGACCTGACATTTAGGTGGAGAGCAATAACGTATCTTATTAAGTACAGTGGTATATTTAGATTTTACGTATCTTATTAAGTACAGTGGTATATTTAGATTTTTAAAATATATTTTATCTGCTGGTTGGCTTGTCCAAAATTTCGTCAATAAATCATGGGAAAAATAGGGAACAGATTCAA
>CM060331.1:7989341-7994341 GCA_030674155.1 Stramonita haemastoma | reverse complement strand
AGACCATTTGTGCCGGTGGGAACGGATGACAAAATTTTTACAAAAACGTGAGCACACGGGCACTGGATGTTAAAAAAAGCCGCATGACTGCTTATTCCATTATCCTCGACATAAAAGAATAATTATTATACCAAAAATAAGCATGCTACACCTGTCTGAACAAAGAGTAGTATGGAGGGTACTGTTCCTACAAAAGCATCAGTTCTTTCTGTATGTGGCGGTTGTTTGCCAACGCCTGGCTCTCAGGCAAGCTATTTTTTCTTTTAGTTCATCCAGCAATGTTATACACTCACTTGATGGACGCTATAGCCGAGTGGTTAAGACTCTGCGATTTCAATCCCTTGGGCCCATGAAGTCCTGGTTTCGAATCTAGGCGGTGTCGGGTAAATTAAGGGTAATGATTTTACAATCTCCCACGTCCATCACATCCATCCATCCATCCATCCATCCATCCATCCATCCATCCATCCATCCATCCATCCATCCATCCATCCATCCATCCATCCATCTACCACCCACCCACCCACCGATCTATCTATCTATCTATCTATCTATCTATCTATCTATCTATCTATCTATCTATCTATCTATCTATCTATCTATCTATCTATCTATCTATCTATCTATCTATCTATCTATCTATCTATCTATCTATCTATCTGTCTGTCTGTCTGTCTGTCTGTCTGTCTGTCTGTCTGTCTGTTTGTCTGTCGGTCGGTCGGTCGGTCGGTCGGTCTGTCTGTCGGTCTGTATCTGTCTGTCTGTCTGTCTATCTATCTATCTATCTATCTATCTATCTATCTATCTATCTATCTATCTATCTATCTATCTATCTATCTATCTATCTATCTATCTATCTATCTATCTATCTATCTATCTATGTGTGGTGTGTGTGTGTGTGTGTGTGTTGTGTGTGTGGTGTGTGTCCGTGTGTCCGTGTGTCCGTGTGCGCTTGCTTGCATGTGCATGTATGCATGGTGTGTATAGTATATTGTGGTGTCTGCATGGTGTGTGCATGAGTCGCGCGTTTGTATGTATGTGTGGACATGCATAACTGCATGCACATTTGGCATAGTTTGTTTCGCTGCATTTATTTGCGCTGGCCTGCTGTTGAACCTTGGACTAAGTCTGGTGGCTAATCCTGCGCAGGTATGTTCTGTGTGCATGCATATGTGGAGCTGCGGAAGTTAGAAAGCTGTGGCAATGCAGAAGAAGGAGAGAGAGAGAGAGAGAGAGAGAGGGGAGGAAAGGAGAGAGAGAGAGAGGGGAGAGAGAGAGAGGGAGAGAGAGAGAGAGAGGAGAGAGAGGGGGGGGGAAGGTAGAGGGAGAGAGAGGAGAGAGAAACACTACACACACACACACACAGAAGGATAGGCAGACATAGAGAGACAGGGAAAAACACAGAGAGAGACGGTCATGAGACAGACACACATACCAGGACAGACGGGACAGCCTAGTGGTCAGAACATTGAGCTCGCAATTTGACGACCCGAGTTCGATTCCCGTTCGAGGAGATTTTTCCCCTGGAGTTAACATCAGTGCTGACTCCACTCTCCCATAAGTCTTTCGATGAGACTAAAACCGAGGCCCCGTGTACGACAGCACGCAGAACATCTTGCGCACAACAGCTAAATCCGTTCCGCTTTTCGTAAGAGTAGGCCATTGTGTGCCGATGGGAACAGATGACAAGATTTACAAAACTGCATACACACGGGTACTGGATGAAAAAAAAGCACTTGAGTGCTTATTCCATTATCCTCGATATAAAAGAATAAATAAAAGAATAAATAAAAGAATAAACAAAGAATAAAGAAAAGAATAAAAGAATAAAGAATAAATAAATAAATAAACAAATAAAGACAGAGATAGTGAGACATACAGACCAGGACAGACAGACAAAAAAAATAGAGAGGCGGAGACAGAGGAAGACAAATAGAGGCGTCATATAACTACCTGAATATCAACACATATTTAAAAAAAATTTCAATTGTTCCACTCAGAAATTCAGAAAGCTCCCTCCCTCCCCCCCCCCTCTCTCTCTCTCTCTCCCTCCCTCCCTCCCTCCCTCCCCCCCCTCTCTCTCTCTCTTTTGTTAGTGATGGTGGTTTGTGGGGTAGGGGGTTGCTATTTTCTTATAAATAAATATCTATATTCCCTAATCAGGGCAAGGTCCGAATGAAAAAAGTAGGTAATACTTGCTCTGTAACCCTTGAAAAATAGAGATAATTAATTAATTAATTAATTCGTTCATTCTCCTCTCTCCCTCCTCTGTGTCGCCTCATCCTCTCTCTCTCTCAATCTCGTCTCATCTCTCTCTCTCTCTCTCCTCTCTCTCCCTCTTTCTCTCTGTCCTCTCTCTCTCTCTCTCTCTTCTCTCTTTTCTCTCTTCTCTCTCTACTTCTCTCTCTCTCTGTCTCTCTCCTCTCTCTTCTTCTCTCTCTCTCTCCTCTCTCTCTCTCTCCTCCTCTCTCTTCTCTCTCTCTTCTCTCTCTCTCTCTCTCTCTCTCTCTCCTCCTCTCTCTCTCTCTCTCTCCTCTCCTCTCTCCTTTCCTCTCTCTCCTCTCCTCTCTCCTCTCTCTCTCTCTCTCTCTCTCTCTGTCCTCTCTCTGTCTCTCTGCAACGTCCTAGATTATTGATTGTTTTTAATATAATTATGTTAACTGTGACTGATGCATTGATTTTGCTTTGTTTTTTTCATCGAGTGTTATTGTACTTCATTTTTGTTCACCCACCCCTTCATGTGGGGCGATGGCCTAAACATGAATAAACCATCCGAATCCGAATCCGAATTTCTCTGTGTCTTTCTCTGTGTCTGTCTATCTGTCTCTTTGTTCCTGTCCCTTTCTGCCTGTCTGTCTCTGCCTGTCTGTCTGTCTCTGTCTCTCTGTCTCTGTCTCCGTCTCTACCTACCTTTCTGTCTGTCTCTATCATTCTGTCTGTCTCTCTGTGTCTGTCTGTCTGTCTGTCTCTGTCTCTCTGTCTCTGTCTGTCTGTCTCTGTCTGTCTTTGTCTCTCTCTGTCTGTCTCTGTCTGTCTCTGTCTGTCTCTGTCTCTCTGTCTCAATCTCTGTCTCTGTCTCTCTGTCTCTGTCTGTCTGTCTGTGTGTCTGTCTGTCTGTCTGACTCTCTCTCTCTCTGTCCTGTCTCTGTCTGTCTGTCTGTCTGTCTGTCTGTCTGTCTGTCTGTCTGTCTGTCTCTCTCTCTCTCTCTCTCCTCTCTCTCTCTCTCTCTCTCTCTCTCTCTCTCTCTCTCTCTCTCTCTCTCTCTCTCTCTCTCTCTCAATACTCTGCTGATTTCAATAAGCATTTAAAATAATCTGAGGCCATTCAACTAAGAAGCTTTCAGGACTGTGGCAAAGCAAAAAGTATAGAGATGTGGCCGTGCGCGCGCGCGCGCGCGCGCGCGTGTGTGTGTGTGTGTGTGTGTGTGTGTGTGTGTGTGTGTGTGTGTGTGTGTGTTAGTGGTGTGTGTGTGTGTGTGTAGTGTGTGTGTGTGTGTATGTGTGTGTGTAGTGTGTATGGTGTGTGTATGTGTGTGTGTGTTAGTGTGTGTTAGTGTGTGATAGTGTGTGTGTGTGTGTGTTAGTGTGTGTGTTAGTGGTGTGTGTTAGTGTGTGTGTGTGTTAGTGTGTGTGTGTGTGTTGTGTGTGTGTGTGTGTGTGTGTGTGTGTGTGTGTGTGTGTGTGTGTGTGTGTGTTGTCGTGTTGTGTGTGCCGTGTGCTGTGTGTGTGTGTGTGTGTGTGTGTGTGTGTGTGTTGTGTGTGTGTGTGTGTGCGTGTGTGCTCGAGTGTGTTTGTGTATGTGTCTGTCTGTATGTCTGTCTGTGTGTGTGTTTGTGTATTTGTCTGTCTGTGTGTCTGTGTGTATGTATGTGTGGAAGCCACGGACGGTGCCAAGATGGACCATGACTGGCACAGTTATCCTCGCAGAGACAGGCGCGGGGCACACACTATCGATCCCTCACTGGAGGCAGAGGGAGTTTGATATGACCGCTGTGATGTGAGGTTCGCAACTTGTCCTGAAGGTGTCAATGTTCTATTCGCACCTCTCTCGTTCTTTCTTTCTTTTTCTGTTATTTTCTCCTCCTCCTCCTCCTCTTCTATTCTATGTATCTATCTTTCGAATGTCTCTTCTCTTCTCTTTTACTCTGTCTCTCTTCTCTTTTCTTTTTCTGTTGTCTCTACTCTTCTCTTTTTCTCTGTCTCCCTTCTCTTTCTCTTTCTGTCGTCTCTGTTCTTCTCTTTCCTTCTCCTCCTCCTCTTCTCTCTTCTCTCTATCTCTCTTCTCTCCTGTCTTTCTGTCGTCTCTTCTCTTATCTTTTCTCTGTCTCTCTTCTCTTTTCTCTTTCTGTTGTATCTTCTCTTCTCTTTCCTTCTCCTCCTCCTCTTCTCTCTTCTCTCTATCTCTCTTCTATTCTGTCTTTCTGTCGTCTCTTCTCTTATATTTTCTTTGTCTCTCTTCTCTTTTCCTATTCTGTCATATCATCTCTTTCTTTTCTCTCTTTCTCTCTTCCTTCTCTCTTTCTGTTGTCTTTTCTATTCTCTTTTCTTCTCTTCTCTTTCCTTTTCCTTTCCTCTCTTCTCCTCCCTTCTCTTCTCTTGTCTTCTCTTCTCCTCTCTTTTTATCTCTTGTCTTCTCCTTCCTTTCTCTTTCCCTCTCTTCTCTTCTCATCTCTTCCCTTCCCATCTCTTCTCCACAATTGTCTTTTCTTACCTGGTTTTGGCTTCTATTTCTGTTTCCTTCTCTTCTCTTTTCTCTTCTCTTCTCTTGTCTTCTCTTTTCTTCTCTTCTTTTGACTTCTTTTCTCTTCTCTTCTCCACTATTGTCATGTCCTGCCTTGTCTTGTCTTGTCTTTCATTTTTTCTCTTCTCTCCTCTTCTCCTCTCTTGTCTTCTTCTCTGTTGTCCGCTCTTCTCTTTCCTTCACTTGTCTTCTCTTGTCTCTTCTCTTCTATCACTGTTGTATCGCTCAGGCTTGATACAGAAGTACAAACACACACACA
>CM060331.1:7979341-7986841 GCA_030674155.1 Stramonita haemastoma | reverse complement strand
GCCCCGTGTGCAAACGCACGCAGAACATCTTGCGCACACGTTAAAACCCCGTTCCGCCTTTCGGAAGAGCAGGCCATCGTGTGCGGGTAGGAGCGGATGACAAAATTATAAAAACACCGGCATGCACACAGGTGTCGTGTTTAGACACCATCCCTGAGGGGAAAAAAATGGGTAGGTGCTGCACTTGTGGCGACACGCGCTCCCCGGGAAGAGCAGCCCGAATTTCACGCAGAGAAATCTGCTGTGACATAAAGTGGTATAAAATAAAATATAAAATAAAAAGTAACATGACGTGGAGGTGTGACTGCGGAGTTCTAGAGGTGGTCTACAGGTAACGCACCTGCCTAGAAAGCGAAAGTCCGGGTCGAAGTGTGCGGTGGTTCGAATCCCGTTTGGGCCCAGAACTCCCCCCCCCTTCCATCAGACCATGAGTGGTGGTTTGGGTGCTAGTCTTTCCGATGAGACGAAAAACCGAGGTCCCTTGTGGTACACATCATTATTTATCGCACGTTAAAGAACCCACGGCAACAAGAAAGTTGTCCCTGGCAAAACTCTGTAGAAAAAAGCCTTTGTGATAGGGAAACAAGTACAGTTGTAGACAGGGAAAAGAAAAAAAATAATGGGTGGCCCTGCACTTGTGGCGACGCGTTCTCGCCGGGGAGAGCAGTCTGAATTTCACGCAGAGAAATCTGCTGTGACATAAAGTTGTATGAAATGAAATAAATTTAATGAACCCAAGAGGTTAGGAGATCTGGAGCAGAGCTCTTCCACCTCATTAGCTAGGTCAAGGTAAAGGTGTTCCATAACCTCTGCAGTGGTTGGAGAGCGAGGCATCAGAGACCTCAGCTTCTCCAAGGGGCCAGCATATTGAAGGCGGTGGCGCCCATCTCCTCTCTCTCCCTCGCAGCTTTACCGTCCCTGACTCTAAGAGGCGGCAGATACCCATTTACAACTGGGGGGACTGTACTAAAGCCAAGGCGCACAAACGAGTCACCCATCCACTTGGTGGTAACCACGCTCCATACTGCTTAATCTTAGCTTAGGGAAAACGAGTGCTCTGACCTCTGAATAGCTAGTAAGCGACCAGTACCAGAACTTGCAAACGAGGTCTTATGATCCCATAGTTCATTCTTAAAGACTCTCAGCAATGTTCTATGTAGCTGTTTCATTCTCACCACCAGCAAACAACGTATTCTGCTATCTATCGATTTCTCTTTTCGCTGTAGTAGTCTCTTCTCCCTCTCCCTCTTCTTCTTTCTTTCTTTCTTTCTTTCTTTTGTTCCTCCACGCATCTGTCACCTGCATGTGGCAATGTCAACAGCGAAGGCACTTTGCGGAGCGGTGTATTCAAGCTGAGAAGAAAAGAAGAGAGAGAGAAAAAAAAAAGTGCTTGCGTCAATCAATATTCAAATCTGAAACCTGAATTTGCTGGAGTCGCTGATTTGGGTTGGTGGGTTTTTTTATATTTTTATATATGTTTTTTTGCTGGCTTCTTCTACCTTTTCGGCGATTCTTGCTGAGAGAATGAGATAGAGAGAGAGGAGGGACATGGGGAGAGAGGAAAGAGAGAGAAAGAGAGAGAGAGAGAGAGAGAGAGAGAGAGAGAGAGAGAGAGAGAGAGAGAGAGAGAGAGAGAGAGAGAGAGAGAGAGAGAGAGAGAGAGAGAGAGAGAGAGAGAGATTCTTTTATATCGAGGATAATGGAATAAGCACTTTTTGTGCTTTTTTTAACACCAGTCCCTCTTGAAAAGGCAGTTTTGTAAATGTCATGTGTTCCCGACGGCACACGAGGCCTACTTTACGAAAGCGGAAGGATTAACATGTTGCAATGGTGTTCTGCGTGCGTTCGCACAGGGCCTCGGTAAGTCTATCGAAGGATGAAGCTGTTAGTAGAACAGAGAGAGAGAGAGAGGAGAGAGAGAGAGAGGAGAGAGGAGAGAGAGAGAGAGAGAGAGAGAGAGAGAGGGAGAGAGAGAGAGAGAGAGGAGGAGAGAGAGAGAGAGGAGAGGAGAGAGAAGAGAGGAGAGAGAGAGAGAGAGAGAGAATGAGGGAGAGAGAGAGAGACAGAGAGAGAGAGAGACAGAGAGACAGACAGAGAGATGGAGAAAGAAAGACAGAGAGAGAGACATACAAACAGAAAGACAGACAGAAACAGACGGACAGAGAGACAGAGAGTTTGTTTCCATGTCTCCGTTGACACAGAAATGAAGCAATGCTTGATGCTGCAGTCTTCTACCTTGATATCTATCTATCTATCTATCTATCTATCTATCTATCTATCTATCTATCTATCTATCTATCTATCTATCTATCTATCTATCTGTCTTCTGTCTGTCTGTCTGTCTGTCTGTCTGTCTGTCTGTCTGTCTGTCTGTCTGTCTGTCTGTCTGTCTGTCTGTCTGTCTGTCTGTCTATATATATATGTATATACATACATACATATATATATATATATATATCTATCTATCTATGTATATTTATATATATGTATATATCACCGTCCGGCATTTGCTCGCTGTCATGGTACAGACATTGAACCAACACCCTATCGCTTCTGGTAGACAGTGAACAATGTCCTCAGACACCTTATCTTCCATTTTGCATGTATGTATGTATTTTTGTGTGTTTCATTCAAAGGCCTGTTCTCCAGTGGCACTGTGAAATGTCTTCTGCTATTCTATTTTATTTTATTTTACACCACTTATGTCAAAGCAGATTTCTCTGCGTGAAATTCGGGCTGCTCTCCCCGGGGAGAGCGCGTCGCCATAAGTGCAGCGCCACCCATTTTATTATTATTATTATTATTATTATTATTATTATTATTATTATTATTATTATTATTATTATTATTATTATTATATATAATTGTTTTTCATGGCTGCAACTGTAATTGTTTCCTTATCAGAGTGGCTTTTTTTCTACAGAATTTTGCCAGGGATAACCCTCTTGTTGCCGTGAGTTCTTTTACGTGTGCTAAATAATGATGTGTAGCACACGGGACTTCGGTTTATCGTCTCATCCGAGAGACTAGCACCCAGACCACCACTCATGGTCTAATGGATAAGGGAAAAGTTTTGAGGCCCTAACGGGATTTGAACTACCGCACACTCCGACCCGGACTTTTTGCTTTCTAGGCAGGCGCGTTACCTCTAGACCACCGATCCACCCGATCCAGTGTTAGCACTTCACCATTTTTTAATGTATTTATTTATTTATTTTAAATCGAGGATAATGAAATAAGAACTTTTGTGCTTTTTTTTTTTATACTTCCAGTCCCCGTGTTTATATAGTTTTGTACATGTCACCTGTTCCCACCGGCACACGATGGCCTAACTGTTACGAAAAGCGGAACAGGATTTAACGTAAGCGCAAGATGTTCTACGTGCATTCACACACGGGGCCGGGGCCTCAGTTTATAGTCTAGTCTCATCCGAAAGGACACCCTTGTCACAGCCTGCAGACGCTGTGTCGTGTGTGTTGTGTAGTTCCTTCTCTCCCATCTTTGCATGGCCTTGAGGCCACCATGTCTTCAGAATCTGTCTTCCATCACAACAGTACAGTCTGCAACCTTCCATTACCAGAAGCAGCAAGACACTATTCTATTCCATCATCCTGCTCTCTTTCAGCCTCTGCAGACAGTTTGAACCGTGTATTGTTAACATGCTGCAGCTATTGCAGGGAGGGGGGAGGGAGGGCGGGGGAGGGGGGTGGGGGTGAGGCGGGGGGGGAGGGGGGGTGTAGGAAGGGGGGGGGGGGGCAGGAGGGCTGGATGCGGGGGTAGCATAGTAGTTAGAGCGTAGAGACCGAGATCTGTTGGGTCGGGTTCGAGCCTGTTTGAGGGAATTTTTCATACTTGAGTTAACTTCAGCGCCGACTCCACTCTTTCCCCCAAAATCACAGTGATGAGACTATAAACCCGTGTACTAAACACACACAGGTCTAGCACACACATTGAAAACCCGTTTCTGGAAGAAGTGTAGGCTATTTCGTGCCGGTAGGAACGGATGAGAGAATTTTAAATACGCATGCACATTGGTGTCTTCATCTTTCCTGAAGAAAAAACGCGGCTGTCTTGATGGCGGGCTAACGGTGTTATTCACACACTCTCGCTATGAGTGAACCTCGGAGCTCTAGCTGAGGAACAAAAACAACAAACTAGCAAACTTAAATACACACACACACACACACACACACACACACACACACACACACACACACCACACACACACACACACACACACACACACACACACACACACACACACCACAGACACCACACGCAACACACACAGGGGGACGGGATAGCTTTGTGATTAGAACATTGCCGACCTGGGTTCAAATCCCCCCCAAGGTGATATTTTCCCCCGGAGTTAATATCAGTGCTGACTCCACTTTCCCCGAAAGCCCTTAGGATGAGACAATAAATCGAGGTCCCGTGTGCAAACGCACGCAGAACATCTTGCGCACACATCAAAACCTGTTCCACTTTTCGAAAGAGTAGGCTAGGCTATTGTGTGCCGGTGGGAACAGATGACAAGATTTACAAAACTGCATACATACGGGGACTGGTTGTGAAAAAGCACACGAGGGCGTATTTCATTATCCTTGATAAAAAAAAAAACCCATACACGCATGCACTCACGCACGCTCGCGCGCATGCATTCACACACGCACACTTACCCACACACATGCACACACACCCAACACGCACGCACGCACGCACGCACGCCCCCCCCCGCCCCCGCCCCCCCCCCCCACACACACCTGTCGTCTCCATACGTAATTACCAAGAGTCATGGCACTTAACGAAGCAAGCCTACAGCACAGAGAAAAAGAGAAGAAGAGAATACGAAGAAGAAAAACAAGAAGAAGAGAAGCGAAGAAGAATCGAAGAAGAAGAAGAATGCGAAGAAAGAATGAAAATGCGAAGAAGAATGCGAGAAGAATGCGAAGAAGAATGCGAAGAAGAAGAATGCAAGAAGAAGAAGAAGAAGAAGAAGGAAGAAGAAGAAGAAGAAGAAGAAGAAGAAGAAGAAGAAGAAGAAGAAGAAAGAATGCGAAGAAGAAGAATGCAAAGAAATGCGAAGAAGAAGAATGCGAAGAAGAAGAAGAAGAATGCGAAGAAGAATGCGAAGAAGCGAAGAAGAATGCGAAGAGAATGCGAAGAATGCGAAGAAGAATGCGAAGAATGCGAAGAAGAATGCGAAGAAGAATGCGAAGAATGCGAAGAAGAAAGGAAATGCGAAGAATAGAAGAAGAATGCGAAGAATGTGAAGAAGAAGAATGCGAAGAAGAAGAAGAATGCGAAGAATGCGAAGAAGAAGAAGAATGCGAAGAATGAGAAGAAGAAGAAGAAGAAGTAAGTAGTAGTAGTAGTAGTAGTAGTAGTAGTAGTAGTAGTAGTAGTAGTAGTAGTAGTAGTAGTAGAGAAGAAGAAGAAGAAGAAGAAGAAGAAGAAGAAGAAGAAGTAGAAGTAGAAGAAGAAGAGAAGAAGAAGTAGAAGTAGAAGAAGAAGAAGTAGAAGAAGAAGAAGAAGAATGCGAGAAGAAGAAGAAGAAGAAGAAGAAGAAGAAGAAGAAGAAGAAGAAGAAGAAGAAAAGAAGAAGAAACTCAGCAACAACAGAGCGGAGGTGTGGATCAATAGCCCAGTGTGAAAGTTGCATTTGTTATGGCCAGTGGTTTAGTCATATTTTCCTTTGCTCTTTTGCGCTATAGGTCGTTTTGTTGTTGTTTTGTGCGTGAGTTCGTTCGTGTGTGTGTGCGTGGGTGCGCGCGCGCGCAAGTGTGTGTGTATGTGTGTGTAATGTGTGTGTGTGTGTGTGTGTGTGTGTGTGTGTGTGTGTGTGTGTGTGTGTGTGTGTGTGTGTGAGCGCACGCACGCGCGTGTGTCTGTAATGTGTGTGTATGTGCCCGCCTGCGTATCTGTATGTGTATTGTTTTATGTTGTAACACACGCGTACACACATTTTTGACTTGTCATATAACACGTCTGAACATCTTTTTAGCCAATCAGCCAACCAACCAGCCTGTCAACTAGCCAACCAGTCACTGTATCCAGTTAAAAAAAGCAAAAAAAACCCTACAGATTTCATCCAATGTTTTACCATCCAAAGAAAGAGAGAGAGAAAAAAAGGAGTCCCGATTTTACAATAATTATCATCAATACTCCTCTGTAGCAGGAGTCAGACGATACAGATAAAAACAGACAGAAGGCTGAAGGAGACAATGAATCAATGGGAAATATGAACAGGTCTGACGCCAAAGGTCGCAGAAGACAATGGTGACTTAGGTCTGTGAAGTAAGTATCTGTCAGTATACTGCCTTGTTTACGCCAGACATGGATGATGCCTTGATTATAAATAAATAATAATTAATATGATAATACGATAATGACTTAGGTCTGTGAAGTAAGTATCTGTCAGTATACTGCCTTGTTTACGCCCAACATGGATGATGCCTTGATTATAAATAAAATAAATTAATATGATAATACGATAATGACTTAGGTCTGTGAGTAAATTCTGTCAGTATACAGTCTTGTTTACGTCCAGACATGGATGGTGCCTTGATTATAAATAATAAATAAATAAATAAATAAATAAATAAATAATATGATAATACGATAATGACTTAGGTTGTGAAGTAATATCTGTCAGTATACAGTCTTGTTTACGTCCAGTCATGGATGGTGCCTTGATTATAAATAAATAAATAATTAATATGATAATACGATAATGACTTAGGTATGTGAAGTAAATATCTGTCAGTATACAGTCTTGTTTACGTCCAGACATGGATGTGCCTTGATTATAAATAAATAAAATAAATAAATAAATAATATGATAATACGATAAAGACTTAGGTATGTGAAGTAAATATCTGTCACTATACAGTCTTGTTTACGCCAGTCATAGAGGATACCTTGATTATAAATAAATAGATAATAAATAAATAATTGATATACCTGGACTTAGTCTGTGAAATGTCTGTCATATACAGTCTGATTACGCAGTCATGGATGATGCCGGATATAGATAAATAAATAAATAATATACGATAGCGACTTAGGATCTGTAAAGTGTCTGTCAAATTGTTTACCGCCAGACAGGGATAACACCTTGATCATAAATAAATAAATAATACAATAGTAACTTAGGTCTCTAAAGTGTCTGTCAGTATACACATATTTAATTTTGAGACGTGGATAATACCTTGACTATAAAAAATTGAATAGATTGATAAATAGATATATTGATATAATAATGTAATAATGTAATAATATGATAATTTTTTAGATTTGTTATAATGTTTATCAGTATAAAACACTTGCTTAATCCTAGACAAGGATAATACCTTGATTATATAAAAAAAGATTAAATAATATAATAATACGATAGTGATTTAGATAATTATGTAACATGTCTATCCGTATAAAATACTTGTTTAATCCTCAACATGGATAAAACCTTGATTATGAATAAGGAAAGAAAGAAAGAAAGAA
>CM060331.1:7971841-7974341 GCA_030674155.1 Stramonita haemastoma | reverse complement strand
AGGAAAATTAATATAACCTCAAGACAGAAAGTCTTTGTCAACGTGACGACTTCTACGAGTGGGGTTCAAACCTGTGAATCACGCCACTGTGTAGCCACTCAGCCAAGTGTTTATCTATTGCCATTGTTGGTATTGCAATTTGACGACCCGGGTTCGTTTCCCTTTCTAGGAGATTTTTCTCCTGGAGTTAACATCAGTGTGGACTCCACTCTCCCCCAAAGTCCTTCGGATGAGACTATAAACCGAGGCCCCGTGTGTGAACGCACGCAGAACATCTTGCGCACACGTTAAATCATTTTCCGCTTTTCGTAAGTGTAGGCCATTGTGTGCTGGTGGGAACAGATGAAATTTCCAAAACTGTACACACACGGGGACTGGATGTAAAAAAGCACAAGAGTGCTTATCCTATTATCCTCGATGTAAAAGAATAAAATAAAATAAAATAAAATAACGCTCAGACAGCGGCATATTGCTGTCTGTCATATGAGCCAAGATGCGTCGCTGCCGTTAAGCGCCTGATAAATCAGGCCCAGCGCATCCGACTTCTTTTCATTCTGTCAATAAAAGGCTGGATTCTGTAACAGAATCCAGCAAACCATCGGTCCCTATGAAACTCTTCTACCAATAGTAAAGAAGCGTAAACTTAAATGGTACGGGCTTGTCACAAGATTAAAAGGACTTGCAAAAACAATACTGCAAGGCACTGTCCAAGGAGGAAGAAAAAGAGGCAGACCAAGGAAGAGATGGGAGGATAACATCATCAGCGAATGGACAGGCCTAGAACTCAACCAAATTTTGAGAAAGGCAGAACAGAGAGAGGAATGGAGGGAACTGGTTGTCAAGTCTTCAGGGGTGCCCCCACGGTCACCAGACTAAGGGATAGATAGAAGATAGACAGACAAGCAGATAGATAGATAGATAGATAGATAGGTAGATAGATAGATAGAATAGATAGATAGATAGATAGATAGATAGATAGTAGATAGATAGATAGATAGATAGATAGATAGATAGATAGAAAGGGCGATAGAATGGACCAAGAAGGCAGCAAACAGACGAAAAGGGATGTAGCAAAAAAGAACAGGAACAAGGCAGAAACCAAGAGATGGATAGAGAAGAGGGAATTCCTAGCACAGAATTTCCAGAAGGTGGGAAAGCTATTTATACTGACAGACCCCCTGGAATCCCCAAGGGGAGTATCAGAGGTTTGAATTAATTCACGGAAACGGGAATTTCCGGAAAGGGCCCCGCTGCCACCAGAGTTATTGAGCGGGAAGGGCAGAAGGTCAGGATAAAGGCTACAGCAGCCGATTGCTGTGTCCTTAACTGGTGCTTGTCGTGAAGTGGACAGGCTTAACAGAAAACAGGAACTCTTCCCTGGACTTACAAGCTTTCTGTGGAAAAAGAACCCCTACCTACCTTTTCTTTTCCTTCCCCAGGTGGACTGTCAACGCACAGACTTTGTGCAAGTGCTAGACAAACGGTTCCAAAGCTGACAAATCCCGTTCTTTTAATATTGAATTTTTTTAAAAAAATTCTTTTATATCGAGGATAATGGAATAAGCACTCATATTTTTTTTACATCCAGTCTCCGTGTGTATGCAGTTTTGTCAATCTTGTCATCTTTTCCCACCGGCACACAATGGCCTATCCTTAAAAAAGCGGAACAAGATTTAACGTGTGCACAAGATGTTCTGCGTGCGTTCGCATACGGGGCCTCGGTCTATAGTCTCATCCGAAGGACTTTTGGGGGGAGTGGAGTCGGCACTGTTGTTAACTCCAGGGGAAAAATCCCCTCCTACGGGAATCGAACCAGGGTCGTCAAATTGCGAGCGCAATGTTTTGATCACTAGGCTATCCCGTCCGGTCCCCTTAACAGGCTTAATAGAAATAGGAACTCTTCCCTGGGCCTAGAAACTTCTGTGGAAAAAGAACCCCTACCCTTTCTTTTCCTTCCCAGTAGACTGTCAACGCACAGACTTCAAAGTGCAAGACAAATGGTTCCAAATCTGACGAATCCTAGTGTCTTCTTAAGCGTGAGAATCGGGTAAAAACCAACAGATTTTTCTCTGGGAAAGTTGGGGGATGCTCGTTTTTCGTTCGTTAGTCTCGACCGAGCTTTTATGTATGTAAAATCTTTGTATTGTCATTATTTTAGTTGGTCTTTTCGTACATGTTGATATGAATTGACGTGCAAAGCAACAAAACCCTGAGAAAGGCAGAACAGAGAGAGGAATGAGGAACTGGTTGCCAAGTCTTCATGGTGCCCCCACGGTCGCCAGACTAAGAGATAGATAAAGTAGAGAGAGAGATAGATAGACCAGGTTCGCGTAGTTGAAGGTTTTAATCCATTTAACGACAAGAAAATCATTTAAGGACACCTCAGCCGAGGCATCTGCGGTCGTACTGAAAGTCTAATACAGGAAAAGAACTGGGACAGGGGGGTGGGAGGGAGGGGGGGGGGGGGGAGGAGGGGAGAAAACGTGGGCAGTGATGGAAC
>CM060331.1:7961841-7964341 GCA_030674155.1 Stramonita haemastoma | reverse complement strand
GTGGTGGGGTGGGGGGAGGGTGAGGGATGGAGGGTGGGGGGTTAGGATGTGTGGGGTGGGGAGGGGAGGGGAGGGGAGGGGAGGGAGGAGGTAAGAGTTTGAGGAACGACCTGTGACCTATGGAAAGGGCGAGATGCTGATTACTTTTCTTCTCCCGCCTTCTGTTCTTCTTCCATCCTTTTATCTGTGCGCGCGCGCGCGCGCACACAAACACACACACACACACCCGCGCGCGCGCACACACATACACAAATGCATACACACAAACACACAGAGTGCGCACAGAGCACACACACACACAAACATACACACATTCACACACACAGAGCACACACAGTGCACATAGAGCACACACACACATGAACATACACACATTCACACACACGCAGAGTACACACACAGAGCACAGACACACACAGACACAGACACACAGACACACATACACACGTTAAAATCCGTTCCGCTTTTCGGAAGAGTATGCCATTGTGGTACAAAATACAAAGTACAAAAAATGTGTACTGACGGGAACGGATGACAAAATTGACAAAACGCATGCACGCACGCACACACGCACGCACATACGCACACACAAACACTCACAAGGACGGAAGACAGATTGTGTGTGTGTGTGTGGTGCGTGCGTGCGTGCGTGTGTGTGTGTGTGTGTGTGTGTGTGTGTGTGTGTGTGTGTGTGTGTGTGTGTGTGTGTGTGTGTGTGTGTGTGTGTGTGTGTGTGTGTGTGTGCATGAGCACGGGCACGCGCTTTTGCGTGTGAGTACATTTGTCTGCCAGAGGGAAAGGTTTGAGAACCGCGTTGTTATAAGTCACTACGTTATGATGACGTGTTATACAAACTCAATCCTCCATTCCCTCCTCCTCCTCTACCTCCTCCTCCTCCTTTTCACCATCATCAGAGGCGTCGTCATCGTCATCGTCATCCTCATCCTCATCGTCACCACCACCACCACCACCACACCACCACCCACCACCACCACCAACCACCACCACCACCACCACCACCACCACCACCACCACCACCACCACCACCACCACGATCATCATCCTTATTACCATAATATCTTTCTATTTACGGTTCCAGACAAATGCCTATAGACTGAGTATGACAAAGACGGAAAAACAACAATGTTTAAAATATTGTGACGGGCTTACGTATGGAATCAAATCAAATCAAATTTTTTATTTTCAGATGGTATATTGAATAAGCATTGATTTGCTTCTTTTCATTAAGCCATCTATCTTAAGAAAAAAAACAACAACAACAAACGAACAAAAACCAACAACAACAAAAAAACAAAAGCAGAAAAAAACATTTCACCATTAATTGCTAACATGATTTCAACAGCCTTAAAATAAAATATGCCAATAGAAAATACAAGCAACAACACTAACAACAAAAACAAAAAACCAAAAAAAACTCTCAAAACACAAAACTCACTCACCACACACACACAACACACAACACACACACAACACACACACACACACACACACACACAACACACACACCACATCACACACACACACACACACAACACAACACACACACACACACACACACACACACACACACACACACACACACACACACACACACAACACACACACACACACACACAAATACACACAGTTCGCGCGCTCGTCCACACAGCACGTATGCACGTACGCGCATGCACGCATTAAATTTTTTTTATAAATCATATAACAGCTTATCATATAACAGCTTATATCAGTTACAATGTCACTAGTACCATTATTTAAGACTTGAAGAAAAGAATCCATAAAATGTCAATGGACACTTATAAGCCTACACCCCGAAGTCGGAATGCGGTTACCTTCGTGGTAGGCAAAAAACGGCTGCTTAATGAAGTAAAATCTCAGCATTGGTGAATCTGGAAGCTCCAGTTGGGGACCCCCCGAACCCAAAAAAACAACAACAACAAAGCAAACAAGTTTACATAACGTGTAACCTTGGATTAAAAATCAACAGGAACTGACAGAATGTCTGAAATAAACTAGCTACAGCGATCACAGAAAAATGTCAGTTTTATAACGGATTAACAGAGGATAACCGTATGTTTATTTCCTGATGCATGGTATTAGATGCTGATATCACACAGAAAATAAAAAAGGTGAAGGTAAAGGTGTCCCATAATATATGCGGTCGTAGGGCGGTGAGCATCAGAGACCTCAGCTTCTCTAGGGGCCAGCATGTTGAGGGCGGCGCCCATCTCCTCTCCCTCGCTGCTTTACCTTCCTTGACCCTGAAGAGGACAGGTACCCTTTACAGCTGGGTGAACTGGGGGACTGTACTGAAGCCAAGGCACGTAAATGATCACCCATCGACTCGGTAACCACGCTCGATGCTGCTTAATCTTAGCTTGGGGAAAGCGAGTGCTCTAACCACTGAACCTACCCGTCCCCTATCCCGTCCCCTCACACAGAAAATACAAACAAGTAAACATATTTTTCTGAACTAATT
>CM060331.1:7954341-7956841 GCA_030674155.1 Stramonita haemastoma | reverse complement strand
TTTTCAAAACATGTGCACACTCTATTGGCATGGGTCGGGTGTCATAGCTGCACTAAAGTTACTTGCTGAAGCCAATCTTATAGAGGATATTTTGTTTTGGACATTTTAATCACATGTTTCTTTTGTTTTCATGTTTTTGGTATTGAATCTTATCTCATTTTCTGGCTTTTTGCTGACCATGAAGGTAGCCACATTCTGACTTTGGGATTAGTGTTGATCTGAATTTTTGGAGGAACAGAAAATGCGTATACCACCATGAACATTACAATAAATGATGTTTATATTGAATAATATTGCGCCTGTTTTTCTTTCTTTATATTTCTTTAAATGGTTAGCATCTTTTCTTTAAAGGCGGACAGAAACTTTCCCAAAAAAATCCATGAACGTAAGAGCTGTATAGAGCTGACATGGTCTAACACATCATGCCAAACCAAATGTCATAGAGAACATTCTTGATGGGTTTTTTTGATCAAAGCATTTCCTCCTCTTTGTTTGTTTGTTTGATTTTTTTGTTTCTTTTATTTTTTGTTTCTTTCTTTCTTTCTTTTCTTTCTTTCTTTCTTTTCTTTCTTTCTTTCTTTCTTTCTTTCTTTCTTTCCTTTCTTTTCTTTTCTTTGTTTCTTTCCTTTCCTCTCTTTTTTCTTTTCTTATCTTTTTTTCTTGTCTTTCTTTCTTTTCTTTCTTTCTTTCTTTTCTTTCTTTCTTTCTTTCTTTCTTTCTTTCTTTCTTCTTTCTTTTCTTTCTTCTTTCTTTCTTTCTTTCTTTCTTTCTTTCTTTCTTTCTTTCTTTCTTCTTTCTTTCTTTCTTTCTTTCTTCTTTCTTTCTTTTCTTTCTTTCTTCTTTCTTTCTTTCTTTTCTTTTTTCTTTCTTCTTTTCTTTTTAGTTCGCTTTTTTCCTCTCTCATGGATCTGTGGTTTCCAAAATCAATACATTTCCGTTTTTTTCCCCCTGTTTTATTATTATTATGTTTTTATTGTGTAATCTACTTTCTCCGCTATTGCAGAAGCTAGAGGGTAACTAAAGAATTTATCATCTTTTCGGTTGAGTGCGTATTGTATATTTGGGTTTTAGTCTTACTGCTTCAGTTGTTGTTGTTGGGCGTTCCTGCAGCTTAACACTCTGGGGGTCACCCAGATCATGCACACTCTGGACTCATTCATCAAACCTGGGAATCACGATGAGATATTTTGTTTTTAATATTTTATATTTATTCTTTTATATCGAGGATAATGGAATAAGCACGGAAAAGTTTGCGTATATGACTGGTTTTCAAATACCTTGCCATATAGGCAGCCATACTCCGACTTCAGAGGAACTGCTTCAGTATGGACCTTTGTGAATAATGACGAAGACGACGATAATGTTAATGATACAACGATTAACACACACACACACACACACACACAACACACTCCACACACACACACACACACACACACACACACACACACACACACACACACACACACACACACACACACACACAACACACACACAACACACACACACACACACACAATTTAAAAACAATAGCAGCAGCATCACAGCAGGACCAAGAGAACAGCCAAATCCCTTCTACTCCTTGTAATAATCCAGGTCACCACCCCACCCACCCTCTCCTGAAGATTAAAAAAGCTGTGACTTGCTGCTTTCCTCCCTGCGATATTGTTGTCTGCATAATAATAAAGCATGCATATTGAATAAACAATGTTTAAACTAACCCTCCCCCTCCCAATAAAACCCCCAAACAAACAACCCCCCCCACCCCAAAACCACCACCACCCCCACACCAACCAAACAACACTCCCCCAAAACTAGCCAGCCCCCCCCCCCCCCTCCTCTAAAAACAACAACAAACAACAACAACAACGATCAAAAGAAACAAACCTCAAACGAAAACGAAAAAAGAAGGCAAAGAAAAAGAATGTGTGTTTGTTTATTTATGTATTTATTCACCTATTCTGTTATATTGAGGATAATGGAATAAACACTCATTTGCTTTTTTTACATCCAATGTGTGTGTGTGTGTGTGTGTGTGTGTGTGTGTGTGTGTGTGTGTGTGTGTGTGTGTGTGTGTGTGTGTGTGTGTGTGTGTGTGTGTGTGTGTGTGTGTGTGTGTGTGTGTGTATTTCTGTATATATGTATGTGTGTGTATGCATGTATGCGTGTGCATGCATATGTGCGTGTTTCCGTGAGTGCAAATGTGTGTAATGTTTGCGTGTGTATGTTCACGTGCATGCAAGTAATACATGCGCGCCTGCACTCTCTCGACTGAGCGTTTCTATGTAAGTATGTCTGTGTGCACATGTGTGCGTGCGCATATCTGTGCTCCAGCGCTCTCTGTGTGCACACACATGCACACACACACGCACACACACACATCTTATATAGATAGCTTGATGAAAAAAAAGCAAATCAATACTCTTTCAATGGACGATCTGGAAATAAAAAATTGACTTTGACTTTGACGGAAGCACAACCATTCATATATATATATATA
>CM060331.1:7946841-7949341 GCA_030674155.1 Stramonita haemastoma | reverse complement strand
CATTGTATGTTTATTCCTTTTGCTCAATGAAAATTAAAAAAAAAACAACAACCACACGAGTCATTCTCTCGTTCGGTTTGTTCCTCCTCTCTTATTTTCTTTCTTTCTTTCTTCGCCCACGCCCCTGTCCATCTTCCTGTCTTCCTGACATCCTGACATGGATCCTGTATTTTTCCATGTTCTGTTTTGCATCTGTCTTTTCCCTTTGTTCCCCTTTGTTCTCCTGCATCCTGATATCCTGTCTTTCCATTGTTCCCTTTGTTCTCCTGCATCTGATATCCTGTCTTTCCATTGTTCTCCTTTGTTCTGCATCCTAACATCTATCTTTTCCCATTTTTTTTCTCTTGGCATCCTGTCTTTCTATTGTTCCCCATTTATTCTCCTACAGCCTGACATCCTGTTTTTTTCTCTCCATTTTTCTCCTTTGTTCTCCTGAATCCTGCGTCTTTTCCTTGTTCCTCTTTGTTCTTTTGGCATCCTGTGTGTTTCCATTATTCTCCTGTGTTATCCTGGCATCCTGACTTACATCCTGTCTTTCCATTGTTTCCCTATGTTCTTCTGGCCTTTACCAGAGCGTTGTGGTGAATGCTGATGAGCTCCCCCTCCCCCTCCACCCCCCTCCTCTCCCCACCTTTTGTTCCAGGGGTGTCTCTGGCGTCTCCTACACTGATCTTCCTTCCCCTTCCCTCCCTCCCTCTCCTGCTGATACCTTTAACCCTCCCCTCCTCCCTCCCCTACCCCTACCCCCCTCCTGCAAAATGCCAGCCGTTGTTGCTAATTGGATCTTCTTCCTACCACACCGTGCTTGCCAAACAGTGGCCTGCAGATGGGTCCTCTGAAGACTGTACCCCTTACACCCCTTAGCCTACCACCCTCCCTCCCTCCCCTTTCTGTACTGCTAGCCAGATACAGTCATGAAAGGAAGAGGGTGTGAGTGATGTTGGTTGGAGGAGTGAAGTCACATGAAGTCAGTTCTTAAAGTCAAAGTGATGGGGGTGGGGGGTGGGGAGGAAAGTCATATCATGTCAAGTAAATTCATGTTAAATCAGGCGCCAAAAAAAATCAAGTCGTGTAAAATTGCTTTATTCACCCCCTTCAAGGATGGTCTGTCTATCTATGTATCTATGTATCTATCTATGTATCTATCTATGTATCTATCTATGTATCTATCTATGTACCTATCTATGTATCTCTCTCTCTGTGTCTGTCTATCTATCTATCTATCTATCTATCTATCTATCTATCTATCTATCTATCTATCTATCTATCTATCTATCTATCTATCTATCTATCTATCTATCTATACTGCGAAACACATCAATAAAACAAACAGTAAGTGTTGTATAGCTCACTTTATGTTTTGTTATGTTCTGGAAGTATTTTGCTGGCCACGTCGATGAATTAAAATAAAATGTGACCGTTTAAAGGAAGTGTAGTGTAACCATAGAAGAGAAAATAATGTAGGCTGCCCGCGTGCCAAGGGAAGAGATATTGGTTGACGATGCAGTGAAGATGTGGATTTGCCATGTGAATGAAGTATGGACGTCTTGTATTTGTGTATAACAGCATATTGCTCTGTATAAATTATTGGCTACTGTTCCCCGGAGCGTGCAGTAGACAGACCGAATTCTGCAGAGCTGTCATCGTGAATGAGAGCTTACACGGCAAAACATAGATCCTCAGGGAGTGCGAGACAGTTCCGTGGTCAGTGGTCGCAGCACTCGCTTTCCCCAAGCTTTAAGTTAAGCAGCGTTGTGTGTGGTTGCCTCGTGGATGGGTGACTGTTTGTGCGCCTTGGTTTCAGTACAGTCCCCCCGTTCACCCAGTTCAATACAGTTGCATGCAGGAAAAAGAAAACAAAAGGGTAGGCGCTGCTCTTGTGGCGACGCGCTCTCCCCGAGGAGAGAGCCCGAATTTCACGCAGAGAAATCTGCTGTTAAATAAAGGGGTGCAAAATACAAAATACCCAGCTGTCAATGGGGTACCTGCCTTGTAACGGGTAAGGGAAGGTAAAGCAGTGAGGGAGAGGAGGTGGGAGCCCCTCCAAGAGAAGCTGAAATATCTCATTTCCCAATGTCTGCATAGGTTGTGGGAGGCCATTGTGTGTTGATGGGAACAGAGGACAAGATTTACAAAACTGCATACACACGGGGACTGGGTGTAAAAAAAGCAAACGAGTGCTTATTCCATTGCCATTGATATAGAAGAACAAATAAATAAAACAAATAGTAAATAAATAAAAAAATAAATAAAATGGGAACACGCTTTTTTTTTACCCCCGGGAAAGCATGACACTGCCAGAGCAGCGCCAGCCATTAAACCATTCCTGTCTGTATTTGAAGATTTATTTCTCTCAGTTCCACCTGTGCAGGTGTTAGGGCCTGTACTATCATGTAAATAGCACCCCCTCCTTCTGGAAATTTTATGCGAGAAATTTCCTCTTTTCTATCCCCCTGTTGTTTTTGTCTTGTTCCTTTTCTCCCCGTCATCTTCTTCGTGT
>CM060331.1:7939341-7941841 GCA_030674155.1 Stramonita haemastoma | reverse complement strand
AAACCCACAAAACCCCCCAACAAAACAAAACAAAACCACACACACACAAAAAGAGAAAATATCACGATCAATATTTTTTTCTTGGTAGTTGTGTGTGATTGCTTCCCTTACTTGTTCTCCTCGTTCTCTTTCCCTTTTACCTCCCCCTTCTTCTTAGCCTCGAAACACCTGCTGCTGCTGCTGCTATTCCTCCTTCTCCTTCTTGTTCTTCTTGTTATTATTGTTGCTGTTGTTGTTGTCGTCGTTGTTGTTATTCTTGTCCTTCTTGTTCTTTCTCTTATGTTCTTCTTGTTGTTGTTGTTGTTGTTCTTGTCCTTCTTGTTCTTTCTCTTATGTTCTTGTTGTTGTTGTTGTTGTTGTTCTTGTCCTTCTTGTTCTTTCTCTTGTTGTTGTTGTTGTTGTTATTCTTGTCCTTCTTGTTCTTTCTCTTCTTGTTTTTGTTCTTGTTGTTGTTAATTGTTGTTGTTGCTGTTGCTGTTGTTGTTGTTGTTGTTGTTGTTGTTGTTGTTTTCTTCTTCTTCTTCTTCTTCTTCTTCTTCTCTTCTTCTTCTTCTTCTTCCTCTTCTTCTTCTTTCTTTTTCTTCTTCTTTTTCTTCTTCTTCTTCTTCTTCTTCTTCTTCTTCTTCTTCTTCTTCTTCTTCTTCTTCTTCTTCTTCTTCTTCTTCTTCTTCTTTCTCCTCCTCCTCCTCTTCCTCCTCCTCCTCCTCCTCCTCCTCCTCCTCCTCCTCCTCCTCCTCCTCCTCCTCCTCCTCCTCCTCCTCCTCCACCCTACTGTTTTAAACTTGACTCTTTCTTTTCCACACTAATTATGAGATCAAGGTGTGATAGGTTTTGGCCCATGCCCCGTAGCAGTGCAGTGTTCTGTGTGCGCTTGGCTTTGGTCTTCATAGGTCTGCTTTGGCCCTGCTCTTTCTCTGTCTCTGTCCCTGTCTGTCTGTCTGTCTATCTGTCTGTCTCTGTCTCTGTCTCTGTCTGTCTGTCTGTCTGTCTCTCCCTCTCTGTCTCTGTCTCTGTCTCTATCCCTCCCTACCTCTTTCTCTATCCCTCTATGCCCACCCTCTCTCTCCCTTCCATCCCATCTCCTCCCTTTCTCTCCACCCCCCTGCACTCTTTCTCCTCCCTTTCTCTCTCTCACCTAAATGCCAGCCATGTCCTTAATTCGATTATCGTCTGAGGCACTTTGGTAAACTTTGCCAACAGTCTTGTACCCCCTCCCCCCCCAATTGACCCCCCCCACCCGTCGATCTCCCCCCCCCCCATGCCCATCTCTCTTCTTTTGTCTTATTTCCTCTAACGGAGCGGACCGTCAGTTGAGGGGCTGGCGGTGTATTGGGGGTATAAGGTACTCACTCTATTGTCTTTTTCAGGTCGTCTTGTGTGTGTGTGTGTGTGTGGTGTGTGTGTGTGTGTGTGTGTGTGTGTGTGTGTGTGTGTGTGTGTGTGTGTGTGTGTGTGTGTGTGTGTGTGTTTGTATATGTGTGTACGTGTGTGTATGTGTATGTGTGTGAGCGTGTGTATGTGTGTATGTCTGTGTTTGTGAGTGTGTATGTGTGAGTATGTGTGTATGTGTGTGTATATGTGTGTGTTTAAGAGTGTGTGTGTATGTGTGTGTGAGTGTGTGTGTGTGTGAGTGTGTATGTATGTGTATGTGTGTGTGTATATGTACTTGTGTGTGTGCGTGTGTATGTGTGTATGTGTGTGTGCATGTGTGCGTGCGCGAAACTGTGCGCATTTCCGTATGTGTGTCCGCGCGTGCATAATTATGTGTGTACACGAGTGCGCATGTATGTTCGCATACATACGTATAACATGGCGGTCACTTGATCTTGAATCTCTTGAAATAAAACTTACAACTGAAATATGCACACTGCGCCTTTGGGAAAGACTGGAACGAGATATTCTGACACGCGCATAATTTATGTAGATTCTGCTAGATGATGTGCATATATGTAAGTCAGATGACTGTCGCTTTTCCTGTGTTTATTATTCTCAGAACTCACATATGAAATATTCTACAGAATTATTGCCTGCAGATTTTGCAAGAAGGCGATTTGCATTAGTATTGATCAAACGTGCAAGTGCACGCACCCGCGCATTCACACACACACACCCACACACACGCCAACACACACACACACACAACACACACACACACACACACACACACACACACACACACACACACGAGTGGGCGAACACGCGCACAGACATACAGGCACACCCACGCTCACTCAATCATTCATGCTCTCTCTCCCCTCATACACACACACTCACACTGCACTTAAACTATTAGACACTCGAATACTCCTACATCCATATGCACAGATACAAACACACACACACACACACACACACACACACACACACACACACACACACGCATGCACACACACAACCCCCCCCCCCCACACACACAAACGCACGCATGCACGCACACACGCACGCGCACATACTTACACACTTTTCCCCGTCTCTCTCTCTCTCTCTCTCTCCTCTCCTC
>CM060331.1:7929341-7931841 GCA_030674155.1 Stramonita haemastoma | reverse complement strand
TTTTATTTTGCCTATGTCCATTGGTCCATGTAGCGCTAATGCGCCACGCCTATAATTCCCTCCCCTGACCATGAAAAACACTGTTGCCTTCTTTAAAACTACTAAAATTCATAAAGGATTGTCGCGCCATGCTTTGAATTGCCTCCCATAGCAAGAACGCTGTTGTCTTCTTTGTTCTTACTAAAATTCATAAAGGCCCCCCGTTTCAGGGGAGTTAATTAAAGAAACCCACAAAATAACTTGCACCACGAAGAATTCTGTCGTGTCTAGTTTTGAATATATGACATCATTTACATCCTAAAATACCATTCTGACGGTAGATATCCCAAGATCATTATTTTGCTCGACTTCGGAAGACATTTTTTTTCAAACTCACAGAAATCATGCCGATACATCAGACATTCTAGAGTTTTGTTTTTTTCTGGAGAGAGAATGAATGAATAATAAAAGAATGATTGAGTAAATTTACTTTTAATGGATACAGAGTAAGTATTACATACTTTTTCCATCCTCCCTTGCCCTAATTAGGGACTATGTATTTTAAAAAATACCACACACACAATCACCAACAACAGTTCAACCTATGATTAAAAAAAGATCTAGGTATGCATTTAAGAACACACAAGACACATACAGAGAGAGAGAGAGAGAGAGAGAGAGAGAGAGAGAGAGAGAGAGAGAGAGAGAGAGAGAGGAGAGAGAGAGAGAGAGAGAGATCAAATCAAATCAAAATTTTATTTATCAAATCAAATCAAAATTTTATTTCCACATGGTACATTGATTAAGCAATAAAGATGCTTTTTTCATTAAAGAAAAGAGAGAGAGAGAGGAGAGAGAGAGAGAGAGAGAGAGAGAGAGAGAGAGAGAGGAGAGAGAGAGAGAGAGAGAGAGAGAGAGAAGAGTAAAATACAGTGAGCATGAGGAAATTATGTGTAGTTTGGGATCAATACGTTTTCAAATGCCATGAATGATATAATTATGATAATTTTCTTTTTTCTTTTTCTTTTTAAACATGCATATATATATGAATGTTGTTCCGCTCTAAGACCTGTTCAACAAAACGGAGACTTTAACTAAGGAATTTTGTTTAAAAAATGGAATAGAATACAATGGGCATGGAAGCGGTGTGGTTTGTGATCGATACTGTTTTTTTTTTCTCCCCAAATGCTTTGAATAATACATAGAATCAAGTTTGTCTCTTGTATTATGCGTTCTGGCTATCTTCGTTGTGTATCTGTTGTGTGTGTGTGTGTGTGTGTGTGTGTGTGTGTGTGTGTGTGTGTGTGTGTGTGTGTGTGTGTGTGTGTGTGTGTGTGTGTGTGTAAGTGTTTGTGTGTGTGTGTTTGCGTACGCACGTGCGTGCGTGCAGCCGTGCATGCGTGCAACCGTTCGTGCATGCATGCGTGCGTGCGTGCATGTGCACACACATCCACATAAATACGTTTGTGTGCTTTGGTTTTTATTTCACCAGTCCTCACACACACACACACACACACACACACACACACACACACACACACACACACACACACACACACACACACACACACACACACACAAACACACACACACACACTGACTATATACGCGTGTGTGCCTTTTTTTTTAAACCAGTGGTTAAGAATTTTACTGGTGTTCAACAACGACAAACCCCAAAGGAGCAGGTCATTCAAATTCATGCCCGGAGAAAATAATATGTCGTCATTTTGCTATTGCGTGATCTCATAGATGATGATGTCATTGTAAACTTGTCACCCTTGATGCATCTTGGCAGTGAATATTTCTCTTCGAAGATTATGAATTTACATCCCAGCAGCGAATGATTTTTTGAAATTTAATTTTTTGTTGAACATGCTCGCATAATAACCTCCCGAAGACATGGGGGGCAGGATAGCCTAGTGGGTGGTCAGAACATTGCGCTCGCAATCTGACAACTCGGGTTCGATTCCCGTTCGAGGGGATTTTCCCCCTGGGGTTAACTTTAGTGCTGGCTCCACTCTCCCCCAAAAGTCCTTTGGATGAGACTATAAACTGAGGCCCTGTGTGCGAACGCACGCAGAACATCTTGCGCACACGTTAAATCCTGTTTCGCTTTTCGTAAGAGAAGGCCATTGTGTGCGGGTGGGAACAGATGACAAGATTTACAAAAAAACGGCATACACACGGGGACTGGCTGTAAAAAAGCACATGAGTGCTTATTTTATTATCCTCGATATAAAAGAATAAATAAATTAATTAATAGATGAATAAACACACACACATTCTAAAGCCTTACAACAATAACTGTTTTCAAAGCTAAAAAGAAAACTATACGTTAACTTAAAAAAACCCACCACATCATTTCATCAATTTTAAAAACGAAAAGTGAATTCAACAGCAAAAACTGCACGAAGAACCCTCCAACTAATCCAAAACAAGGAAACAAAACGAGCAGTGACAGAGAGACAGAAGAAGAACAAGAGCCGGAGACTGACAGCTTTGACAAGGACCTGGGATGTTC
>CM060331.1:7916841-7924341 GCA_030674155.1 Stramonita haemastoma | reverse complement strand
ATCTTTTCCTCTTCATCTCCTTCGCCTTCCTTCTCCTCGTTTTTGTCCATGCTACTGCACTTGCTCCTGCTCCTCCATCTTCCTCCTATTTCTCCTTTCCCTCCATCCCTCCTGCTTTCTTTCCTTTCTTGATGGAAAGATCATTCATTCATTCATTCATTCATTCATTCATTCATTCATTCATTCATTCATTCATTCATTCTTTTATATCGAGGATAACGGGATAAGCACTTATGTGCTTATTATGACGGGGGATGATGATGATGCTGACAAAGATGGTGTTGATATACTATACAATAATGCTAGTAGGTTCAACGTACGAGATACACATCATGTTTATCATTAAATCCCCCCCCCCCCCCCTCTCTCTCTCTCTGTGTGTGTGTGTGTGTGTGTGTGTGTGTGTGTGTGTGTGTGTGTGTGTGTGTGTGTGTGTGTGTGTGTGTGTGTGTGTGTGTGTGTGTGTGAATATATATAATTTGTTAATTCTATTTAGTCTGTGAATAATTGCATGCGTGTGGACTGATTTGAATGCAAGCGCTTCGGTTTGTTTACTTTACAAGATTTAGCGCTATATAAATTCCATTATATTACCATTATCATTATCATTTTTCAAGGTGTATGAAAGAGGCGAACAGTAGACAGGAGTGACCGTTTATCTTCCCATTTCCTCTGCTCCTGCTGGTCAGATTGCAAGGTGGACCCCGCTAGCTGCTTGAGCTAGTCTGCATGGTAATTATTGCACCCTTTGACTTGTTTGTGGTTGCTTTTGGGGGTTTGTTGTGTTTGGTGTGTGGTGTGTGTGTGTGTGTGTGTGTGTGTGTGTGTGTGTGGTGTGTGTGTGTGTGTGTGGTGTGTGTGTGTGTGTGTTGTGTGTGTGTTGTGTTGTGTGTGTGTGTGTGTGTGTGAGTGTGTGTGTGTGTGTGTGTGTGTGTGTGTGTGTGTGTGTGTGTGTGTGTGTGTGTGTGTGTGTGTGTGTGTTGTGTGTGTGTGTGTGTGTGGTGTGTGTGAGGTGTGAGTGTGTTGTAGTGGTGTGTGTGTGTGTGTGTGTGTGTGTGTGTGTGTGTGGTGTGTGTGTGTGTGTGTGTGTGTGTGTGTGTGTGTTTCTTATTTTCGTTCGTGGTCATGCTTTTGTTTCGTGTTTTTGTTTTTTCTTTCTACCTTTTCTTCGTTCTTCGTGTACAGTTCTGAGGTTCACCAATGGTGGGATTTTGCGTTCACGACCGTTTTTGCCCACCACTAAGGCAGCCACATTCTGACTTGGGGAAGATGTCTAAACACGATACCAGTGTGAATGTTGTTGTTTTTATTATCTGTTCTTACTTCTTGTCGTTTAATTTTCTCTGAAGAATATTTTTTCTCATAACACTTTTTTTTTTTTTTTTTTTTTATATACTCATTACACTATTTATCTATGTCCTTTTTCTACTCTCATAACAATAGTTTTGTCTTCTTTCTGATAACCAATTGTTTTGTGCCTTTTGTCATAACAATACTTTTGTCTGTTTTTCTTATGACATTATTTTTTTGTCTTTTTTTCCCATGACAAAATTCTTTTAGAATATTTTTCTCAAAACAAAATAGTGTCTTGTTTCTGATAAAAATATCGTTGTTTTTTTATCGTGACAATATCTTTTTTACCTTTTTTTTTCTCTCATAACACTATTTTAGTACTTTTTTCATAACAACATTTCTGCCATTTTTTCTGGTAACGTTTTTTTTTCTTCCTCTTTTTTGACTTGCAATGATACTTTGGTCCTCCCTTTTCATGCTTTGTAACAATAGCTATATCTTTCTTTTTTTCTTGTAACGAGCAACAACACATCAATACCTGTGAAATATTGATGATTCTTAGCGCACTCAAAACCAGGTTCTTCAATTATGCATTTTCCCCCTGGGGATACCAGAGACATAGCAGTAAAAATAGCGTCCCCACCTTCTGCAAAACTCTGTGCTTGTAATTCCCGCTTTTCTATCTCCCTCTTTTGTTTCTGCCTAGTTCCTTTTCTCCCTGTCACCCCCTTCTTGTCTGGGGTTATTTTTTTTTGTCTTCTCGGTTCATTCTCCTGGTTTTTCTCCTCCCCAGAAAAAAGACTTAAAATATAACAATTCTTTCCTGCGCCGAAGTCCTATGCGCTGGGCCTGACTTGTCAGGTGCTTAACAGCAGCGCAACGCTTTTTTGCTCATAGAGCAGATAACAGTTGTTGTAGTCTTAAGTGTTCTATGTCGATGGAGAAGAATTATAATTTATTGTGTGTAAACCACAACTTATGCATTTTCATGGAAATGTTGTTCATGAAAATAGAATTGGCTTGATATTTTTGTCACATGAAAATTGAAACAAATTGCACCCAGAGCGAAATTACTCTGAACTTTCACCGCGTGACCCCGAAATCATCTGTGTGGATGATTTAACAATTCAGACGTGAATCTCTGTCTCTCTCTGTCTCTCTCTGTCTCTGTCTCTGTCTCTCTCTTTATAGTTTTCCTCATCTCTCATCATCATCATCATCATCATCATCATCATCATCATCTTCTATCTTCTTCTTCTTCTTCTTCTTCTTCTTCTTCTTCTTCTTCTTCATCATCATCATCATCATCATCATCATCATCATCATCATCATCATCATCATCATCATCATCTTCTTCTTCTTCTTCTTCTTCTTCTTCTTCTTCTTCTTTCTTCTTCTCCTCCTCCTCCTCCTCCTCCTCCTCCTCCTCCTCCTCTCTCCTCCCCCTTCCTCTATTCATGTGCACTCTCCTCCTCCCTATTCTCTAAGATAACCGCACTAGAGGAACATACGACAAAAGCAAACCGCTAGCATGCGGGATAATCAACGTAATGAGTCCACCCTTCCCACCCTGCCCTGCCCTCCCCTCCCCTCCCCCACTGCACCCCACCCCTTCCATTCTGCCCTTTGATAACCCCCTCCCCCCGCCCCCTCTCTTTACCATCAGCCTTGCAGAAATCCCCAAAGCATCAGCTAGTTTTCTTCAGAAAACCTCCCGCAAATTGTATGCTTCTCTGTGTGTGTGAGTGTGTGTGAGTGTGTGTGTGTGTGTTGTGTGTGTGTGTGTGTGTGTGTGTGTGTGTGTGTGTGTGTGTGTGTGTGTTGTGTGTGTATGCTTGTGTGTGTGTGTGTGTGTGTGTGTGTGTGTGGTGAGAGAGAGAGAGACAGAGACAGAGACAGAGAGAGAGAGAGAGAGAGAGAGAGAGAGAGAGAGAGAGAGAGAGAGAGAGAGAGAGAGAGAGAGAGAGAGAATCAATGAATGATCCTTATTTTTCAAGGGTAAAAGAGTAAATATTTATATACTTTTTTCAGAGAGAGAGAGAGAGAGAGAGAAAAGGGAGAGAGAGAGAGAGAGAAGACAGACAGACAGACAGACAGACAGACAGACAGACAGACAGACAGACAGACAGACAGACAGACAGACAGACAGACAGACAGACAGAGACAGACAGAGAATCGATAAAAAACAAAAAAAACCCACCACCATTGAAGACAGTGTTCATGCATGGCAAATGGCGACCCATCATACATAAAGGACACGGACGTACGTCAGCCATTTTTTTTTTCTTTTCTTTTCTCAAGCAGGCGGGTAGAAGTATAGTGACGTCAGCTTCATACGTCACGTTTCTGCCGTGATGAGTCATACTAGAGGTAGATAGAACTGCTTAAGTAGACATTAAGCTGGTCAAATTGAATGGACTCATCAGCACCTCGACAGCTTTTAAATGTCTGTTTAATTAATCAGTAGTTATTGTGGTGCCGTAAGTACTCTGCCCCCTTTTTATTTTATTTTTTAAAGATATTTTTTTTATATATGAAAATCGGTCTGTCTGTTTGTCCTCACATTTGCTTTTTCAGAATGTTCATGCCTGTTCTAATCACTCCTTTTTTCGTTTTTATATGATTTCTTTATTACACACAGACACAGACACAGAGACAGATACACACACAGACACACACACACAAGCGCGCGCGCATACATGCGCGCAGGCATGCACATTGACACACAGACATAGAGACACAGAGAGACAGATATCGCCATTCACAAACGCACACACGAACGCGCGTGCACACACACACACACACACACACACACACACACACACACACGCACACACACACACTCACATACTCACATGCACAGGCACACACCTATGCACCTATGTATCTATCTACGTACGTACGTACGTACGTACGTACGTACGTAGTATTATGTATGTATGTATGTATGTATGTATGTATGTATGTATGTATGTATGTATGTATGTATGTATGTTTATTATGTATGTATGTATGTATGTATGTATGTATGTATGTATGTATGTATGTATGTATCTATCTATCTATCTATCTATCTATCTATCTATCTATCTATCTATCTATCTATGTTTATTTTATTAGCAATCTCTGTATCCTGCCATATGACTGAACCAACGTGTAATTTATTTATTTATTTATCTATTTATTTATTTACTTGTTTATCTATTGATTCATTTCTCCACACAAGCCTCCACACCCACAGGCTGCTGTCACAGCAGCAGCATCATCAGGGATGAAGAAACTTGGGAAGGAGGTGGAATGGAATGGGGGGGGGGGGGGGGAGTGCGGTGAACAATGAGGGTGGCACAGCCTCTTAGCAACAAAACACTGCACTCTTGGTTAGAAACACGGATCAGAGCAGTAGTACAGTTCTTAATCTGTATCACCCTTCAACCCCTAGGTCCCTGAAGTCGCGAGTTCGAATCTCGGCGGCAAGGATGGGGATTTATTGACGATCTTCCAGGTCAACTTTAGGTGCAGACCTGCCAGTGCCTTCATTTCCTTCGTGTATTTATACACATGCAGAAGATTAAATATGCGCGTTAAAGATCGTGTGCTTCATATCCGCGTTCGGTAGTTTAAAGGTAGAGGTGTCCCATAACCTATGTTGTCATTGGGGAGCGAGGCATCAGAGACCTAAGCTTCTCTAGGGGCCAGCATATTGAGGGCGGTGGCGCCCATCTCCTCTCCCTCGCTGCTTTACCTTCCCTGACCTTAAAGAGGGCAGGTATCCATTGACAGCTGGGTGAACTGGGGGGGACTGTACTGAAGCCAAGGAGCGCAAACGGTCACCCATGCAACTGGTAACCTCGCTCGACGCTGCTTAACTTGACTTGGGGAAAGCGAGCGCTCTGACCACTGAGCAATCCCTCCCCTCGATAGTTGACAGAAATTCAAAAAATACCCAGCATACATCCCAGAAGACTCAATGTGGCTACCTTCATGGTGGACAACAGTGGTAGCATTCACAATCTCTCTCTCTCTCTCTCTCTCTCTCTCTCTCTCTCTCTCTCCTCTCTCTCTCTCTCTCTCTCTCTCTCTCTCTCTCTCTCTCTCTCTCTCTCTCTCTCTCTCTCTCTCTCTCTCTCTCTCTCTCTCTCTCTCTCTCTCTCTCCACATACACTGTGTTACTCGTCTAATAATTATCATTTGTGAAAGGCCTTAAATCAAAGAACGAATAAGCGAACACACAGACCCCCCGTCCCACACACACACACATACACTCACTTTATCACCTATCCCCTCACACACAGATACACACACATTTTGCCCCCCACCCCCACCCCTCTCTCTCTCTCTCTCTCTCTCTCTCTCTCTCTCTCTCTCTCTCTCTCTCTCACACACCACACACACACACACACACACACACACACACACACACACACACACAACACACACACACCCTTTTGCCACCACTCCCAGAAGAGGTTGAAATTGACACGAGAGAGAGAGAGAGAGAGAGAGAGAGAGAGAGAGAGAGAGAGAGAGAGAGAGAGAGAGAGAGAGAGAGAGAGAGAGAGAAGAGAGATCTTGTGATGCCGAAAATGTGTCAGTTTCTGAGCATGCATAAAGATTAGTATTGCCGCTAGATCTAATGCAGCATCGCAGAAAATCCATGGTGCCTGGCCGGCCCCCTGTGTGCACCTCATGTACTGAAACTGATCTGCAGCTTGTCAGTTTCTGGGGCTCGCCAAGGGTTAGAGCGTGACTGAACAAATGCTTGGCGTTTTGCTGCAAATCCAGTTTATCATTTTTTGAGTTTTCTGTTTTTTTCATGTTGTTTTCTTTCGTATCTTTTGTGCTGTTTAAAATTTATTTTATTAAATAGGTTTTTTTTTGTCCATTTTCATTCATACTTACCTATGCGCAGAAATACATGTATGCATTCATTTGCATGTGTTATTGTATCGCATGCGTAACATGCCTACGTAACGAATACTTGTATAAGTAGCCGGTGCATATGTATGTGGGAAATGTACCACCCATTCACACTATTGTAAGATAAAAATATAATGTTTTTGAATATTATGTGTTTTTTTTTAATTTTTATTTTTTACTCTTTTATTTCTTTTTCTTCTTTCTTTTTCTTTAATTTTTTTGTCTCTTTTTTTTTCTTTGTTAAATCATTCTCTTGTTTTGATCCTCCCTCCTCATTTTCTTTCCTTCCTCTCCTTCCTTCTTCCTTCCTTCCTTCTTCTTCTTCCTCCCTTCTCCTTCCTTCCTTCCTTCCTTTTCCTTCCCTTCCTTCCTTCCTTCCTTCCTTCCTTCCTTCCTTCCTTCCTTCTCCTTCTTTCCTTCCTTCCTCCTTTCTTCTTTCCTTTCTCTTCTTCTTTCTTTTTCTTTCTTTCTTTCTTTTCTTTCTTTCTTTTTTCCTTCCATCCTTTCTTTCTTGTTCCTTCCGTCTTTTGTTTTTTTCTTTGTTTCTTTCTCTCTTTTTCCCTCTTTCCTTTCTTTCTTCTTCCTTCTTTTTTTTCCTTTCTTTTTTTTTTCTTTCTTTTCCCTCGTTTCTTTCTTTCTTCTTTCTTTCTTTCTTTTCTTTCTTTTTTTCTTTTCTTCTTTCTTTCTTCTTTCTTTTTTTTTGTTTGTTGTTTTTTCTTTTTTCTTTCTTCTTTCTTTTTTTGTTTGTTTGTTTCTTTCTTCTTTTTTTGTTTTTGTTTCTTTCTTTCCTTTTCTTTCTTTTATTTTTCTTTCGTTTACTCATTTGTGCTATTCTTCTTTCTTCTGGACTATTTTTTTTATTATCTGTGTGTCTGATCCACACACACACACAAATCTGTTGGTAAATTGTTTTGTCATTGAAAAGAAATGTCGGACTTCTTTTCTTCTTCTTCTTTGTTTTTCTTCTTATAGTTATTCTGTCGCTCTGTATATATACTCTGATAACTATGGTCGTTTCTTTCTCTTTATCCATCAGTCTGTCTGGTGCACTCTCTCTTTTCTGTACATAATCACCAAAAGTCTTTCGGATGAGATTATTAACCGAGGTCTCGTGTGCGAACGCTTGCAGAGCTTCTCGCGCACACGTTAAATCCCGTTCAACTTTTCGGAAGAGTAGGCTATTGTATGCGGGTGGGAACGGGGGACAAAATTTACAAAACTACACACACACGGGGACTGGATGTAAAAAAAAAGCACATGAGTGCTTATTCCGTTGTCCTCGAAGTAAAA
>CM060331.1:7911841-7914341 GCA_030674155.1 Stramonita haemastoma | reverse complement strand
TTCATTCATTCAATCATTCATTCATTCATTCGTTCATTCATTACCTCTGTTGTTTGGTTGTTGAAACACACGATTATAGTAGTATGATTGGCAATGGCGATAGTGTGAATGTATTCCAATGTACTTGGAAAAGCTTGGTGTGCATAGACAGCTATGAAGTTAATTTGTGTAGATTGGTTGGTTCATTATATAAGTGACAGATTATGTGAGTAGTTGATCGCATAAATACCCAAGTGATTAGCTTCATTATTGTGCTTTTATTTGGTCCGTTGTGTTCGACGATGACCTCCCAAACAGCAGAGGAGGCAGCTGTTGTTTCGGAAATTGGGAAGAAATTGGATTAGAGTGGAGATACCTCGCCCACAGCACACCCCGACTCTCTTTGCCAAGTTGGCATAAGGACAGTCAGTGTTTGGAATGTTCTCCAAAGGCCAACTAGCCCCCAGGGCTACAGTACATAACAGACTGTGCAAGTCAAGCCTCCTACTCAGAGAGTCATAGTCGATCACTAAAGACTAAGCTGTGAAGTGGAATTCCATGAGTAGAAAAGCCACTGATCATGCAAGCTCTCACTTTATTGTTGCCCCCAGTGTCAATGGTTTAATCAAGAACTGTGATAAAGCCCAGGCGCTTGTTTGCCTGTTTGTTTTGTTTTGGTTTTTTATGAGGACCTGGTGTAAAGAAGCCTCTGGCTTATCCATAATACTCTCAATAAAACATTCAAGTTCGACTTCGAGTTCTCTCTCTCTGTCTCGGTCTCTCTGTCTCTTGTCTCTCTCTTTCTCTCTGTCTGTCTGTCTGTCTGTCTGTCTATCTCTGTCTGTGTCTCTGTCTGTCTGTCTGCCTCTCTCTCTCTCTCTGTCTGTCTCTGTCTCTGTCTCTCTCTGTCTCTGTCTCTCTCTGTCTCTGTCTCTCTCTCTCTCTCTCTCTCTCTCTCTCTCTCTCTCTCTCTCTCGTTAAATCCTGTTCCGCTTTTCGTAAGAGTAGGCCATCGTGTGCCGGTGGGAACAGATGACAATATTTACAAAACTGCATGCACACGGGGACCGGATGAAAAAAAGCACATGATTGCTTATTCTGTTATCCTCGATATAAAAGAATAAATAAATAAATAAATAAATAAATAAATCTCTCTCTCTCTCTCTCTCTCTCTCTCTCTCTCTCTCTCTCTCTCTCTCTGTACGTCCTCTTTTTGGGGATAAGGGTGCGTAGAGCCTGGTTTTCTCCTATGCTGGTCATTCTACAGGTGCAACCCACTTCAGAACAGCTCACGTTTTTGCTTGTATAGGATAGGGGGGGGGGGAGGCACTGGGTGGGCGTATCGGTGTTTCTGTAGCCCACCCAAACACTGACATGAACTGGCAGATCTTTTGACTCTGCATGCGGATGTATATATATATATATATATTATATATATATATATATATATATATATATATATATATATATATATATATATATATATATACATACATACATACATACGAAGTGAAACGAAGCACTAGCAGGTCTGCGCTTTATAAGTTGACTTAGAACATCATCGTAAAAATACCTCCACAAAAACCGCCACTCTTAACTCACCACACACCACAGCTTGAGATTTAAACCCACAACTTTATGGGGCTCAGCTCAGAGGATTGAACACCTCCAACGGTCTTAACCACTCGGCTAGCGAGAACAGAACCTACTCTCTGCCCTTCCCAATCCTAATTGATCCCATTGTGTCGACCGACGCCCATAGAGCGAGCAGTGTGACGAGGGTGTGTGTATGTGGATAACAGATGGGATAGGACAGAGAGAGAGAGAGAGAGAGAGAGAGAGAGAGAGAGAGAGAGAGAGAGAGCGTTTGCCTGTGACAGCACACAGAGAATGGCATCACTATCGATCTCTGTATGTATGGGGCATTCCTCTTATTCAGCAGGTAAAACTCGCACTTGTATTGCGGCGAGCCACTCAGCGAGCCACGAGCCTGACTGCTGCACTGAAGTATGAATCATACTGTCTGTGTGTGTGTGTGTGTGTGTGGGGGGGGGGGGTATGGGGGTGGTGGAACGGTGTGTATTGTGTGTGTGTGTGTGTGTGTGTACGTGTGGTGTGTGTGTGTGTGTGTGTGTGTGTGTGGTGTGTGTGTGTGTGTGTGTGTGTGTGGTGTGTGTTGTGTGTGTGTGTGTGTGAGAGAGAGAGAGAGAGAGAGAGAGAGAGAGAGAGAGAGAGAGGGAGAGAGAGAGAGAGAGAGAGAGAATCATACTGTGTGTGTGTATGTGTGTGTGTGTGTGTGCGCATCATACTGTGTGTGTGTGTGTGTGTGTGTGTGTGTGTGTGTGTGTGTGTGTGTGAGAGAGAGAGAGAGAGAGAGAGAGGGAGAGAGAGAGAGAACCCTACTGTGTGTATGTGTATGTATGTATGTATGTATGTATGTATGTATGTATGTATGTATGTATGTATGTATGTATGTATGTATGTATGTATGTATGCATGTATGTATGTGTGTGTACGTGTG
>CM060331.1:7866841-7886841 GCA_030674155.1 Stramonita haemastoma | reverse complement strand
TCTGTCTGTCTCTCTCTCTCTCTCTCTCTCTCTCTCTCTCTCTCTCTCTCTCTCTCTCTGATTATTTAAATGTTTGTTTGCTATTAGTTTTTTTTGTGGTTATTTTCCCCCCTTTCTTTATAACGTTTTTTAAGTAAGAAAAATATGTTAACATGTTTTATATATTTATATTTATTTTGGCTGGGCTGCTCTTTTCTCTGCTGTCTCCTCTCAATTTTACTCTATTTGATTTACTTACTATAATATTTGGGTCAGTAACGGATTATGTGTCGGCTGAATATATATCTATCTCTTTAGTTTGAATAATTATCGTTGTATTTAGTGGGGATTATGCGTTTGTTGAATGTATATGTGTCCCTTTTTTAAAATCATAGGTTGATTGTTGGTGATGTTGATTTTGTTTTTATTTCGTTTTATTTTGTTGCTGGTTTGCATTTTTTTTGTTGTTGTTCGGGGTTTTTTTTTTTTGGGGGGGGGAGTTCTTGGGAGGGGGTGCTATTCCCTAATCAGGGCAAGGACCGGATGAAAAAAAAGTAAAAGGTAAGAAGGTAAAGGTAAAGGTGTCCCATAACCTAGGCGGTCGTAGGGGAGCGAGGCATCAGACCTCAGCTTCTCTAGGGGCCAGCATATTGAGGGCGGCGCCCATCTCCTCTCCCTCGCTGCTTTACCATCCCTGACCCTAAAGAGGGCAGGTACCCATTTACAGCTGGGTGAACTGGGGGGACTGCACTGAAGCCAAGGCGCGCAAACGGTCACCCATCCAACTGGTAACCACGCTCGACGCTGCTTGACTTAACTGGGGGGAAAGCGAGCGCTCTGACCACGGAGCTATCCTGCACCCACTATGTATACATACCCTGTATATACACTCAATGTTTTCAAACAGACCACAGCTTGCAATGCACAGGTTGGTCCGTGGTCCGGAGGTAACACACCCGTGTAGAAAGTGGCAAGTAGTAGGTTTGAACTGACCCCTGGTTGCTTGCATCCAAACTTTTCGATTTCGCCCCCTTCACTAGATCGTGAGTTTTAACTGGTGGTCAAGGTGCTAGTCTCTCAGATGAGTCAGTAAACTCAGCTCCCATGTGTAGCCCACATTCAGCATAATTCATTTATTTATTCATTTATTTTTTCTTTTATTTTGAGGATAATGGAATAAACACTCGTGTGCTTTTTCTTTACTTTCCAGTCCCCGTTTGCACGCAGTTTTGTAAATCTTGTTATCTGTTCCCACCGGCACACATTGGCCTACTCTTACAAAAAGCGGAACAGGATTTAACGTGTGCACAAAATGTTCTACGTGCGTTCGCACACGGGGCCTCGGTTTGTAGTCTCACCAGAATGACTTTGGGAGAGAGTGGAGTCAGCACTGATGTTAACTCCAGGGGAAAAATCCCCTCGAACGGGAATCGAACCCGGGTCGTCAAATTGCGAGCGCAATGTTCTGACCACTAGGCTATCCCATCCCCAGATCTAGGCAATACAAACATCAGGCTAACACAGACCTAGGCAATACAAGCATCAGACTAACAAAGATCTAGACAATACAAGCATCAGACTAACAAAGATCTAGACAATACAAGCATCAGACTAACAAAGATCTAGACAATACAAGCATCAGACTAACAAAGATCTCTGCAATACAAGCATCAGACTAACAAAGATCTCTGCAACACAAGCATCAGACTAACAAAGATCTGGGCAATACAAGCATCAGACTAACAAAGATCTCTGCAACACAAGCATCAGACTAACAAAGATCTGGGCAATACAAGCATCAGACTAACAAAGATCTCTGCAACACAAGCATCAGACTAACAAAGATCTGGGCAATACAAGCATCAGACTAACAAAGATCTCTGCAACACAAGCATCAGACTAACAAAGATCTGGGCAATACAAGCATCACACAACAATACAAGCATCAGACTAACGAAGAAATGTTCTTCCCTTTGTTTCAGACTGACTCTGGATACAGGGACTGGTTGTCTTTCACTGTCCTTTGGTCAAGCTGGCCCAGGGAGAGACCACTATCAGGTAAACCTACAGGACACCAGCAGCAGGACTGGGAAGAGAGGTCTGTAGTGAGCCACCTACTTCAGGACATACTCATGTGCACACTCTGCTGTGTTGGTAAAGAGTCAAAGAAGGAGACATTTATTCCCAGCACATCTTGACTAACTGACGATTATGGCCTCGATAAGTTTTGTCGAATTTTTAAAAAAAGTTTTGTTATAAATGTGTCAGCGACAATGATGTGTAAACAATGCATGCAGTGTGAATCTTGAGGTCGATTCTTGATGTCAGATTCAGAGGATCAATTCTTAAGCTCTTAGTGGTGTTTGGTTTTATTTTTGGGGGGTTGTGACAAATATCAAAGAGACAATGATGACTAAAGTACTTCTTGGTGGTAGTTTTGAAGTCTTGTGGATTTAATCTACATGGTTATCTGTTTATTACGCCCATCAGATTCATCCATGATCATGTAAAAAAAAAAGAAGATATTTCAACACACTTCTTGAACATTTTGGAAAATAACTGGAACATATACAAATATCTCCATATATGAAACGTTTAATTCAAAACTGGAAAAGAAACTCTGTAACATCACAGAAGAGAACTTTTTAGACTTCTTGAAATCAAGCAAAAACATTTTAAAGCTCCAACGTGAAGATCAAGGAAATGCGCATTTTAGAATGAATCTCCAAAACTGTGAAAAACTATTCTAAAAAAATGACAGTACACAATATCATCACAACATGACGCCGAATCCACCAAACTCAAGTCAAGGCGAAAACACTTTCACAATCCCATGAAGGGCAATCACATTCACAACTCACGCCATGGGATATACTTCCAAACCAGACCAACCATGATGATGTGACACCTCCAAAACACACCAGACACTTAGGATAGGCACGGACACGACCTAAACTGAAGATGAACCTGATAATGATGATGATGTGACACCAAAAAAAACAACACCAGACACTTTGGATAGGTAAGGGACAGGACCTAAACTGAAGATGAACCTGATAATGATGATGATGATGTGACACCAAAAGAACACACGAGACACTTAGGATAGGTAAGGGACACAACCTAAACTGAAGATGAACCTGATGAAGATGATGATGTGACACCAAAAAAACACACCACTTTGGATAGGCACGGACACAACCTAAACTGAAGATGAACCTGATGATGAAAACGACGATAAGGACGACAAGGATCCAGGACACATCCATCCCCTCTCCAATCCCTGCTGAAGAACCCCTGTCCCTGTCCTGACGCCATGTCGCGGAGACCTGACAGGGAGGCAGTGCAGACCAGCTACCGCTACGACAGCGGCAGCCCTCACTCCCCCTCCCCCTCCCGCCACAGCCTGGGCAAAGGTGGTGGCGGCGGGGAGATGTCCATCCCCATCATCTCCGAAACCACCGTCCCCTCCATCCCCACCACCACCACACTTACCCACATCGGGCAGAAGATGACGCGGGATGACGGTAGCGGGGGCATGACCCCGCAGTCCCGCCAATTCCTGTCCCCTGATGTAGGTTACGGGTACCACCACCCCCACCACCCCCACCACCACCCTCAGGAGGAGGAGGGGGAGCTGTAGGAGGGGGAGGAGGAGGGTTAGGGTTAGGGGGAGGAGGGGGGACGAACCTGGAACGGGTACCTAGCGTGAACCGCCTACAGCCTCAAAGCTCCACGGAGACCAGCGGTCTGGGGGAGACCATCACCTCGGGCTTCTCTTCCCAGGAGAGCGTGCACAGCGCCGTTACCTACCACCTGGACTTCAACACCCCCACCCCCACCCCCACCACCACCCCCACCCCTACCGCCCCCACCGCCGAAGAGGACAGGGACAGGGAGGTAGGAGGAGGAGGAGGTGGTAAAGGAAGGAGGTACAACAACCCTCACTCCCCTCACCACGATCAAGGCAACTCCCCTTACTATTATCACAACCCCCATCATCATCATCACCGGGGGAACCCTTCCCCTTCCTCTACTCCTCGTTCTGGCAGCGGTTCCTCCCGAAGCCGGCATCATCCAGAGGGGCTGAGTTTGAGTCCCCAGGAGGCTCGCCACGTGGTGGGCCAACCCTCGCTGTCCACGTCATCGCTGAGACACGCGCCGCGGGGCAATAACAACAACAGTAACAACAGTAACAACAATAACAGCAGTAGCAGTAGCAGACGTAGCAGCGGCACTCGCGATCGCGTGCAAGGGGAAGAGAGCGTTGATCCAAGAGGACACGCCACCTCCTACCACCCCCACCATCACCACCACCACCCTCACCACAGCGGCTCTGGGACTGCCTTCATAGGTGGGAGTGGTGGTGTTGGGGGGGAAGGAGGAGGAGGAGGAGGTGGTAGGAGAAACTTGGACAGGAGAAACTCGCGGGAGGAGGGAGGAGGAGGGAGGAGGGGGAGGGTCGGGCTCTAGCCACAGGGACGGTGAGAGGAGACGGGAGAATGGAGGAGGAGGAGGAGGAGGTCGTAGAGCGGGGAACAATGGGGCGGAGAGTGGAGAGAGGGAGCGCGGAGGAGGAGGAGGAGGGACAGGGAGTGAGGGGGTGTGGGGTGTGGGGGTAGCGGAGAGAGGAGGAGGAGGCGGTGGTGGTGGTGGTGGTGGCAGCAGCAGCTGGTCGCGTGGTGTGGGCCAGCAGCTAGCGGGAGCAGGGGACATCGATCGCTCCGCCCCGCCTCGCGCTAGACACAGCAGCAGACAGCAGCACGGCACTAACGCCGCTCTCACCACCGCTAACAACAACAACACTACCACCACTACTACCGCCAACACCAACGCCAGCAGCAGCAGCAACAGCGGTGGCAGTAGCGCAGCAGTCGACAGGACCCGCCGAGGCAGTGACAGTGGCAGCACTTCAGGTAACCACCGCGCTGCCCACCTACCTGTGCAGCAGCATCCCCCTACCTCTCCCCCCGCCCGCCGACAGGGATCGGGATCGGGATCGAGAGAGGGGGCGGACTTGAGGGATCAGCAGCACCCCTCCAGGAACGGGGACAAGGCTTCCTCTTCGGGCAGCAGGCGGGGGAGCCGAGAGAAGAACTCGCGCTCCTCCCCCAAAGACAAAAGTTCTGCGCGGGACAGGGGGGAGCGAGGTGTGCACAAAGCCTCTCCCGGGACAGCGTCGTGGTTGTGGTCGTCCGCAGTCCCGAAGCGTCTTCACTCAGCCGTGACGGGTCCCGCGATGGGAGCAGCAGTAACGGAAAGAGGCGGGACAGCGGTGGCGGCAAACGGGACGGCCAGGTGTGCAAAGAGTTCAGCAGCGCCTCCTCCTCCTACCGCCAGCCCGAGATCTACTCTCTAGCTGAGCATGGGCTCCGGGAGGCCGACTTTGTGTATGCTCCTTCCTCCACAGGCAAAGACAACAGCACCAAGTCCTCCTCTTCTCCCGGGAATGGCAAGGAGAAGGTACCCGCACACGCCGACAGCAAGAGAAGGACAAGTCCTTAGAGAAGCAGAAATCCCGCGACAGTGGCATAGGCGGACTTTAGACAGGTCGCACTCCAGGGAGGCGGTGCTCAGAAAGCAGCTGTCCCACGACAGCGGCACGGGGCGCAGTGTTGAGGGCCAGTCTCCTCGAGAACCTCCGCGGGCAGACTTCAGCAGCCGACATGGGTCCGTGTACGGGGAGGCAGATCCCCAGGAATCCCCTCGTGGGTCAGACCACAGGCCCGGAGGAGGAGGAGGAGGAGCGCAGACTTTGAGCAGGGACAGTGGCACGGGCAGGGACCTCAGCTGGGACAGGTCCTGGTCCAAGCACAGTTCGGCAGATTCCTCCTCCCTCCTCAGATCCACTCGAAGGGTCAGCCGGGAGAGAACGCTAGAGAGACAGCGCTCTGTGGACGACACCTTGCAGGAAGATCTCCAGGACCTTGGAGCCAACCCCTCACGGTCAGGCAGCAGGGACAGCTCTGCAGGGGACCACCCCCCACTGGAACTTCGCGGGGAAACCCCCACAGGTCGTTTTCCAGAGAAAGAACTCTAGACAGGCAGGCTTCAGTGGACAACCCTGCACGGCCTGATAACGGCCACAAAGCGGACACTTCTCACAGACGGTTTTCTAAAGGAAGAAGTTCAGACAAGCAGGAGACTCATCCAGAGTCACACCACTACAGTTCTAGTGAAAAAGTTCACAACCCTTTCAGGGACAGCACCGCTGCTACAGACAGAGGGCAAGACCCACGTGACGCTATCCAATGAGAGAGTTCAGCAGAGATCAGACAAAACACCCCAGCCCTCTTCTGCCCAAGAGGCGGAGTCCGGCAGACGTCTTTCTTCAGAGAGCGGTTCCCACAGAAACCCGCACAACCCCAGACGTCAGGACAACGGGAGACGTTCCAGCAGAGACCTCCCCTGTCAGGACCCGTCCTCAGAGAGTGTGCGGACTGCAGAAGCTGAGGGACATCCTCCTCACGACAGGCATCTCCAGAAGAGAATCAGCCGGGAGAGGACGCTCGACAGGCAGTGGTCTGTGGACGAGAGCAGGCAGAACCTCAGGGAGGAGGAGGGCGAGCACCAGCCTCCCCAGAGAAGCATCGCCCTGTGGACCCTCCTCTCACACAGGCGTCCTCCTCCAACGGCGGTAAACGTCACCCCAGAAGTGACAGACACTCGCAAGACTCTACCCACACCCACGGACAACAACGTGTGTCTTCTGCTGAAGTCAGTCACGTCGCTGACAGACAGAGAAGCAGAGAGGCCAACCCCAGAGCATCATCAAGGGAGGAGGTAGAGCACAACCCAGGTGGCGTAGATCACAGCCACAACAGAGGGGAGGCTCCCAAACTCAGCAGAACAAGCCACAGCAGGAGTACCGAGGACAGAAACCCTCGTGACGGTCACAGTGCTCACGCGGACAGGAGAAACGCGGACAGACGGGACTCGGAAAGCCGGTGCGCGGACAGACGCCAGCGTCAGCGAGGCAGTGAAGACAGACAGGATTCTGAGAACAAGAGTGTGGACAGACGGGACTCTGAAGATGGCAGTACAGACAGACGGGACAGCCAGAGCACTGACAGACGGGACAGCCAGAGCACTGTGGTAGACAGACGGGACTTGGAGGAGAGAAGCAGGGACAGACGGGACAGCCAGAGCAGAAGGGAGGACAGACATGACAGCCTAGGCTGGGACACGGACAGACGCGAAGACAGAAGTAGCACAGACAGACGGGACAGTCAAGGCAGAAGTGTAGACAGGCAGGACAGAAGCGTAGACAGACGGGACAGTCACAGCAGAAGCGTAGACAGACGGGACAGTCAAGGCAGAAGCGTAGACAGACAGGACAGAAGCGTAGACAGACGAGACAGTCAAGGCAGAAGCGTAGACAGACAGGACAGAAGCGTAGACAGACGAGACAGTCAAGGCAGAAGCGTAGACAGACAGGACAGAAGCGTAGACAGACGAGACAGTCAAGGCAGAAGCGTAGACAGACAGAACAGAAGCGTAGACAGACGAGACAGTCACAGCAGAAGCGTAGACAGACTGACAGAAGCGTAGACAGACTTGACAGAAGCGTAGACAGACTTGACAGAAGCGTAGACAGACAGGACAGAAGCTAGACAGACGGGACAGTCACAGCAGAAGCGTAGACAGACTTGACAGAAGCGTAGACAGACTTGACAGAAGCGTAGACAGACAGGACAGAAGCGTAGACAGACGGGACAGCCACAGCAGAAGCGTAGACAGGCGGGACAGCCAGGGCCGGAGCATAGAAAGACTAGACAGACCAGCTGACTCTGAGAGGAGACACAGGGACAGAAGTGACAGCGACAGCCGCAACAGAACTGCAGACAGACACAACAGAACCGAAGAGAGAGCGGAGACAGACGTCAGGCTGTCGAAGCGAGAGACAGACAAAGACAGAGACAGAGACGGGACAGCCAAGGCAGAAGCCTAGACAGATACAGCGTCGAGGAAAGCACCGTAGACAGACCCAGAGGCGTTGAGTCACGCAGCAAAGACAGACAGGGCAAAAGCTCAGAGAGCCTCGACACAGGGAGCAGAAACCCTGACAGGACCCCCTCAGGGAGGGAGAGACACACACGTGAAGGTTCAAACCCCCAACAAGACCAAGGTGGGTCTGAAGACAGACCGGTGGACAGAGGTCACCCAGACAGCAGGCTGTCTAGGGTTAGCGACAGAAGAGGTGCTGGCACTTCTCGAACAGCCCAAGGAGGAGGAGAAGGAGGAGACACTGGAGTAGGACGCTCTCGCGCCCAGATCACCGAGAGAGTGCAGGTGCACAGAAGTCAGGACGGCTCGGACGAAAGCTACAGACCTCGGGGAAGTAGAGACAGGGTGAGGACGAGCTCACAGGACAACCCAGAGACACGTGGTCGTCCGGAGAGAAGTGTCAGGCGCTCGGGGGACCTTGCTGGAGAGACAAGCACCCACAGAGACAGCAGCAGGAGGAGACACAGCCGTGAGGATTCAGAGGAAGGTCGGGTCAGGCATGAGACGAGGGAACCCTACCCCCACCCCACCACCCAGAGCCCAGAGGCGGTGAGAGACACTCCAGAGATCTTGACGGGTCGCGTTACTCCTCTGCAAGACCGGCCCACGGGGGAGTGCAGAGAGTGAAGGCGGAGGAGAGAGCGGGAGTGCATACTTCAGGCAGGAGGAAGGACGGGGACGGGGAGAGGCAGGAGCAGAACAGTGCCAGAAAAGAACGGGACAGTGGTGCCCCAGATGAAACACGGGTAGACAGAGAAGACAAAAGCACCATTCCTGCGCGGAGAAGAGACAGGAGTCTGGAGGGCACAGAGCCAAGAGAGCAAAGACACGGAGCTTCTGGCGTGAGCAGACACAGTGTGGACAGAGACAGACAGGGGAGAGGGGAGGACCAAACACGGCACAAAAGCAGCGGGGGGCGGGAAACGCAGCGACAACAGCGCAGTAGTGAAGGACAGCAGGCCAGCAGACCCCACCCCGACAGGGAAAGACCCTCGCTGCAGCAGCAGGAAGACAGCAAACACCAGGACAACAGAGACAGGCGCCGACAACACCGAGAACACAGCCGAGGGAGAGAGGCCGAGGATGTAGCAGACCAACAGCACAACACCAGAGAAGAAGAAGAAAAAAAAGGAGGAGGAGGAGGGAGGAGGCAGGAGGAGAGGCGAGAGGGGGACAGGGAGAGGTAGGGAACACTCCGGAGAGGAGACACAGACGACAGCTGCCGGCCATCACTGACCAGCAGTACCAGCAAGCGCTGCACAGCAGAGGACGCTTCAACCCAGCAGCAGCAACAGACAGCAGCAGAGGGGGGCCGGCAGAAAAGCCCGGGGTGAATGTGGGGCCTAGCGGACAACCCCACCACCCCCCACCCGCGACAACCTCAGCCAGATCGGAACCCGGAGCCATGGGCTCTGACGGGAGACACCCCCCGGGGCAGCGCCAGCATCCTCCGCGGACCATCGTCACCGTCACCTCCCCCACCTCCCCCGACAACTACGGCGGCAACGTTTTCCGCCCCCACACCAACGGGGACGTGTCCCGCCGAGGTCCGCAACCCTCCCCCCGCTCCATGGGCATGAGAGGAGGAGGGGGAGGAGGAGGAGGAGGAGGAGGAGGAGGGAGGGGGGGAGGAAGAGGAGGAGGAGGCAGCGAGAACTTTGACGACCTTTCTCCCAGGCCCGCCACGTGAAGGGGACAGGCCCAGGAGGGGGAGGCAGCAGCAGTGGCGGCATCAGCGGAGTTCCGGGACTCCAGGTGGAGCAGATCAACCACGAGTGGGAGCGAAGGGAAAGCCGCGGGTCCATCCGAAGCAACCGCAGCAAGTCCTCCCACGGAGGGTCTTTCCGCTCCGGGAGATCCGGATCCACGCGCCGGAAGAGACTCTTCCTGGGCGTCCACACCGAGAGCGCCTGGACCCGCTGGTCACGTGACAGGCGAGCTTCCTTCCGGCGCCGAATCGAGCTTCTGGACAAACCGGAGGAGAACATCGCCGGGTGTCCACCCCGGTGCGAAGGCGCGTCAGGAAGGCCTCAAATTCGTGCACCCGGACCTGGAAGGCACGTTCCTCTCTGAAGAGGACCTGAACGAACTTCGGCGCCACAAGCAGCAGAAGTACCACGCCATCCGGGTGATCGAAAAGAACCGCAAGAGCAAGTTCCGCATGAAGACGGAGGTGCATCTGACGGCGGAGCAGTGGCAGGTGATCAGCGATTTCTGGGGAGCATCCCGCCTTCGTCCGGGGCCGTTACCTGGGGCTGTTCCTGATGCTGGTGTCCTTCGTGGTCATGGTGGTCAGCATCACCCACAGGAACTGGGTCAGCTATGGTGAGTGGAGATGTGTGTGTGTGTGTGTGTGTGTGTTGGGGGGTGGGTGGGGGTGGGTGTGTGTGTGGTGGGTAGGGGTGGGAAATGTGTGTATGTGTGTGTGTATGTGTGTGTGTGTGTTGTGTGTGTGTGTGTGTAGTGTGTGTGTGTTGTGTGTGTGTGTGTGTGTGTGTGTGTGTGTGTGTGTGTGTGTGTGTGTGTGTGTGTGTGTGTGTGTGTGTGGTGTATGTGTGTGTGTGTCGGGGGGGGGGGGTGTTGTGTGTGTGTGTGTGTGTTTTGTATTTTGTACCACTTTTTGTACGACTTTGTGTGTGTATGTTGTGTGTGTGTGTGTGTGTGTGTGTGTGTGTGTGTGTGTGTGAGAGAGAGAGAGAGAGAGAGAGAGAGAGAGAGAGAGAGAGAGAGAGAGAGAGAGAGAGAGAGAGAGAGAGAGAGAGAGAGAAATGGAGAGAGAAATGAGAGAGAAATGGAGAGGAAGAGAAAGAGAGAGTGAGAGAGAGAAAGAATAGGAGAGGGATGGAGTAAGAGTGAGAGAGAGAGGGAGGGAGGGAGGGAGAGAGGGAGATAGTGTGTGTGTGTGTGTGTGTGTGTGTGCGTGTGTGTGTGTGTGTGTGTGTGTGTGTGTGTGTGTGTGTGTGTGTGTGTGGTGTGTGTGTGTGTGCACGCGCGCTTGCACCATTTTTATATGGATATCTGTCTGTCTGTCTGTCTACCTCTCTGTTTCTGTGACTCTACATCGTTTAAAAGGCACTCCCTTCTCTGTCTGTTTGTCTGTCTGTCTGTTTGTCTGTCTCTATGCCTGTCTGTCTGTCTGTCTGTCTCTGTCTGTCTGTCTGTCTGTCTGTCTGTCTGTCTGTCTGTCTGTCTGTCTGTCTGTCTGTCTCTCTCTCTCTCTCTCTCTCTCTCTCTCTCTCTCTCTCTCTCTCTCTCTCTCTCTCTCCTCTCTCTCTCTCTCTCTCTCTCTCTCTCTCTCTCTCTCTCTTTCTCCCTTTCTCTCTCCCTCTTTCGCAGTCCGCTGATTCTATTCGTCTACATGGTAAACCGTATTATGCGTACATTGTAGCAATAATTTCTATCAGTATGTGCATACATACGTACGTGGTTTTTATACATATGTTAAGTGTGTTTGTGGGTCCAGGTTTCTATACAGTTATGTGTACGTGTGTGTGTACGTGTGTGTGTATGTGTGTGTGTGTGTGTGAACAGGTGTGTGTTAATAGAGGTGTGTGTGTGCGTGTGTGTGTGTGTGTTCGTGTGTGTGTGTGTGGTGTGTGTGTGTGTGTGTGTGTGGTGTGTGTGTGTGTGTGTGTGTGTGTGTGTGTGTGGTGCGTGTGTGTGTGTGTGTGTGGCTGCTGTGAGATGTGTGTGTGTGGTGTGTGTGTGTGTGTGTGTGCACAGGTGTGTGTGTATGTGTATAGATGAACTGTTGCTATTATTCGTTTACTGTACTTGTTGGAACATCTGTCGACCTCTATGATATACCTTCATCTCTCTCTCTCTCTCTCTCCCTCCTTCCCCTCTCTCCCTCCCCCCTCCCCCCCCCCCCCCCCCCCTCTTCTCTCTCTCACCTCCCTCTCGCTGTCTCCCTCTTTCTCTCTCTCAATTCTCGCCTGCCCCCTCCCTCTCCCCTTAAACATTTCAACCTTTCCCACCATCTTTGACACTGCCTTTGTTTGCGTATCTATGTTTGTGCCTTTGTTTGTCTGTCTGGCTGTTGTTCTCTCTCTCTCTTTCTCTCCCTGTGTGTTTTTCTCTCTCTTTGTCTTTCTCTCTGTCTCTCTGTCTGTCTCTCTCTGTCTTGTCTATGTCTATGTCTATGTATGTGACTCTATGCTTTTTGTTTTATGTGTCTGTCTGTCTGTCCTTCTCTTTGTCTCCATCTCTATGTATGTTTTTGCGTCTGTCCCTTTTTTGACTCTCTCTGTGTTTCTCTGTGTCTCTATGTCTTTTTCTTTGTTTTGTTAGTGTCTCTGTCTTTCTCTTTTATCTCCTCCTCCTCCTCTCTCTCTCTCTCTCTCTCTCTCTCTCTCTCTCTCTCTCTCTCTCTCTCTCTCTCTCTCTCTCTCTCTCTCTCTCTCTCTCTCTCTCTCTCTCTCTCTCTCTAAAATATACATAATATATTTATATAGAATATATCTCAATGCTTGTATTTGTCTTTGTCTGTCTGCAGCTGTCTGTCTTTATGTGTCTGTGTGTATCTTTCATGTATCTGGTGTCATAGTGTCTCAGTCTCTGTTGTCTGTCCCTGTCTGTCCTTGTGCCTCTGTTTTTTTTTTTAAATTTTGGTTTTGTTGTGGTCTTTTGACTTTCTATGTGTAGAAATGTGCCCATGTGTGAATGTTGAATGCAAAGGTGTGTATTTATGTATGCATGCGCGTGTACTTGTATGTGAATGAATACACGTATATGATGGGTTTGTGTGTACTCGCGTGCGCGTGTGTACAATATATCTATTATCTATATTCTATCTATCTATCTATCTAAACTATCTATTACTATCTATCTATCTATCTATCTATCTATCTATCTATCTATCTATTATATATAGATATGTATATATATTTATATATACATATATATATATATATATATATTATATATATATATATATATATATGTATAGATATATCATATATATGGCCGGGAATATATGAATAAACACCCCCTGAGGAAGGCGAAAGCCGAAATATTGGGGAACACATATATACATATGTGTGTGTGTGTGTGTGTGTGTGTGTGTGTGTGTGTGTGTGTGTGTGTGTGTGTGTGTGTGTGTGTGTGTGTGTGTGTGTGTGTGTGTATGTATGTGTGTGTGCGTATGCAAGCTTGTGTGTATGTGTGTGAGTGGAGTGTGTGTATGCATGCAAGTTTGTGTTCATCTATATCAAGCAGCTGCTTGTCTATCTGTCCGCTTGCTTATTTTTTCTGCCTGTCAGTTAATCTGATTCTATATGTTTTGTCTGTCTATCTGCATACGGATTTCCTAATGTAATGAAGCTTGCTTATCTACGTTAACTTCATGGTCCAGTGTGCGTATTTCATTCTGACTCCTTCTCCATGTACCGACAATATACTGTTCTTAGCTGTGACAGCGAAATATGGGGAGGAGAGAGAGAGAGAGAGAGAGAGAGAGAGAGAGAGAGAGAGAGAGAGAGGAGAGAGAGAGAGAGAGAGAGAGAGAGAGAGAGAGGTGTGGGGGGGGGGGGAGGCAGGCAGACATACAGGCAGGCAGAAAGACAGACAGACAGACAGTCTATGACAGACAGTGACGTGACAGACAGGCAGACAGTCAGACGTACATATATACAGACAGTCAGACAGACAGACAGACAGACGCACAAGCAGACAGAACAGACTCGACGTACAGATAAACAGCCAGCCCGAAATACAGACAGAGAGGCAGACAGACAGACGTACAGACACACAGGTAGACCAAGAGACCTACAGACAGACAGGCCTAAAGAGAGACGGGCAGAAACCGACCTACAGACGACATACAGACAGACAGACGACGACTACAGACAGACAGACAGACAGACGACACAGCAGACAGACAGACAGGCAACAGACAGACAGACAGAGCAGACAGACAGACACAATAGACAGACAGACAACAGACAGACAAGCACAGACAGACAGACAGACAGACAAAAGGCAGACAGCAGACAGACAGACAGACAGGCAGACAGGCAGACAGACAGACAGACAGGCAGACAGGCAGACAGACAGACAGGCAGACAGACAGACAGACAGAGCAGACAGACAGACAGGCAAGCCACAGACAACAGACTAGAGCCCAGACTACAGACAGACAAGCAGACCGACGACCTACAGATAGACAGACAGACAGACAGCCAGACAAGATACAGCACACACACAGACAGACAAAGCAGACAGAGAAGCAGACAGACAGACAGACAGGCAGACAGGTAGATGGCGGTGTGTTGGGGTAGGGTCCTGCAAACAGACACCTGTGATCTGTGATCTGTCTGCAACAGCTGCTGGCCCCATTGTCTCCCCACCCCTACCTCTCTCCCTCCTCCCCTCCCTCTCCCCTCACCTTTTGTCTAGAGCTGTCTCTATGTCTCTCTGTCTCTGTCTCTCTTCGTCGGTCGGTCGTTTCTCTCTCTGTGTCTGTGTTTCTCTGTCTCTGTGTGTCGTTCTGTCTCTGTGTCATGGTTTCTCTCGTCTCTTGTCTCGTCTCTGTCTCTGTCTCTGTCTCTTCTCTGTCTCTCTCTCTCTCTCTCTTCTTCTTCCCTCTCTTCTCTCTCTTCTCTCTCTCTCTCTGTCTCCCCTTCTTTATCTTGATCTTATCTCTGATAAGGGCGGGAACTAGATGTAAAAAAAATCACACGAGTGCTTCTTCATTATCCTCGAATAAAAGAATTTGCCTTGCCTTGCCTTGCCTTGCTTTGCCTCTCCTCGTCTCTCTCTGTCTCTTCTCTGTCTCTCTCTCTCTGTGTCTCCTTCTGTCTTCTGTCTTGTCTCGTCTTGTGTCTAGTCTGTCTGTCTGTCTGTCTGTCTGTCTGTCTGTCTGTCTGTCTCTTCTCTCCTCTCTCTCTCTCTCTCTCTCTCCTCTCTTCTCTCTCTCTGTCTCTCTGTCTCTGTCTCGTCTGTCTTTCTGTCTGTCTGTCTGTCTCTCTTAAATATGTAATTTGCAAAATTTACTCCATTCAGTTATATACTAAGTGTTTGTTTCTGTGTAATTCTCATCACTTCGTTGTGTTTTATCACTTTTGTGTACTTTCTCTTGAAAGGCCTGTGTGTGTTTATATTTTAAAATTTATTTTATTCTTTTATCTTGTTCTTTTCTTCGAGGATAATGGAATAAGCACTCATATGCTTTTTTCATCCAGTCCCCGTGTGTATGCAGTTTTGTAAATTTTGTCATCGTTCACAACGGCACACAATTGTGTTATGGTGTGTGTTGTGGTGTTGTGTGTGTGTGTGTGTGTGTGTGTGTGTGTGTGTGTTGTGTGTGTTGTGTGTGTGTTGTGTGTGTGTTGTGTGTTTGGTTGCGAAGTGTGTTGTTTTTTTGTTGTGTTGTCGTTGCTTTGTTCCAACATGTAATTACCCCAAACCAGACTGTGAGTATTCACACACACACATATATAGGTATGAGTATACGTAATGTATATTTTATCTATCTATCTATCTATCTATCTATCTATTCTATCTATCTATCTATCTATCTATCTATCTATCTATCTATCTATCTATCTATCTATCTATCTATCTATCTATCTATCTACCTACTATCTATCTATCGTCTATCTATCCTTCCTACTCTGTCTTCTGCCTACGTCTACCTACCTATCTATATATAAGGCTCAAAGGTTCATTAACTGTTATTTTCTTCTATATTCAGTTTTTTAACAACTTTATTTCAAACAAATTTTCTTTCTCTTTATACTTTCATCTTTTGCTGGCAGCAGTGGTAGGCCACAAAAAGATTTGCCTATTCTTAAGGCTGAAGAGATACTTCTAAATGGTAGAAAGTGTCTCGCTTTTAAGTACCACTGAGGGTGAGTGAAACCACGGAGACCTCTGAAGAGTGCTCAACCAGGAGCCGAAACTGGAGTCGGGTCAGGCCAAGGACACGGTCTTGCTGAATAATTCCACAAATGCTTCCTTCAACGGTTTTTAAAAAAAAATTTGTGATGATTTTAAAAAAGAAATCTTTAGAAAATTTTTTTATTATGAGAATGAAGTTGTAACTGGTTACCTGCACTTCTTTTTCTTCCACTATATTTTTTTCAATTATAATATATATAATATATATATATATATATATATATATATATATATATATAATATAAAATTTATAATATATTATATATAATATTATATACTATATATATATATATATATGTGTGGTGTGTGTGTGTGTATATTGTATATATGGGTTATATATCTCTTCATTATTATATATATTATATATATATATATATATATATATATATTTTTTATGTACAGTGTGTACGTATAAACGCACGAACATAACACAAACACAACACACACACACACAACACACACACAACACACACACACACACACACACACACACACACACACACACACACACACACACACACACACACACACACACACACACACACACACGGACACTACACACACACACACACACAACCACACACACACACAACAAAACACACAACAACAACGCAACCAACACAACGCAACACGCAACGCAAAACGCAAACACACCAACACAACCAACACAACACAACACACACAACACACACACACACACAACCACACACACACACACACAACACACACACACACACCACACACACACACACACACAACACACACACAAAATCACACACACACACACATCATGGTGCTAGCCCCCAACACCAGAATGCACATCCAACTGACTCTTTGCTCTGTATGTAAGCTGCTAAATAAATAACTATAGTCTCCACGTGAGGTGATAGCCTGGCATCTGCTGCAACACAACACACAACACCCAACGTAAAGCGATCTAGCAGAAGTGCAGGGTCTCTTCTGGTCCGTGGCCTTAGGCCTACCGCACAGGATGCCTAGAGGGGGACGGGATAGCCTAGTGGTCAGAACATTGCACTCACAATTTGACGACCCCGGTTCGATTCCCGGTTCAAGGGGATTTTTCTCCTGGAGTTACGTCAGTGCTGACTCCACTCTCACCAAAAGTCCTTCGGATGAGACTATAAACCGAAGCCCCGTGTGCGAACCACGCAGAACATCTTGCGCATCACGTTAAATCCTGTTCCGCTTTTCTGTAGGCCATTGTTTGCCGGTGGGAACAAATGGACATTTACAAAACTGCAACACACGGGGACTGGATGTAAAGAGCACATAAGGGCTTATTCATTATCCTGGATTAAAAAAGAAAAAAAAAAAATGAAAATAAAGCAAAAAGAAAGAAAGAAGAATAAAAAGAAAAGAAAGGAATAAAAAACACACACACCTAAAAACAGAGAAAAAGAAAACTTGCTACAAACCTGCTGACAATGTTGAATTGTACAGAACAAACTTGAAATTTTGTCTGTCACGTCCTAACTTTGCTGTGACACAGCAGGAGTCAACACAGAAGAAAACACACTCCAGCTGTAATGCGGGGTCTCTTCTTGCTGGTGGCCTAGCTAGCTACGCCTTGCGGGGACTGGATGTAAAAAAAAAAGTACAAGGATGTTTATTCATTATCCTCGCACTAAAAGATTTGATTTGATTTGATTAGAATTGCTATGCGCACCTAGTTCATATGAATTAAATCCCGCGTGGGTGTCTCGGGGGCCTGTCAGTATAAAACAGCATCTCCACCTTCTGGAAACCTTGTCCTTGGAATCCTCTTTTCTATCACTCTCCTTGTTTCTGCCATGTTCCTTGTCCTCCCTGTCACGTCGTCCTTGTCTATTTTCTACATCTTAGTCTATTTTCTTGCATTTATTGTCTCCAGAAAGTCTTTAAAAAATGTAACAATTTCTCTCCCACGCTGAATTCGAATACGCTGGGCCTGACTTCTCAGGCAGTTCACGACAACTTCAACATTTTTTTATCTGCTCAAAATGACCAGACAACAATAGTTGCTGACTAAGCGTTCGATGAGCAAGAATAGGAATGAAAACGAACTTACAATATCGTATGTAGGCAATGTCCCAAAATTTGCTGAGACACTGCAGCAGGCAAGATTTGAACGTAAAAAATAGTGAGCAGGTCTTATCTGGTCGTGCCTTTGGCTACACACAGTATTAATTATGACTACTTTTCCTTCTATTTTCATATATCACTCTGGCATTCGCACTGCACGTACTAAGGCATCCACAGAAATTAAAAATACCAACAACACTTTTTCATGAAAGACTAGGTGATTTTGCACAAATTTGGTAGGTTTGAACTTAAAAAAAATTCAGTAAACACTGTATCCCCTCACTCCTTTGTCGTCTGCTGGCTTCCTAACCCCCAATATGCATGCATGCGCGGGATCAAGGGTGTAGGAACACAAACAATCCTCATCTGATAAATCATTTCCAACTTTCTCGTGACTACTCTGGTATTGCTCTACGTCCTCAACCCCCCCCCCCCCCCCCCAAAAAAAAAAAAAAAAAAAAAAAAAAGTGCACAGTGCATTATTTTTATACTTAAAAAAATCTGTGAAAATCAACCAAAAATGTTCCGACCCGCACTCTATACAAGATACTACTTGACCCCAAAAATAATACCGGAGTGTAACCTGATTTTATCCCAAAAGTAATACCGAAGTGTAACCTGATTTTACCCCCAAAATAATACCGGAGCGTAACCTTTGCTACGCCTGATATCTCTAGCTTGCTGAGGACTACAGTCTCGTGTGATTTGGACAGAACGAACGAACGAACGAACGAAAGCACGAACGAACGAACGAACGAACAAGCAAACGAAGGAAGCTGGGTGTGGCTGTATGTGAGAGGAAAGTGGGTGAGAGGCAGGAGGGCAGCAAACATGAAATGTCACACAGGGAACACTGAGGCAGAGACAAAAATCAATGGATAAATAAACGAACGCATGAGACACGTGTAGATACATATATACACACACGCATTCACACACATTCACACACAGACACATATACAGACACAGACATAGACACGCACACACAGACCACACACACACAGACACACAGACACTCAGACACACGACACAGACACATATACACGCACGCACGCACGCACGCACCACACATTCACACACACGCACACACATACAGACACACACACACATAATATATATATATATTTATTATATATATATATATATATATGTATGTATGTATGTATGTAGTATGTATGTATGTATGTATGTATGTATTAGTTTATATATATATATATATATATATATATATATATATATATAATATATAATATATATATATATATATATATATATTACCGTATATGTATGTATATATATACTTACATTTATATATATATAATATCTATATATCTGTGTGTGTGTTGTGTGTGTGTGTGTGTGTGTGTGTGTGTGTGTGTGTGTGTGTGTGTGTGTTGTGTGTGAGGAAAAACCCATGAGGTGAAAGTGGTGAATTGATTAACGAATGAATGAACAATAGGGAAAATTAGTTTAAGAAGAAAAAACATAAATACACACACCGCAGTTGTGTGTGTGTGTGTGTGGGGGGGGGGGGGTGGGCGTGCGTGCGTGCATGTGTGTGTGTGTGTGTGTGTGTGTGTGTGTGTGTGTGTGTGTGGTGTGTGTGTGTGTGTGTGTGTGTGTGGGTGTGTGTGAAAAGAGTTCAGATTTTTTGGGCACCAATTTCTTTTGACATTTGCAGAAGAATAGACAAAGAAAAAATCATGGGGTTTTCCTGTAATGTCCTTGTCATTGCATTTGCTGTAGTGTTGTTGTGGTTGTTTTGTTATTTTTAATTCTTTGCATTCCATTGTGTGTAGCTGCTTTAAGACAGGAATACACGAATAATAAATTTTACAAAATAGAGTGAGAATGATTTGAATGAACAGATAAAAAAAGTGTTCCCAAAGGAGAGAAAGAAAGAAAGTAGAAGACAATGAACTAAAAAGAGAAAGAAAAGAAAAGAAAAAAAGAAAGAAGAGAGAAAGAAGGAAGGAAGGAAGGAAGGAAGGAAGGAAGAAAGAAAGAAAGAAAGAAAGAAAGAAAGAAAGAAA
>CM060331.1:7845539-7865539 GCA_030674155.1 Stramonita haemastoma | reverse complement strand
ACTGTAGTCTCCACGTGAGGTGATAGCCTGACATCTGCGCAACACAACACACAACACCGAACATAAAAGTGATCTAGCAGAAATGCAGGGTCTCATCTGGTCCGTGGGCCTTAGGCCTACCGCACGGGATGCCTAGAGGGGACGGGATAGCCTAGTGGTAGAACATTGCGCTTGCAGTTTGACGACCCCGGTTCGATTCCCTTCGAGGGGATTTTTTCCCTGGAGTTAAACATCAGTGCTGACTCCACTCTCCCCATAAGTCCTTCGGATGAGACTATAAACCGAAGCCCCGTGTGCGAACCACGCAGAACATCTTGCGCATACGTTAAATCCTGTTCCACTTTTCTTAAGAGTAGGCCATTGTTTGCCTGTGGAACATAATGGCATTTACAAAACTGCATACACACAGGGGCTGGATGTAAATAGTACGTGATGTTTATTCCATTATCTCGATATAAAAAAGAAAAAAAAGAGAAAGAAAAAAGAAAGAAAAAAAGAGAGAAAGAATTTTTAAAAAAACTGAGAAAAAAGACAGCTTGCTACAAACTTGCTGACAATGTTGAATTGTACAGAACAAACTTGAAATTTTGTCTGTAACGTCCTAACTTTGCTGTGACACAGGAGGAGTCAACACAGAAGAAAGCCTAGTCTAGCGTATGCGGGGTCTCTTCTTGCTGGTGGCCTAGCTACTCGCCTTGCGGGGACGGATGTAAAAAAAAAAGTACAAGGATGCTTATTCATTATCTTCGAAATAAAAGACTTCGATTTGATTTGATTTGAATGTATCTATGCGCACCTAGTTCATATGAATTAAATCCCGCGTGGGTGTGTCCGGGGGTCTGTCATAAAAACAGCATCCTCTGCCTTCTGGAAATCTTGTCCTTGGAATCCTTTTTCTATCACTCTCCTTGTTTTTTGCCTTGTTCTTGTCTTCTGACACATCTTTCTTTACTATTTTCTGCCTTTCTGTCTATTTTCCTGCCTCTTGTCCATTTTCCTGCATTTATTCTCTCCAGAAAGACTTTAAAAAATGTAACAAATTTCTCCCCCACGCCGAATTCGAATACGCTGGGCCTGACTTGTGGGGCAGTTCACGGCAACCTCAACCATTTTTTAAAACTCTCAATGACCTGACAACAATAGTTACTGTCTAAAGCGTTCGATGAGCAAGAATAGGAATGAAAACGAACTTACGATATCGTATGTAGGCGATGTCCTAAAATTTGCTGAACACTGCATCAGGCAAGATTTGAAACGTAAAAAATAGTGCAGGTGGTATTGCTAGTCTTTTCTGGTCTGCCTTTGGCTACACACGAGATTAATTGTGACTGCTTTTCCTTCTATTTTTCATATATCACTCTCGCATCGTACTGCACGTACTAAGGCATCCACAGAAATTCAAACACTTCTCAAAAAACAGACTCTACCACGACCAAACCTAGGTGATTTTGCACAAAATTTGGTAGGTTTGAACTTAAAAAAAATTCAGTAAAACATGTATCCCCTCACTCCTTTGTCGTCTGCTGGCTTCCTAACCCCCAATATGCATGCATGCGCGGGATCAAGGGTGTAGGAAACACAAACAATCCTCATCTGATAAATCATTTCCAACTTTCTCGTGACTACTCTGGTATTGCTCTACGTCCTCAATCACCCCCCCCCCCCCCCCCCCCCCCCAACCAAAAAAAAAAAAAAAAAAGAAAAAAAAAGTGCACAGTGCATTATTTTTATACTTTAAAAAAAATCTGTGAAAATCAACCAAAATGTTCCGACCCGCACTCTATACAAGATACTACTTGACCCCAAAATAATACCGGAGTGTAACCTGATTTTATCCCAAAATTAATACCGAAGTGTAACCTGATTTTACCCCCAAAAATAAACCGGAGCGTAACCTTTGCTACGCCTGATATCTCTAGCTTGCTGAGGACTACAGTCTCGTGTGATTTGGACAGAACGAACGAACGAACGAAAGCACGAACGAACGAACGAACGAACAAGCAAACGAAGGAAGCTGGGTGTGGCTGTATGTGAGAGGAAAGTGGGTGAGAGGCAGGAGGGCAGCAAACATGAAATGTCACACAGGGGAAGACTGAGGCAGAGACAAAAATCAATGGATAAATAAACGAACGCATGAGACACGTGTAGATACATATATACACACACGCATTCACACAAATTCACACACAAGACACATATACAGACACAGACATAGACACGCACACACAGACACACAGACACACGAGACACTCAGACACACACACACACATATACACGCACGCACCGCACGCACGCACACATTCACACACACGCATACACATACAGACACACACACATAATAATATATATATATATATATATATATATATATATATATAATATATATATATATATACCTGTATATGTTATGTATAATATATACATATATATATATATATATATATCTCTTGTGTGTGTGTGTGTGTGTTGTGTGTGTGTGTGTGTGTGTGTGTGTGTGGTGTGTGTGTGTGTGAGGAAAAACCATGAGGTGAAATTAGTTTAAGAAGAAAAAAACATAAATACACACACCGCAGTTGTGTGTGTGTGTGTGTGTGGGGGGGGGGGGGGGGTGCGTGGCGTGGTGTGTGTGTGTGTGTGTGTGTGTGTGTGTGTGTGTGTGGTGTGTGTGTGTGTGTGTGTGTGTGTGTGTGTGGTGTGTGTGTGAAAAGAGTTTAGATTTTTTTGGCACCAATTTCTTTTGACATTTGCAGAAGAATAGACAAAAAACAAAATCATGGGGTTTTCCTGTAATGTCCTTGTCATTGCATTTGCTGTAGTGTTGTTTGTGGTTGTTTTGTTATTTTTGATTCTTTGCATTCCATTGTGTGTAGCTGCTTTAAGACAGGAATACACGAATAATAAATTTTAAAAAATAGAGTGAGAATGATTTGAATGAACAGATAAAAAAAAGTGTTCCCAAAGGAGAGAAAGAAAGAAAGTAGAAGACAATGAACAAAAAGAGAAAGAAAAGAAAAGAAAAAAAGAAAGAAGAGAGAAAGAAGGAAGGAAGGAAGGAAGGAAGAAAGAAAGAAAGAAAGAAGAAAGAAAGAAAGAAAAGAAAGACAGAAAGAAAGCAGAAGACAATGAACAAAAAAGAGAGAAAAGAAAAGAAAAAAAAAGAAAGAAAGAAAGAAAGAAGGAAGGAAGGAAAGAAAGAAAGAAAGAAAAAAAAGACAGAAGAAAGAATACAAGAAACAAAAAAGGGCGGAAACGAAGAAAGAAACGAAAAAAGAAGACGCAGCGGAAGGGAAAAAAAAAGAAAAAACAAAGAAGCGATAAATGGTTAAGAGACCAATAAATAAAAGAAAACAAAGAAAGAAGCGAATAAACGAGCAAAAGAAACAAACAAAGTAACGAACAAAGAAAGAAAGAAAGAAAGAAAGAAAGAAAGAAGAAATAAACGACAGAACGCATGAAACCCCCCCCCCCCCCCCCCCCCCCCCCCCCCCTTCATCCTTTCTCCCTTTGCAAAGCAACACCACAATGTTATGTTATATACAACATAATACAACACGTCACGACATAATGTAGTTCGACACAACATAGCGTAATGTAATGCAACACAACACAACGTAACACAACAAAACGGATTATGATACAAAACACCATAACATGATGTAATACAACACAATACAGAACAACACAACACAATGTAACACAGCACAACACAACGAAACACAACACAACATAATGTAAAAGAACACAACACAAGAAAAACACATCATAACATAATGTAATATAACACCCCACAACGAAACACAACACAACATATTGTACCACAACACCACACAACATAATGTAACACAGATCACACAACAAAAATGTAACGCAACGCAACTCAAAATGATGTAACGCAACAAAACAAAACACAACACAACATAAACATTATGTACTAGGCCTATGCTACCGCACAACGTAACACAACATGATGTAATATGTCACGACAAAACGTAATCAAACATAACATGGTTGTAATGCAAAACGACACAACGTAATACAACATAAGATAATGTAATATATCACGACAAAACGTAATACTACATAACATAATATAATACAAGACGACACAACGTAACACTACATATATGATGTAATATATCTCGACAAAACGTAATACTACATAACATAATTATAATGCAAGACGAATACAACGTAACACTACATAACATGATGTAATACATCAACACCAAAACGTAATATAACAAAACATAATGTAATACAAGACGACACAACGTAACACTACATAAGATAATGTAATATATCACGACAAAACGTAGTACAACATAATTTAATGCAAGACGACACAATGTAACAAATAAAACATGATGTAATATATCACGACAAAACGTAACACAACATAACATAATGAAACAACACAACACAACACAACACAACACAACACAACAGACCAGACCCAACAGTTAGCACAGTAGGTAGCTGGATGGAAGGAAGGTTGCGGGAATGATACAATACAATTTAATAATAGCGTGTGTAGGGTCTATTTTTGCCACACACACATGTGTGTGTGTTGTGGTGTGTGTGTGTGTGTGTGTGTGTGTGTGTGTGTGTGTGTGTGTGTGTGTGTAGTGTATGTGTGTGTGTGTGTGTGTGTGTGGTGTGTGTGTGTGTGTGTGTGTGTGTGTGTGTGTGTGTGTGTGTGTGTGTGTGTGAGTGTGTGTGTGTGTTTGTGTGTGTATGTGTGTGTGTTTGTATGTGTGTGTTTGTATGTATGTGTGTGTGTGTGTGTGTGTGTGTGTGTGGTGTGTTGGTGTGTGTGGTTGTGTGTGTGTGTGTGGTGTGTGTGTATGTGTGTGTGCGTTTGTGTGTGTATATATATATGATTATATATCTATGTATGTGTGTGTTTGTGTGTATATATATATGCATATGTATATGCATATATATGCATATATATATATATATATATATATATATATATAATATATATATATATATATATATATACATATATGAATGTGGTGTGCGTGTGTGTGTATCTGTGTCTGTGTCTGTGTTGGTATGCGCATGCATGCATACAAACGTTCTTTCGCCTAACCTGTTTTTTGTGATTTTCATATTAAAAAACATTGTATATTGGTTGTTTTACTGGTTTTCTTTCTCTCTCCTCACATGACATTGCCCCGGTCGCCAATATCGTGTGTAGCGTGTATGTAGCATGTGTTTTCCCCATAATGTCAACCTCGGCACTGCCAGAAAGCTGAAAACAGAACATGATAGAAAGTGCAATTCCCTTGTCCGATTCTCTCTCTCTCTCTGTGTCTGTCTCTGTCTGTCTCTGTCTCTCTCTGTCTCTCTGTCTCTGTCTCTGTCTCTGTCTCTGTTTCTCTCTCTCTGTCTCTCTCTGTCTCTCCTCTTCTCTCTCTGTCTCTCTGTCTCTCTCTCTGTCTCTGTCTCTGTTTCTCTCTCTCTCTGTCTGTCTCATTCTCTCTCTCTCTCATTTCTCTTTCTCTCATTCTCTCTCTCTCTCTCTCTCTCTCCTCCATCTTCCTCTCTTTCCTGCGTCTCTCCTCTCTCTATCCTCTCTTCCTCCTCCTCTCTCTCTCTCTTCTCTCTCTCTCTCTCTCTCTCTCTCTCTTCTCTCTCTCTCTCTCTCTCTGATCTCTGTCTCTCTCTCTCCTCTCTGCCTGTCTTTCTGTCTGTCTCTGTCTCTCTGTCTCTCTGTCTCTCTGTCTGTCTGTCTGTTTGTCTGTGCCTGCATTCCTGCCAGCATGCTGTTGTTGAACACATGTGCGTGCGTATATGTGCTCTAATCTGTTTCTAATGATTTGGTGAAGGAGCAAAAAAAAAAAAAAAGTCGTCTTTTGCTTCCGATCACACAATCGACCCAACTCTGGGCCGGCCGACCTGTAATTTCTGTTTTGAGTTTGGGTTTTTTTTTGTTTGTTTTCTTTCTTCTTCCTTTTCTTGTTCTGTCTTTTTTTCTTCGCTTTTTTCCCCCTTCCTTCCTTCTTTCTTTCTTTCTGTCCTCCTTCTTTTTTTCTTTTTCTCCCCTACCGAATAATCACACCAGCAATTCGGACTTTGAATTCTAGTTTTCCATCTCAACACACTACCACCACCACTGCCTCCCCCTCTCCCTCCCTTTCCACCTCTACTCTTCTACTTTAACCTTCTCCCTTCCTCCTCCCTCCTCCTCCCTCCTCCTCCTCCCCTCCTCCTCCCTCTTCCTCCTCCCTCCTCCTCTCCCTCTACCCCATCCCCTTCACCTTCCGTTTGTTCTTCAACTTCATCTCTGAGGTTGAATTTGGAAGGCTTCTCAATCGAGTAATTCTACCCCTCTGCCCCCTCCCTCCCTTCTTCGCCTCCCTCTCTCTCTCTCTCTCTCTCTCTCTCCTCTCTCTCTCTCTCTCCTCTCTCTCTCTTCTTTTCTCTCTCTCTCTCTCTCTCCTCTCTCTCTCTCTACGAAAAGTCCTTCGGATGAGACTTTAAACCGAGGCCCCGTGTGCGAACGCACGCAGAACATCTTGCGCACACGTTAAATCCTGTTCCGCTTTTCGTAAGAGTAGGCCATCGAGGACGGATGTAAAAACACAAGAGTAATATTCCATTATCCTCGATTTAAAAGAAAAAAAATCCAACTCTCTCTGTCTCTCTGTCCTCGTTCTCTCTGTCTCTCTCTGTCACTCTCTGTCTCTCTCTGTCTCTCTGTCCTGTACTGTCTTGTCTTCCTCTCTCTCTCTCTCTCTCTCTCTCTCTCTCTCTCTCTCTCTCTCATCTCTCTCTCCTCTTCTCTCTCTCTCTCTCTCTCTCTTCTCTCTCTCCTCCTCTCTCTCTCCCCCCTCCACCCCACTCCCCGCCCCCTCTCTCTCTCTCTCATCTTCTCAGTCTCGCTTCATTCATCTCTCTACCTCGTTCATTCCTCTCCTCATCTCTTTTTTCTTAACTCCTCTTATACAGAATTTTAGAATCAACTTAACTTTTATTAACAAGAAATGAACCCAAAACACACCCCCCCCCCCCAAACCCCAAAACAAAACAAAATATGGTATTGATATCACCTAAACATATTTCTTTTTCTCTTTCTAAATTGCTGTCGTGAGTATACTGAAAATGATTTTGATATATATATTATATATATATATTATTATATAATATATATATATATATATAATATATATATATTAAAATGAGATCATATAATATATATATATACATATAAATATAATCTCATTTTGATGTACACACAGCAAAGGAACAAAAAAGAAAATCGTAATATTTGTTTTGTGTAAATAATCTTTAAAAAAAAAAATCCAAACATCACTGTAATAAATATAACGATGCTGAACAAAGCAAATGAAAAAAAAGAGAGAAACAGGCCCCCTGCGCTTTAACGAACCAAACAGAATCGGCAAATATAATTACATCAACATCATCATCAAAACAGGCTGGGCTTTTTGGCTAAAAAAATTCCCAAAACGAAGAGACGAATTTCACACACACACATACACACACACGCACGCACGCACGCACGCACGCACACCACAACCACACACACACCACACCACGTACGTACGCACGCACGTCCACGCGCACGCACGCACGCACACACACACACACACTACACTACTACTACTACATCAAAGACACATACACACATTATATCAAACACACAAAACACTATTTATATAATATTATATAGATATAATATATAATATATATTATATATAGAGAGAGAGAGAGAGAGAGAGAGAGAGAGAGAGAGAGAGAGAAGAGAGAGAGAGAGAGAGAGAGAGAGAGAGAGAGAGAGAGAGAGAAGAAGAAAAACAAATCAGAAGCAAACACTTGGTAATCTTTTTCCCCAAATTTTCGAGGCAGCAACCTCTTCCTGAGGGGGATCTTTACTATATGTGTTGTGTGTGTATATATATAATATATATATATATATATATATATATATATATATAATATATATATATATATATATAATCAAACAACCCCTCCCCCCCCCACACACACACATACACGTGCATACACTCACACAAACACAGTGGTGTTTTTTTTTTCTTAAAGTAATTTTTCGTGGTTTTCATTCATTGGCTGATCAACCCACCACTAATAATGATGTATTGGATCGGGGTCTAGAGGTAACACGCCTGTCTAGAAAGCGAAAAATCTGAGTCGGAGTGTGCGGTGGTTCGAATCCCGTTTGGGCCCAAAACTTTTCCCCCATCCATTAGACCATGATTGGTGGTCTGGGTGCAAGTCTTTCGGATGAGACAATAAACAGGTCCCGTGTTACACATCATTATTTAATGCATGTAAAAGAACCCATGTAAAAGAACCCACGGCAACAAGAGGTTATCCCTGGCAAAATTCTGCAGAAAAAGCCACTCTGATAGGGAAACAAATACACTTGCAGACAAGAAAAAGAAAAAAAAAATGGGTGGGGCTGCGCTTGTGGCGACGCGCTCTCCCTGGGGAGAGCAACCCGAATTTCAGGCAGAGAAATCTGCTGTGACATAAAGTGGTATAAAAAAAAATTAATATATATTATATTGTAGAGAGAGACAGAGACAGACACAGAGAGACAGACGAAAAGAGATTGATTGATTGATTGATTGATATTATTCAATGATTAAATTGATGATGATGATTGATGATGAAAAAAAAAAATTGATAATCAGAGAAGTGAGTCTGACAAGTAAAAGTTATTAGAGAGGAGCGCAGACGAGAGAGAGAGAAGTAATCTTTGAATAATCTTTATTTTTCAAAGGTAGCAGAGTAAGTATTTACATACTTTTTTCATTTAAGCATTTACATACTTTTTTCATTCAGAGAGAGAGGAGAGAGAGAGAGAGAGAGAGAGAGAGAGAGAGAGAGAGAGAGAGAGAGAGACAGACAGACAGACAGACAGACAGACAGACAGACAGACAGACAGACAGACAGACAGACAGAAACAGCAGAAGACAGAACGAAACGAAACGAAACGAAACGAAATGGAACATGAACAGAAGAAAACAAGCAGTAAAACAATCAAAATCGAAATAGTGCCATGTTGAAACCATTTGCCATCAGTGTGTATATTGTGTATACAATACTCATTTTCACACACCTTCCAGCAGGAAATTTTCGCAGCGAGAATCGAAAAATGATTAGTCTTGTGCACGCAAGACTTCTCACATCAGTGTTATCTGTCCACCCTCTGTGTGTGTGTGTGTGTGTGTGTGTGTGTGTGTTGTGTGTGTGTGTGTGTGTGTGTGTGTGTGTGTGTGTGTGTGTGTGTGTGTGTGTGTTGGTGTGGGCGCGCGCGCCCGCGTATGTGTGTGTGTTATTTCTTCATTCATCTGTTCCCACTGGCACACGAAGGCCTACTCTTACGAAAAGCGGAACAGGATTTAACGCGTGCGCAAGGTGTTTGCGTCCGTTCGCACACGGGACCTCGGTATGTAGTCTCATCCGAAGGACTTTAGGGGAAAATGGAGTCAGCACTGATGTCAACTCCAGGGGAAACCCCCCCTCGAACGAGAATCGAACCTGGGTCGTCAAATTGCGAGCGCAATGTTCTGACCACTAGGCTATCTCGTCCCGTTCCCCACAACGTGTACAACACAGTACAATACAACAATCAATGCACAAGTAATACAACTACAATGCAACAACACAACAATGCCAAACAGAATACAATACAATGCAACACAACACAAAGTGCAATAAATACAATAGCAATCAACACAACACGATGCATGAATACAATACAATACAATACAATACAACACAACACGATGCAATATATAGAATGCAGTACAATCCTTCATCGTTATAATACAATACAAAGCACAAAAAACTCAACACAGCATCATTCAATAACATGACCAGTCTATTTCTGGAACAAACCAACTAAACACAACACAGCACAACAAGACACACAACACAACACAGCAAGCACAAACACCAGCACAACAGCACAGCACACACAACACAACACACACAACACAACACACGCACAGCACAGCAGCACACAGCACAGCACAGCACAGCACACAGCACAGACAACACAACGCAGACAACAAACGCAGACAGCATAACACAACACAATAGCACATACACAACACAACGCAGCACAACGCAGCACAACACAACACAAACAGCACGCACACACACACAACACAACACAACAGCACAGACACACAGACAGTACAGACACAGCACAACACAACACAAACACAACACAATTGTCACTCTGTTTGCTGTAGAATACAATAAGATACGAAACTGTATTATGCATAAAAAAAAATCAGTGTGTCATTTGTAGAAAGTAATACAACACAACACAATGGTATTGTCAGTAATTGAGGTCTACAATACAGTAAGAGACGAAGCAATATACTCTACAAAACCATCAGTGTGTGTGGCAAAGTAATACAAACAAGACAAGACAAGACAAGACAAGACAAGACAAGACAAACAACACAACACAACACAACACTATTGCCAGTATGTTCGTTAGCTCAGTCCTCAGTCTAATAGTTTTACGAAGCAGTACAACACAGCATAGCAACTTGTCCAGTCTTTGATCTGTATAACAAAATATAATAAGATCTACGACGAGATTGTACAACTCAAAAACATCAGTCTGTTAGTGGTACGAAGCAATACAATACAGTACAATACAGTACAATACAGTACAATACAGTACAATACAATACAATACAATACAATACAATACAATACAATACAATACAAACACAACACAACACAATACAATACAATACAATACAACAATATATTGTCAGTCTGTCTCACTGAACAATACAATAAGAGGCAAAACGATGTTATACGCTACAAAATCATCAACGGGCTAATTGTATAACGCAATAAAATAGGAAACAATGCTATACAATACAAAATCAACTGTGTGTTTCCACTGTCATCTTACCCTCTTTGCCTTATCATTCCTATGTCGTCCCCTACCCCCCCCCCCTCAAACATATCCTTAACACTCCACACACACACACACCACCACACACACACACACCACACACACACACACCACACCACATCCTCTCTCTCTCTCTCTCTCTCTCTCTCTCTCTCTCTCTCTCTCTCTCTCTCTCTCTCTCTCTCTCTCTCTCTCTCTCTCTCTCTCTCTTCTCTCTCTCTCTCTCTCTCTCTCTCTCTCTCTCTCTCTCCTCCTTCCCTCCCCCCCCCCTCTCTCTCTCTGCCCCGTTTCCTGTCATTCCTTTTGACAAATGGTATTTTTTCGTTCTGTTTGTATAACTTTTTTTCATCTTCTTTTCTTCACCCCCCCCCCTTCTCCCATGTTTTCTTCGTTTTATCCCTCCTTCTTTTTCTTTTGCTTCATGTCACTCTGTTCTTTTTTTTTCTCTTTTTCGCTGTTTTCATTTTTTGTGTTCTTTGCTCTCTCTCTGTCATTCTTTGTTTCCTTTCTGTTTTTGTTTCTTTTGTATTCTTTTTATTTTGGTTGTTCTCTGTGTTCTGTTTTCTCTCTTGTAATCATCTGTCTTCAGCAGTAGCAGCAGCAGCAGCAGCAGCAGCAGCAGCGGCGTCCTGTGTGCTAACAGATGCATTTTTAATAGTTGGATGGGCGAGGTTCGCGCTTCTGGTTTCGGCTTGTCAAAAAGCTTCCTCCGCCTTTCACTTCTCTCTGTCTCTGTCTGTCTGTCTGTCTGTCTCTGTTTGTCTGTCTGTCTGTCTGTCTCTCATCTCTCTCTCTCTGTGTCTCTGTCTCTCTCTCTCTGTCTCTGTAAATCTCTCTTCTTCTGTCTGTCTGTCTGTCTGTCTGTCTGTCTGTCTGTCTGTCTGTCTGTCTGTCTGTCTGTCTGTCTGTCTGTCTTTCTTTTCTCTTCTCTCTCTCTCTCTCTCTCTCTCTCTCTCTCTCTCTCTCTCTCTCTCTCTCTCTTTCTCTCTCTCTCTCTCTCTCTCTCTCTCGGTCGGTCGGTCGGTCGGTCGGTCGGTCTGCTTGTCTGTTTGTCTGTTTGTCTGTCCGTCCATCTGAATGTCTCTGTGTCTGTTTGTCCTCCTGACTCTCTGTCTGTTTGTCTGTCTGCCTTCTCGAATTACGAGCAAAACAAACGAATAAATTGTGTGCTGTGGTTTCTTTTGTGAAACAATACGCATCATGTCGACTTTGTTCTTTGCGGTCTGTGCTTTGATGGGCTGTAAAGCTTTACAGCATATAGCCCCCATCCCCATCCCCCACCCCCCAAAAATAAAGAAAAAAGATGAGTTTCTCTAAACACCTTTAACTGAATTCTACAAGACCTGAATACAGTTTTCTTTTCTTGTGAATCATTTCTGTTTTCTAGCCAAGAAGATGATCAAATCGAACTAAGTTGTGTACATAAATGATGAAGTCTCCAGTATAACGTCTAATGGCAACGGTAACAGTTATCATACCGCCCTAAGTATGCGTGTAGAGTCATGCGTGTCAATGTAGCGACCTACCTTCTCTGGGGTTTACACGCGGAGAAATCTGCTGTGACTGAAAGTGGTATACAATGCAATACAATATGATACGATACGGAACAATACAGTACGATTGTATACAACAAAACACAACACGATACAGCAAAATGTAACACAATTCAATACAGTACACTGCAGTGCAGTACAATGTAATGCAATACAACACAGTACAGAAAAATGCAATGCAATGCAATATAATGTAATGCAAAACAATACAATGCAATACAATACAATGCAATACAATACAATACAGTACAATTCAATACAATGCAATACAATACAACACAACACAACACAACACAACACATACAACACAACACAACACAACACAATACAATACAATACAATACAATATAATACAATACAATACAATACAATACAATACAATACAATACAATACAATACATACAATACAATACAATACAATACAATACAATACATTACAATACAATACAATAAATGCAATGTTAAACAGGGTCGGACAATCCCTCGACCATGAAGATTACGTATTTTGGAAACAATATTACAAGTAAGATGTGACGCTTTTAGAAACAGTATTGCAAATAAGATGTTACGTATTTTGGAAACATATTACAAGTAAGATGTAACGCCTTTTGGAAACAGTATTACAAACAAGATGTTACGTATTTTGGAAACAGTATTTTAAGTAAGAAGTTACGTGTTTTGGAAACAGTATTACAATAAGATGTTACGTATTTTTGAAACAGTATTACAAGTAAATTGTTACTCATTTTTGGAAACAGTATTACAACATAAAATATTACGTATTTTGGAAACAGTATTACTACTAAGATGTCACTATTTTGGAAACAGTATTACTAGTAAGATGTCACTATTTTGGAAACAGTATTACAAGTAAAATGTTACGTATTTTGGAAGCACTGTTTCAAGTACAGTATTGTGCATTGTGTAACAACATCATCAGTAAAGCATTACGTTTTTTTTTTTTGTTTGATTTTGCTCCTCACCTACTGCCCCGAGGTTTACCAATGGTGAGATTTTGTATGCAACTGTTTTTTGCCTGCCATTCTGCTATCTGCATTCCGACTTCGGGGTTATTGCCTGTGTTTGAAATACTTTTACGAGTAACATTAATACAAGTAAATACTGATTGCATTACAAAGTGAAATATCGAATAGTTTGGAAACAGTATTGCAAGTGAAGTATTACTACATTTGAAACACTAATTGAAGTAACATACTATTTTTGTCTAAACTGTGGCAAGTAAAGTCTTTCGAAATTTTGAAATAGCTATATAAGAATCAAATATAGCAACACAAGTCAAATAGTGTTTCTTGAAATTGCATTACAAGCAAGATATTTTGCATTACTGAAAGTTTACAATGTGAAATATTGTCTAGTTTCCTCACAGTATTACAAGTGAAATATTGTGGATTAAAAAAAAAAGTATTACCAGCAAAATGCTGCGTAATTTTGAAGCAATGTTACAAGTAAATATTGCGCATTTAAAAAAGAATAACACAAGTAAAATATTGCAACAGTATTCCAAGTAAAAATTCGCTTATTTTGAAGCAGTATTACAAGAAAATTCTTGTGTATTTTGTAACAGGATAACAAATACAATCTTACGTTTTTTTCTGAAACAGAATTGAAAATTAAATATAATCTATTTTCAAAATAGTATTACAAGTAAGCTATTGCGTATTTTTAAGTGATTGAAACAATAATGTAAAGGTGTCCCATAACCTATGTGGTCGTAGGGGAGCGAGGCATCAGAGACTTCACCTTCTCTAGGGGCCAGCATATTGAGGGCGGCGCCCATCTCCTCTCCCTCGCTGCTTTACCTTCCCTGACCCTAAAGAGGGCAGGTACCCATTTACAGCTGGATGAACTGGGGGGACTGTACTGAAGCCAAGGTGTGCAAACGGTCACCCATCCAATGGGTAACCACACTCGATGCTGCTTAACCTTAACTTGGGGAAAGCGAGTGCTCTGACCACTGAGCTCTCATGAAACAGTACTCCTAGTAAAATATTCCTGGTTTTGAAACAGCATTGCAAGCAAAGTATCATGTATCCTTGAAACAGTATTGTAAAATAATACCTACTTTGGATAGAATATCACAAGTTAAATTTTACGTATTTTTTAAACAGAATTTCAAGTGAAACATCACACACTTTTGTAACAGTACTGCAAATAAAATACTGATATTTTTTCAACAGTTTTACTCGTAAATTGTATCCTACTTCTGAAACAGTAATTAATATTTCGTATTTAAAAAAACAACAACAAATGAAATGCTACATATTTTTAAACAGTATAATAAGAAAAATGTTGACGCCTTTTGGATACTATAAGTAAAACTTGATGCATTTCAAAACAGTATTCCAAGTAAAATATTACGCGGTTTTTTTCAAACAATATCACAAGTATTTTAGAAAATAACATTACTTGTAAAACATCGCGTGTTTTTTTTTTAACCCTTTAATGAATAAAATAGCACCCCCCCCCCCCACATACACACACCACCACAACACAACACACACACAGAGGATGATTGTCATGTAAGTGGTACAATAAGTTCATTGTTCGAATTCATATGAAAAAATCACAGAATTAGCAACAACAAACAATCTAAACATGCTGCCAACCAATAAGTCCTTTCTTTGAAAATGTGTACAGAAAAGAGAAGAGGAAAAAAAGAAGAAAAAAGTCAAAAAGCAATTTACATTTTTTTCTGTGTTTTCAGTTGCGTTACTTCCAGCAATTATTCGATTTTTTTTTTACAGGTTTAAGCATTCTGTGTCAGGTGTAATCAGAAAACATGATCAAGGTCAAGGCCGAAGACACAGAGAGTGGGAAGGAGGGTGGGAGGGAAGGAGGGAGGGAAAGGATGAAGGTGATGAGGAGGAGAAGGAGGAGGAAGGTGGACGGGGGATGATTGGGGAGGGGTGGTGGGAGTGGTGGAGAGGGGGAGTGTTTGTTAGGATTGGAGAGAAAGAACAAACACAAACACGGTGGTTACGGTTTCATTTTCTGCCTCCTTGAGCCCCCCCCCCCCCCTCCCTCTCTCTCTCTCTCTCTCTGTATATGTGTCACACTTCACACTTCACACACACCAAACATGTGCGAGCGCGCACACACACATATACACACACACTTGCGTGCACGTGCACGCACATTTACACCACTAACATTTAAGCACGGAAGCATCCAATTCATATTTATACGTATTTTTGTTTTCCAGAGAGTAGAGAGAGAGAGAGAGAGAGAGAGGGGGGGGGGGGGAGACAGAGACAGAGTCAGAGAGAGAGAGAGAGAGGGGGGGGGGAGACAGAGACAGAGAGAGAAAGAGAGAGAGAGAGGTGGGGGCAGACAGAGTCAGAGAGAGGAGAGAGAGAGAGAGAGAGAGGAGAGAGAGAGAGAGAGAGAGAGAGAGAGAGTGGGAGAGAGAGAGTGGGAGACAGAGACAGAGTCAGAGAGAGAGAGAGAGAGAGAGAGAGAGGAGAGAGGAGAGAGAGAGAGAGAGAGAGAGAGAGAGAGAGAGAGGAGACAGAGAGAGAGAGGAGCAGAGACAGAGTCAGAGAGAGACAGAGAGAGAGAGAGAGAGAGAGAGAGAGAGAGAGAGAGAGAGAGAGAGAGAGAGAGAGAGAGAGAGAGAGAGAGAGAGAGAGAGAACACTAAGCTTAAAATCACCTTGGTTTCGTGTGTGCTTATTCTGCATCAGCACCTATATTCGGCATTGTAAATCACTTTTCTAAATTTCGAAGAAACTAAAAATCTGAAGAGTTGTGAGAGGTTTTTTTGTTTGTTTGTTTGTTTTTCTTTGAAGAATGTCACCCCCCCCCCCTACCCCCACCCCACCCACCCCATCTCACCTCGATCTCACGTCATTGCATATGTGGCAAATAGCTTTTCCCTCAACAATTCATGAGAGCACAAATTCAGTTATCTATTTAGCTATTTAGTTATTTTTTTCTTTGTTGATATATTCATTTATCTATGTGTTTATCTATCTATTCATTCATAAATTTATTTATTGTTTATATTCATTATTTAGAGAGAGCTAGTTTTAAATGCCCCAATACTTTTAATTTCCAACCTTATGCCAAAGGAAGATGAAAATTATCTTTAAAAGTTGTTTTTTTTTTAAAATAAAGACGTTTCAGAGGTGACGGTATAACTATCATACCTCATGCAAAAAATATAACAAGCTTTCAAAAACATTTTCAAGCACTTAATTCACCAAAAATGAAATGGACTGTAAAATATGGGGAAAAAAGTCAATTTTATATATATATATATATATATATATATATATATATATATATATATATATATATATATATATATATATATATATATATATATATATATATATATATATATTTATATATACATATATTCATATATACACATATATAAATACATGAATATGATATATATATATATATATATATATATATATATATATATATATATATATATATATATATATATATATATATATGTTAGGGGGGCATACGTACGCGTATGGTGTGTGTGTGTGTGTGTGTGTGTGTGTGTGTGTGTGTGTGTGTGTGTGTGTGTGTGTGTGTGTGTACGCGCGCGCGCGCGCGCATTCATTTATCCTTTTTCTTAATAGGACACACAACAATAAAATTCTCCAGTCGGTTTGTAATGGATAGTTTGGCTGAACGGTTGGTTAGCTGGTTGGTTGGTTGTTTGAACATGAATTTCTTCTCAAAATTGACAAAACACATGAATAACATACACAGTAATCACATAGAATATCAACAAGCCATAGAACTTGTATCCCTCTCAGACAACAGAATAAAACATACAAGGAACCAACAACTGCAGAATGTGTGTGTGTGGTGTGTGTGTGTGTGTGCGTGCGTCCGTGTGTGTGTGTGTGTGTGTGTGGTGCGTGCGTGCGTGCGTGGTGTGTGTATGTGTGTGTGTGCGCGCTTGTGTGCGTGTGTGTATGACGTGGGGTATTGTCGCTTTTAAGATATTGTGTTACATTTTTAATTAATCTGTTTTGTTTAAGAATGCATACGGTGTAATTGTAATTGTAAAAATGCCTCTCAGAATTTCTCAAGTTAAAACATTAAAGTACTCTTGAAGTCTTGATAATAGTTGCAACTATGAAAACCTCCACAGAACATTTTCCCTTTTAAAAAATCCAGCAATGTCGTTCGTAGTGACACAGTCGTCATGTACAGATATGCAGCCTGTATGTTAAGGAGCAAGGTTAAGCAGCGTCCAGCGTGGTTGCCATTTAGATGGGTGACTCTTTTGCGCGCCTTGGCTTCAGTACAGTTCCCCCAGTTCACCCAGATGTAAATAGGTACCTGCCCTCTTTAGGGTCAGGGAAGGTAAAGCAGCGAGGAAGAGGAGATGGGCGCCGCCCTCAAAATGCTGGCCCCTAGAGAAGCTGAGGTCTCTGACGCCTCGCTCGCTCCCCTACGACTACGCAGGTTATGGGGTACCTTTACCTTTTTTTTTTCTACCTATGTTAAGGAACATATCACAAAAATACAGACACAGATACATACACACACGCACGCACGCACGCACGCAAGCACGCACGCATGCACGCACGCACGCACGCACGCACGCACACACACACACACACATACACACACACACACACACACACACACATACACACACACACACACACACACACACACACACACACACACACACACACACACACACACACACACACACGGGGAACAGATGACAAGATTTACAAAACTGCATACACACGGGGACTGGTGTCAAAAAGCACTCGAGTGCTTATTCCATTATCCTCGATATAAAAGAATAAAATAAAAATAAAAATAGATAAACACACGCACACACACACACACGCACACACACACACACACACACACCACACACACACACACACACACACACACACACACACACACACACACACACACACACACACACACACACACACACCACTCACACAAACTCTACAAATGGCACGAAATGTACCGCTGTGCACCATACTCAATTGCGTACATGCCCAGCCAAAACTGCCCTTTCATAATTATTCACACACACACTCACACACACACACACACACACACACACACACACACACACACACACACACACACACACACACACACACACAACACGTACACACACACACACACACACACACACACGTACACACACACACAACACGTGCAGTGCTAGTTGGTGAAGTTGTAAGGGTTGTGTTCAGTGCTTTTTTTTAAGCATATTAAGCGAATTTCACTTGTTCCCCTACTTAACTGTTGAATTGTCTGGGTTTTTTGTTTTTTTGTTTTGTTTTGTTTTACTGACTGGTTGTTATATTACTATACCAGGTTTTCCTCTTCCAATTCTACCTTTTGATTGTTGACTTGATTGATGATTGTGTTTTATTGAATGGTAGTTAGTTACATTATTGTACCAAGTTTGTGGTTTGTTTTGAATTTTGATTGTTGATTGACTGATGATTGTGCTTTTTTGACTGGTGTTTAATTATATTACTGTAGCAATTTTTCCCCTTTTTTGATTTAAAATTTGACAGTTGTTCCTGTACCAAGTTTTTTCCTTCCTTTTGTTCTGCTTTTTTATTGTTGAATTGATTTATGTTTGTATGTTACTGATTGGTGGTTATATTACTTCACCAACTTCCTCTCTTTTTTGTTTACTCTAAATTTTGTACTACTCTTGATTGTTGTTTTTACCTTTGATTATTTCCTTTGATTACTTTTTGATTGTTGATTTGACTGACGTTTGTGCTTCACTGATTGGTTGAAAGTACACTATTGTACCTAGTTTTCTTTCTATTGTTCTTCATTTTCTAGATGTGTTCTACTCTAGATACATGGCCTTCTCAGGAAGGGCTTCGTGTAGGATACCTAAATATCAATAGTGCCAGGAACAAGACTGAGGAAATATCATCAATTATACACAATAAAGGAAATAGCTTTCACATATTTTGTGTAGCAGAATCGAGACTCAACAACTTAATTTCTGATTCAGATATGTATATCCCAGGTTATGACACTGTGCGACTTGATCCTGTGACTGTCAGATCTACTGGTTTGCTTTTATACTGTGCCACCTCTCTATCCTGGAAAAGACTAACACATCTTGAACAGTTTCATGTAGAATCTATATGGATAGAAATCACATTTAGACGCTGTAAATCGATTATACTTGGCTTCATCTACAGGAACCCTGCTGAAACAATTGACTGGTATGATAAATTCAACTCAATGATGGATGCCGCAATTCTAGAGTCCAAAGAAATCTTTCTTATGGGAGATTTCAACATAGATCTGACAATCCCTGGATCAAAATGGAACATCAATTATGCCATGTATGGTTTAGAGCAAATAATTGATCGTCCAACTCGAATTACTAATAACACTAGCACCCTAATTGATCACATTTACACTACTTCAAAGACCAACATAGCAGAAACATGCTCAGTGCAGACAGGTTGTAGCGATCACTCTTCCATTTGCTTTACA
>CM060331.1:7838039-7840539 GCA_030674155.1 Stramonita haemastoma | reverse complement strand
TTAGGAAGAAAAAAAAGAGAAAAATGTAAAAGTTTGTCTGTGTTTGCTTGCAGACAGCTGTGGCTGTCAATGCTATGAAGCGTTTGCCATGTTCAATTTATGCCAAGGAAAAACCAGCCCCAAAGCAATTTGCGATTTGTATAATTATGTTTCCATATTAGCACAAAGCATGGACAGATCGTTATCACATCAGTGGGCATGGAAATAGTGGATAAACATTCTGCCGATAGTCTAGAACCAGAAGACATTACGTTTAATGCACAGTACATCAACGCATGTGAGGAACTAGTCATCATCATCATCATTATCGTCGTCATCATGGTCGTCATCGTCATTGTCATCGTCATCATCGTCGTCGTCGGCGTCGGCGTCTCATCATCATCATCATCATCAACGCTCAAATGGACTCAAGACAAGACAGGACAGACAGAGACAGACAGACAGACAGACAGACAGACAGACACAGACAGACAGACAGACAGACAGACAGACAGAGACAGACAGACAGACAGACAGACAGACAGACAGACAGACAGACAGACAGACAGACAGACAGACAGCAGACACGCAGTGTGTCGTGTTTAGACATCCTCCCCAAAGTGGAAACGCAGCTACCTTAATGGAGGGCGATAACGGTCGCATATATATACACAAAATCTGTAGAAAGAAAAGTCTCTCTGGAAGGTATGTCAAATAACGCACTTGATTTTTTTTTAACCTGAGTTAAAAAAGTTAAAGTCTGTCCCTAGCCTAAGGCTCATCAGGCCGGTGCTTATCCCGGTTTCTGTGGCGTTAAGCGACTGAGAGTCATAGACTCCCCCCCCTGGATAGGACGCCAGTCTATCGCAGGGTTAACCCCCAACACAAGGTTGGTACCCCTTTTACGCCTGGATGGGGTGAGAAAATAGCCGTAAAGTGCCTTTTCCAAGGGCACAACGCCATAGCCGAAAGCTGGGATCGAACCCGCAACCTTTAGATTACGAGTCCAACGCCCTAACCACTAGACTACAGCGGCGGCTTTTTTGACCTGAGTGAATCCTCGAAGTATACAATGATCACACTTGAACAACACAAAGCAATAACATACAGAAAGAAGAAGCTTAGAGCTTAATGTGGTATTGTGTTCAGGGGGATAAAAACAAACACACACCTCAACATTATCTAACACATACATGCAACCACACACACAAAAAAAGAGAAAGACATGGATACTTCCATTGACAGAGAAGATAGTGACATCAAACAAGACACGCTATTGACAGCGCTCAATAACTAGGATGATTTACATCATCATCACCACCATCATCATCATCACCATTATCATCAATATCCTTTCTGACCAATCAGATGCCGCAGAGCTGCTGCTGTTACTGATTAGATAATCAATGTGGAACGTGCCTAAGACTTAGGTTCACACCCGCTGACGTCAGGATAGTGATGACGTCATCTGCCATACCCATCCAAGGGAAAACTGATTATTGCACAGGTGTTTATGTATGGAATCTTTTTTTTTTTTTTTTTTTTTTAAAGAAGAATGAGGAAAATGTTTCTATGTAAAGCATATGTAGATATGGGTGAGGTGGTGATCGACTATGACTCTGACTAGGAGGCTTGACTTGCACAGTCCGTCCTTATGTGCTGCAACCCTGGGGGGCTAGTTGGCCTTTGGAGAACATCTCCAACGCTGACTGTCCTTATGCCCCCTTGGCCGAGAGAGTGGGGATGTACTGTGGGCAAGCCATCTCCACTAAAATCAAATTTCTGCCCAATTTCCGAAACAGCAGCTGCCTCCTCTGCTGTTTTGGAGGTCATCGTCGAACACGACGAAGAAAGAAAACAAAAAGGGGGTGTAGCCTAGTGGTTAGAGAGCTGTGCTGGGGATCTGACGGCCAGGGATTGAGCCCCCACCGAGCTAGGCATCTGCTCAAGGTGACTTTGCCCCTGGAGCTAACATCAGTACCGACTCCACTCTCCTGGAAGTCCTTCAGATAACATGATTAACTTCCCCGTGGGGATGCCGGGGGTCTGTCAGTATAAGCAGCATCCCAACTCTCTAGAAATTCTGTGCTAGGAATTCCCTCTTTTCTATCCCTCTCTTTGTTTCTGCCTTGTTCCTGTTTCTTCCTGTCACCTCCTTCGTGTCTATTGTCTGCCTTCTTGGTCCATTCTCCTGCCTTTTTCACAGAAAGACATAAGACTTTCTCTCCCATGTCAAAGCCGAATGCGCCGGGCCTGACTAGACAGGCGCTTAACGGCAGCACAATGCATTTTCACCCATATGACAGATAACAATAGTTGCTGCCTGAACGTTTGACGACGAAGAAGAAGAAGATGGTGAACTCTCGCACGCAAAACATCGTGCACACTCATTAAAACCTGTTCCGCCTTTTGGAAGACTGAGGCCATTGTGTGCCTTAAAAAAACAGCATGCACACATGTGTCGTGTTTAGACATCCTCCCGAAAGTCGAACAGTAGTTACCTCAATGGTGAGCGAAAACG
>CM060331.1:7785539-7790539 GCA_030674155.1 Stramonita haemastoma | reverse complement strand
TATATAATAATAATGATGATGATGATAATAATAATAAAACAACAACAACAATAATAATAATAGTAATAAATGGGATTTATACAGCGCTGAATCTTGTAGAGTACACAAATCAAAGCGCTTAATAAACCTAATAAACTGAACAATGCGATAAAAACCAGAGACACTATATATATATATATTATATATATATATATATATATATATATATATATATATATATATTATATATATTATATTATACACGAATGAAAGTTTTCTGGTTTGTTTCTTTGATGTTTTCTTCATATATGATCTATATTTTAAAAAAAGATAGGTAGATGTTTGATTTACATGGATTTTCATGAAACATTTTTCTTCTCCTTATTTTTTGCCATTTTTTATCCTCTTTATTTTGTCGTCATTTCTTTCTTTTTTTCCTGTCTGTCTGTCTTTGGGGTTTTTTTCTCCCTGTCTGTCTGTTTATCTTCCTTTCTTTTAGCCTTTCTGTCTTTCTCTTTTTCTTTCTTTCTACCCCTGAGGAAGCCGCCTTCCGACTTCGGGGATGATGTCTTAAAATGACACCAGTAGCGTGCATGCAGGGTTTTTTTTTAAATTTTTTATTTTTTTCTCTTACCGGCACTCAATGGCCTACTCTTCCGGAAAGCAGAACAGTTTTTAATATGTCTGACGTTCTGCGTACAGCAACAAGAGAGCTCCCTAGCAAAATTCTTCACACACACACACACACACACACACACACACACACACCACACACACACACACACACACACACATACACACACACATACACACACATACACATACACACACATACACACACATACACATACACATACATACATACACACACACACACACACACACACACACACACACACACACACACACACACACACACACACACACACACACACACACGCACGCACGCAAAGGTTTTGTCTCTTTGTCAGCTTTGACAGCCGGGAACTCTGTTTTGTGTAGTGTAGTTGTTTTTGTTTGTTTTTCAATGATCGTTAAATAAATAATATAAACTTCCCCTCGGTTGTTGTTGTTGTTTTTTTGCGGGAGGACAGGGAAAGAGGGAGAGAGAGGGAGAGAGGGACAAGGGGGCAGCAATGTTTATTATTTATTATTATTATTATTATTTATTATTTATTATTATTATTATTATTATTGTTGTTGTTGTTGTTGTTGTTGTTGTTGTTGTTGTTATTTTATATCGAGGGAAATGGAATAAGCACTCATGTGCTTTTTTTTTTTTACATCCATCCCCCGTGTGTATGCAATTTTATAAAACTTGTCATGTTCCTACCTTACGAGAACAGCAGAACAGGATTTAACGTGTGCGCAAAATGTTCTGCGCGCTTTCGCACACGGGGCCTCAGTTTACAGTCTCATCCGAAGAACTTTCGAGGAGAGTGGAATCAGCACTGATGTTAACTCCCAGAGGGAAAAAAAATTCCCTCGAACGGGAATCGAACCAGGGGTCGTCAAATTGCAAGCGCAATGTTCTAACCACTAGGTTATCCCGTCCCCCAGTATGAGGTGTAAGGGATAGGGATGGTGGGTGGGAGGGGGGGGGGGGGGGAGTGAAGTGTACGGGCGTGAACTGGTGTCTCCATTGTGGCTGAGTCACTGTACTGGCTCTCAGCATCTTCCGAAGACCACCACTGTCTGCTCCTGTAGTTATGGCTGCCAGAGCCATCCGTCAGAGATGTTAATTTGATTACCTGGGAGAGAGAGAGGGGAGAGAGAATGGCAACCACTCTTGTCTTTGTTGTTTCCTTGTTTCTTTTTTGTCTTATTTTTTTGTCTTTTTTTTTTACCTTACATCTTTCTTGTGTGTGTGTGTGTGTTGGGTGTGTGTGTGTGGGGGGGGGGGTGGGGGGGTGTGGAGGGGTGGGTGTGTGTGTGGTGTGGTGGTGTGGGGGGGGTGGGGGTGGGGAGTGTGTGTGTGTGTGGGGGGGGGTGGTGTAGGGGGGTGATGCGTAAGTGTGTGTGGGGGGGGGATGCTTAAGCGCGGGCGCGCGCGTGTGTGTGGTGTGTGCGTTGTGTGTGCGTCTTGGGTGTTGTGTCTATGTGTGTGTGTGTGTGTGATGATTTTTGTTCTCTGCTTTTATTCTTTTCGAGATAATGGAATAAGCCCTCAGGTACTTTTTGTTTTACATCTTGTCCCGTGTGAATGTAGTTTTGGAAATTTTATCATCCGTTCCTACAGGCACCAATGGACTAACTCTTCGAAAGTGGAACAGTTTTAAGTGTGCACAAGATGTTCTGCTGTGCCTTTGCAATATGAGACTTTGATTTTAGTTCATCCTTGTGTTCGTGCGCGCGCGCCCGTGTGTTTATGTGTCTGTGTGTCTGTGTGTGTGTATGATGTGTGCCCGCCTACATGCGTGCGTGTCGTGCGTGTACATGCATGCATGCACGTCTAGGTGTATGTGTCTATGTGTTCACAACTTTACCTCTGTTTCACTTTTCCGACTCTATCGTTATCAGATCTTGTTGTAAATCAATAGAGAGAGGGGGGAGGGGGAGAGAGAGGGGGGAGAGAGAGAAAGAGTGTGAGAGAGAGAGGGGTGGGAGAGAGAGAAAGAGAAGGAAGAGAAGAAAAGGAGAGAGAGAAGAAGAGAAAGAAAGAGGAGAAGAGAGAGAGAGAGGAGAAGGAGAGAAAGAAGAGAAGAGAGAGAAAGAAGAGACAGAGAGAGAGAGGAGAGAGAGAGAGAGAGAGAGAGAGAGAGGAGAGAGAGGAGGAGAGAGAAGAGAGAGACAGACAGACAGACAGACAGAGAGAGAGAAGACAGACGGACAGACAGACAGACAGACAGGACAGAGACAGACAGACAGACAGACAGACAGACAGACAGAAAAGACAGACAGAGACAGAGACAGACAGACAGACAGACAGAGACAGAGAGAGAGAGAGTTAGCGGCTGGTGGTAGCAGCAGGTAGGTGGTTTGCGGTCTCAGGGGATGATTAATTATGGAGAGAAACACACGAGTGATGGCGGAGACAGACGCGTATCATTACACTCTGTGATGCTAGCTGCCGTGCTCTGCTCTGCTCTGCTCTGCTCTGCTTGCTGTCCTCTGCTGTGCTGTTCTGCCCTGTCCTGCCGTCACCATGTCTGTCTCTTGTTTTCAGTCAAAACTGATTGGGGACTTGTAGGAACCAGTGTTCGTGTCAAAACTTGATTTTATGATTTTTGGTTTAAAAAAAGTTCTTCTTTCTGTGTCTCTGTTTCTCTGTGTGTCTGTCTGCGTGTGGAGGAGAGAGAGAGAGAGAGAGAGAGAGAGAGAGAGAGAGAGAGAGAGAGAGAGAGAGAGAGAGAGAGAGAGAGAGAGGGAGGAGAGGGAGAGAGAGAGAGAGAGAGAGAGAGAGAGAGGAGAGGAGAGAGAGAGAGAGAGAGAGAGAGAGAGAGAGAGAGAGAGAGAGAAGTATTTGTGATGTGTATGAACAAGTATTAGTGTCAAAACTAGAATTTTTTCTTCTCTATCTTTTTTTTTTGTAAAACTGACTGGGAAGTTTTTGAATAAATATCATTATTATAATATTACAGTAGAAATGGACGACAAACTAAAAAAAAATGAAAATGCATGCAGATACTTGTGTCGTGTTAAGACCCTTGATGGGTTGTAAACAGTGGAATAAATAATTCAAATATAGTAATAATAATTATATGGAATTAGTGCAAGGCTAATAAACTCTCACCATTTCCCACAAACCCAGACCACTAGCCAAGGGAAGTAAGAAACAGGCATTCACCTAACAGCCATACACGTCAGTAAATTAAAGACACAAAATAAATGGGTTCTTTGTCCACTCTAGCGTTAACAGTTTTGCCTGAATCGCCAAATTTATACATCTATGAATTATGCACTTAAGACTAGACAGAAGTGTATGTAGCCAAAATAACATTGTTTAATGTTAAAACTCTCTGAGTGCTAATGTAAAGTTTTTTCTGTGTGAAAGTCAGAGTGCTATAAACTGTTTCCCTGTTGTTACTCTTAGCATTAACTTGTATGTAATGTAGCTTATTTTTTTCTTCCTGAAAGGAACCCACGATCTCAACTAATTCAAAACACTCTCTGTGAAAATAGACTTCCTTGTATTTTGTTTTGACGTAATGTTTCTGGGTGTAATCTGAGAAGGAAGTAGGAATTTTTTAAGGTAGTGGTAGGATGGGATAGCTCAGTGGTCAGAGCGCTCGCATTCCCCAAGATAAGGTTAAGCAGCATCGGCGTGGTTACCAAGTGGATGGGTGACCGTTTGCACGCCATGGCTTCAGTACAGTCCTCCAGTTCAACCAGCTGTAAATGGGTACCTGCCCTTTTTAGGGTCAGTGAAAGTAATGCAACACCCCTAGAGAAGCTGAGGGTTCTGATGCCTCGATCCCCTACGACCACACAGGTTATGGGGACACCTTGACCTTTACCTTTTTAAATGGTGTGTTGTACACCAGACAAACTCCACACTATAGTTTCCTGATCGTAAACCAGCAGACGAACAAAACTAATACAACACTTGGAAAGTTTCACACTACATGCAATCCGACTTTATGTTACACAACATTATAAGGTAAAGGCGTCCCATAACCTGTGTGGTCGCGAGGTGAGCAAGGCATCAGAAGACCTCAGCTTCTCTAGGGGCCAGCATATTGAGGGCGGCGCCCATCTCCTCTCCCTCGCTGCTTTACCTTCCCTGACGCTAAAGAGGGCAGGAACCCATTTACAGCTCGGTGAATTGAGGAACTGTACCGAAGCCAAGGCGCGCAAACGGTCACCATCCAACTGATAACCACTCTCAATGCTGCTTAACCTTAGCTGGTAGAAAGCGAGTGCTCTGACCACTGAGCTATCGTTAACTCTTTAAAAAGTATAGATAAGGTAGTGGAGACTACAGACAAGAGAAAAAGAAAGAAAAAATGGGAAATAGACTGGGGGGGGGGGGGGGGGAGGTGAGGGAACTTTAGGAAATACTCAATAAAAAAGTTTTAAAA
>CM060331.1:7760539-7768039 GCA_030674155.1 Stramonita haemastoma | reverse complement strand
TGTTATGAGCATGTATAACAGTGTGAAAGCGAGAATTAGGTGTGGGGGTGCTTTAACTGATTGTATCAATTGTACTACTGGTGTGAAGCAGGGGATGTATGCAGCCCTGTTTTGTTTTCTTTATTTATAAATGAAGTAACTAGAGAAGTTTGTGAATATGGAAAGCATGGTGTTTCTTTTTATGATGAAGCCTTGGAACTATTTATTCTACTTTTTGCTGATGATGTTGTATTGTTATCTGAAACTGTAGTGGGTCTTCAAAATCAATTAAATTGTTTACAGAGATCAGCGTCTAAGCTTCAACTGAAGGTCAACATGTCTAAGAGTAATATAATTGTATTCAGAAAAGGTGGTTATCTTGCTGCTAGAGAAAGATGGTATTTTAATGGTGTCAATATGGCTTTGGTAAATGCATATAAATATCTAGGACTGTATTTTTCAACACGTTTGAGTTTTACGTTTGCGTGTAAAGACCTTGCTTGTCGGGCAAAGAGGGCCCTAATTTCTATAATGAAAAAGTTAACTAAATTGAACAATTATTCATTTTGCTTATTCATGAAATTATTTGATTCACAAGTTCAGCCAGTAGCATTGTATGGAGCTGAAATGTGGGGACTTGATGCAGCATCTATTCATAGTGAGAAAGTTCATTTATTTGCCCTTAAGAAATTCCTCGGTGTATCAGTAAAAACACCTAATAATCTTGTCTATGGAGAAACGAACCGATACCCATTACAAATTGTTTCAGCTGTAAAGTGTATTCGTTTTTGGTTGAAATTGACTCAAATGGAACAACATAGACTTCCTCGTAAAGCTTATAAAATGTTATATCAGCTAGATGAAAAGGGCAAATCAAACTGGGTTACTAAAGTCAAAAGAAAGTTATATGAGAACGGTTTTGGTTATGTGTGGCTCAATCAGGGTGTTGAAAATCATTCCTTGTTCTTACGACTTTTTCGTGATAGATTAATTGCATGTCAGTGGCAGGATTGGCATTCACACATTGAAAATAGCAACCGATATGAAATGTATAGTCTGATCAATCCATCACAGTGCATCCCTTTATATTTAACAATGAAAATGGATAGGCATTTAAAAAGAATATTAACAAAATTTAGATTTGGAATCTCAGAATTAAAAACGCATCATTTCTACTATAGACATGTAAATGAGAGCGATCTGATTTGTCCTCTGTGTGGTGACTCTACTGAAGACGAAATACATTTTCTATTTACTTGTTCACAACTTACCGAGTTAAGAGAGCAGCTTATACCTCAAAAGTTCTTACGCCAACCATGTCTTCATAGGTTAATCATGCTCATTATGTCTGAAAATGAATTAATTACAAAACAGTTAGCTCTTTTTCTCTATAAAGCGTTTAAACTGAGGGATAACCTGATTAACTCTTAAAACATGATGTTGTTTGTAAATATGTTTTCTGAATTGACTTTTTATATGTGAGTGTTATGTGCTTTGTGTTTTCCCCTTCAAATGTGGCCAAGGCCTTTTGAATAAACCATTCGTATTCGTATTCGTATTCGTATTCGTATTCGTATTCTTCTCTCTCTCTCTCTCCTCTCTCTCTCTCTCTCTCTCTCTCTCTCTCTCTCTCTCTCTCTCTCTCTCTCTCTCTCTCTCTCTCTCTTCTCTCTTCTCTCTCTCTCTCTCTCTCTCTCTCTCTCTCTCTCTCTCTCTCTCTCTTCTCTCTCTCTCTCTCTCTCTCTCTCTCCTCTCTCTTCATATCTTATGCAGACACGTTTACCAGGGGAAGGGAGGTGACAGGAAGTTCAGGGGGCGTCACTCTGTCTGCACTTGGTGTAACTTGCAGACGACAAACCCACAGCTCCTCGAATTTGGCAACAGCACAGATGACAAGCCCACCACCCCACCACCACCACCACCACCCACCACCACCACCACCACCACCACCACCACCACCCCTTTCTTTCGCCACCCCGTCCCCTTTACCCATACTCATGTTCTGCTACCTCCTCCCCCCTACTTACCCCCCCCCCCTCCCTCCCAGCCTATTCTTTACAAAACAAGCAGCTGAAGACGTTCTTTCTATTCGAAGACTTACTTTCTCAGCTAAACAATGGGATTTATTTTAACTGCGGTTGAATCCTGTCTTGTGACGAGACTGGGTACACACTAGACTTTCAGATGAAACAAGGTGATCGAGGTTCCAGATAACAACTTGCTTTTTGTGTAGGTAAAAGTGATCAGTATCAGGTACAATTATAGCACAAATCCAACACCATCATATTCCATAACCGAACGTGTAAAATGGACAAAAAGATAAAAACTACAACAGTAGCCAGAACAAAAAATCAAGATTGAAAACTGGTTCTAGTAAGAGAGTAAGAGAGGTATGACTATGACAAACACCACCTTTACCTTCACCTGTCCCGTAGTCCCGCCGCAGACCGTGGTTATGGGGGGCACTACTGAAGATTCTACAACCAGCTTCCTCCACTCCCCACGCTCCTCCGCCCTCCGTAGTAGGTCGTTCCACCCAAGGCCTGTCCACTCTCTGATGTTGTCTTCCCATCGTTTTCCTCCGTCTGCCTCTTCTATTCTCTACCCTTACTGTTCCCTGTAGGACAGTCTTGGCCAGTCCAGATGTTCGTGTGACGTGCCCGTACCACTTTAGCTTGGTTTTTTCCACTGTAGTTAGGAGCTCTTCATATGGTCTGATGGCATTCTTTATTCTGGTTTTCACATTTTCATTAGTGATGTGATCTCTGTATGAAATGCACCACCATCAACAGCAAAAAAAGGGATTCACTGACAAATCAACAAAAATACCCTGTTACCTCCCCTACCCTGGGTGAGAGAGAGCCTAGTGGTCAGAGCGTGCAACTCTTCATCTAAAGGTAACTGAGGACGTGGATTTGAGTCCTTGCCAGCGTGTCCATCTGAGAATATTATTTTTCCTCGTGAATTAACATTGCTTGCGACTCCCATCCGCTGTAAGTCCTTCAGATAGACTATAGACAGATTATAACTTACACAGAACATTTTCTGCACACGTTAAAATAAAAAAAAGAAACAATCCATCTTTAAGAAAGGAGCAGACCAGCTATGGCCGATGTCATAGACGGATAACACAAACATACCCAGCATGCAATATACAGCTGAAGAACGTGGGCTCCGCCAAGGTTCATAACTTACCGCCTGGCAAAATTCCACACAACGCCTGCACAATGACAGCTGCAAGAGTAAAGCAAAAAAAATAAAAAATAAAAACCAGTTACTCGGTCAGTTAAAGTCAGTCACCTCTGATTCTCACCCCCTCCCTCTACACTCTCTCACCAACCTACTCCCTCACCCCCCAACCCCCACCACCCCATCCCCCACGCCCCGGGTTGCCAACTTGCCTGTCATGCACTATTATGAAAACTGATCTGCCAGTGAAATGTCAGCAGTAATTATAACTGCTAAGACTAAACAACTAATGACTGCTGGTACGAGCTGGAGCACTGAAATGTCACTTCATTTGCTGCCTGAAAAACAACAACGTCCCTGTGCATTGGTACACAGCATAGTCTTTGGTAAGTCGCCGCTGTAGTCTAGTGGTTAGGGCGTTGGACTCGTGATCTAAGGTTGCGGGTTCGATCCCAGCTTTCGGCTATGGTGTTTGCCCTTGGAAAAGGCACTTTACGGCTATTTTCTCACCCCACCAAGGTGTAAAAGGGGTACCAACCTTGTGTTGGGGGTTAACTCTGCGATAGACTGGCGTCCTATCCAGGGGGGAGTCTATGACTCTCAGTCGCTTAACGCCACAGAAACCGGGATAACTTTTAATAGTCTTGGTAAGAAGCATAGTCTTGGTAGAAGCAGGTCTTTGGTACAGACATAGTCTTTGGTAAAGCATAGTCTTTGGTAAGAGACATAGTCTTTGGTAAGAGGCATAGCCTTTGGTAAGAGGCGTAGTCTTTGGTAAAATGCATAGTCTTTGGTAAAAGGCATAGTCTTTGGTAAGAGGCATAGTCTTTGGTACAGAAGCATAGTCTTGGTAAGGTATAGACTTGCGTAAGAGCATAGACTTTGGTACAGAGCATAGTCTTTGGTAAGATGCATAGTCTTTAGTAAAGAGCACAGTCTTTGGTAAGAGCATAGTCCTTGTTAAGAGTCTTTGGAAGCAGAGCATAGTCTTTGGTAATAGACATAGTCTTTGGTAGCAGAGAATAGTCTTTACCAGATCATAGTCTTTGTTATCAGACCATAATCCTTGGTAGTTGCTCTTTGGTAGCAGAATATAATCTTTGGTGGCAAAACATAGAGGTGAATAGCCTTGGTGGTATAATGTCTTTGGAAGCCATAGTCTTTAAGTACATAGCATTGTCCTTGATAACAGAAAATAGTCTATGGGTACGTACAGAGCATCAGAAACAAGAGGCAGACCTGTGTGTGTGTCTAGTCAGCTGCCTGCCCTGTCAACATCTCCAGTGACAGCGCTGACAAATGTCAAGCCGGTTAGGCCTGTCATCCAATACATGGGTGTATGTATCACAACAGAACACACCACAACAACAACACAACACACCACCACAACAACAGAACATACCACAACAACACAACACACCACAACACACCACAACAACAACAGAACACACCACAACACCACAATACACCACAACACAGCAGAACACACAACAACAACAGAACACACCACAACAACAGAATACACCACAACAACACACACAACAACAGAACACAACAACAGGACACACCACAACAGAACAATATGCCACAACAACAGAACACATCACAACAGACAGGTGGATCGGTGGTCTAGAAGGTAACGCGCCTGCCTAGAAAGTGAAAAGTCCGGGTCGAAGTGTGCGGTGGTTCGAATCCCGTTTGTGCCCAAAACTTTTCCCCCTTCCATTAGACTATGAGTGGTGGTCTGGGCGCTAGTCTTTCGAATGAGACAATAAACCGAGGTCCCGTGTGTTACACACCTTTATTTGGCACACATAAAAGAACCCACGGCAACAAGGGGGTTGTCCCTGGCAAAATTCTGTTAAAAAAAAGACACTCTGATAAGGAAACAAATACAGCTGCTGACAAGGAACAGAAAAAAATGGGATGGCGCTGCATTTGTGGCGACGCGCTCTCCCCGGGAGAGCAGCCCGAATTTCACGCAGAAAAATCTGCTGTGACATAAAGAGGTGTATATATATATATATATATATATATATATATATATATATATATATATATATATATATATATATAATAAACAGAACACACCACAACAGCAGCAGAACACGCCTGTTTTATAAGCAGCTTATCGCTAGTGATGGCTGATGACACGGCCTACCAGCCTCCTATGCGGGAGAGAGAGAAGGAGGGGAGAGAGACGAAGGGGAGAGAGAGAGGAGAGGGGGAGAAGGAAGAGGTGGGAATAGGAGGAGAGGGTGGAGGGGAGAGGAGGAGGGGAGAGGGAGGTAGATAGAGAGTGGGGTGAGGATAGAGGGGAAGGAGGCTGAGAGACAGACAGACAGACAGACAGACAGACAGACAGACAGACAGACAGACAGACAGGCAGGCAGGCAGGCAGGAAGACAGGAAGACAGGAAGACAGGAAGACAGACAAACAGATTGACGGACAGATGGACGGACAGACGGTCGGACGGACAGACAAACAGACGGACAGGCAGACAGAAACAGGGACAAACAGAGATACAGACAGATTTCGAATACGAATAGGTTATTCATATGTAGAGCATAGCCCCTTTCTAAAAGGGGTTATAAATGTTCATCAAAACGAGCTTTAATTTGTCACAAAGCTAAGTCATTACCAGTCATTGGAAAAGAGGAGAGAGAGAGAGACAGAAACATACAGAGACAAAGACAGATAGACAGAAGGAGGGAGAGGGAGAAGGAGATTGTGGTTTTGTCATTATATAAAATAAAAAAAATGTGCCAGATATTTCCTGGGATTTTTTTGTTATTATTATGTCATTTTTTCTAAGCAATATGACAATTTTATCAAAGCCATGCCGTGCATAGAATCTCTCTCTCTCTCTCTCTCTCTCTCTCTCTCTCTCTCTCTCTCTCTCTCTCTCTCTCTCTCTCTCTCCTCTCTCTCTCTCTCTCTCTCTCTCTCTCTCTCTCTCTCTCTCTCAGTGATAACAAGTCCTTCAGATGAGACTATAAACCGAGGCCCCGTGTGCGAACGCACGCAGAGCATCTTGCGCACATGTTAAATCCTGTTCCGCTTTTCGTAAGAGTAGGTCATTGTGTGCCGGTGGGAACAGATGACATTTACAAAACTGCACACACACGGGGACTGGACGTAAAAAAGCACATGAATGCTTATTCCATTATCCTCGATATAAAGAGTAAATCAATCAATCAATCATTCAATCAATCTCTCTCTATCTATCTCTCTTCCCCCCCCCCCTCTCTCTCTCTCTCTCTCCTCTCTCTCTCTCTCTCTCCCTCCCTCCCTCCCTCCCTCTCCCCCCCTCTTTCTCTCTCAGTGATAACATTTCAACGTAAGAATTCTCTCTCTTTTGTCCCCCCCCCCTCTCTAAATTATCTTCACTCAATCACCAACGATTATTACGCAGGTGACGAAACATGAAATCCTATTCCATCCATCTCCTCGTAGATGCGATCACTGGGCGAGTTGAATGAGCATTGTGTGAAGTGCCAACAATCCTCTATTGCCATGGGGTTGTTTGTTTTTTCTTAGAGAGGTCACCATGTACTGGACATGAAGATGGATCGGCGGTTCACGGGGCTTGGGGGTAGTAGTAAGCACACCTGTTGACCTAGAACGCGAGAAGTTGCTGGTTCCATCCCCGTAAATTCACCACCTACCCCTCTTTTTCTAATAGCTTATCGCTGTTATGTCTTTGGGGTTTTTGTTCTTTTTGGTGTTGCTGCGCTATCCTGCTGCTTTTACAAAAAGTTGCTGCTACTACTGCGTACTACTACTGCGTGCTGCTTACTACGCTCGTACTACTACTGCTGCTGCTTGCTGCTAAATGCTCCCGGGGTGCTTCTGCAACTGCGCTGCAGCTGCTGGGAGCTTTTCTAAAGCTGCTTCTGCACACAAATACTACTACTATACTTACTACTACTACTACTAACTACTACAACGCTGCTCTTTCTGTGCTGTTGCTGCTACTGTTGCTGCTAATATACTAATACTACTACATCTACTATACTACACTCTCTACTACTACTACTACTATACTACTACAACTTCTACTAACTACTACTCTACTAACTAACTACTACTACACTACTACTGCTGCTGCTGCTCTGCTGCTTTCGCTGCTGGCTGCTGCGCGCTGCTGCGCTACTACTACTACTACTACTCTACAAATACTACAAATCTGCTGCCGCGCTGCTGGTTTCTGCTGCTTAAAGCAAACTAATACAATAAACCACTAGTACAACTACACTACTTTTCTAAAAATACTACATCTTTCTACTCACTACTACTACTTCACAAAAACACATCTACACTACTACTTC
>CM060331.1:7754227-7756727 GCA_030674155.1 Stramonita haemastoma | reverse complement strand
AAGATGAGGATGGGAGATGGATGGATTGGATGGATGGATGTGATGGATGGATGATGGATGGATGGATGGATGGATGGGCGGAGGACGGACGGACGGACGGACGTGGGTGGGTGGGTAGGTAGGTAGGTAGGTAGGTAGGTAGGTAGGTAGGTAGGTAGGTAGGTAGGTAGGTAGGTAGGTAGGTAGGTAGAAAGATAGATAGATAGATAGATAGATAGATAGATAGATAGATAGATAGATAGATAGATAGATAGATAGATAGATAGATAGATAGATAGATAGATATGGCAGGCAGGCAGGCAGGAGCAAGGCGGCATGGCAGACGGCAGGATGGTGGATGGATGGATGGATGGATGAGATAGATAGATAGATAGATATGATAGATAGATAGATAGATAGATAGATAGATAGATAGATAGATAGATAGATAGAAGATAGATAGATAGATAGATAGATAGATAGATAGATAGATAGATAGATTAGATAGATAGATAGATAGATAGAATAGAAATGTCAAGTCCCCCCCCCCCCAACGAACCCCTAGCTCTATTCAGCCTCTGCAGTTATAATTATGCACTTACACAAACAAAAGTACATCACTTATTCCTCAAATTATAAACAGAAAATACGAACAATATCAGATCTTTCTGATTCCAATGTCTTTTTTTTTAATATATATTAATAATCATCGCCCCTTACACCATAGCAATATCAAAATGTTTCTGATGCCACCGTTTTATTTGTTTTTGTTTTTGTTGGGGTTTTTTGGTGGGGTGGGGGTGTGGGAGTTGGAGTGATAGGGAATGGTGTGTTGGTTTAGGGTTATTTTGTTTTTACTTTTTATTTTGTAATAGATATTATCACTGACTCCGTAGCAATGCAAAGTCTTCATGGTTTCAGTGTTTGTGTTTTTTGTGGTTTCTTTTTTTTTCTTTTGTTGTAATAATCATCAGCCTTGTCTGTAGTATCGCAATGCCATTTTGTTCCTATCCCTGTGCGTCTGTTTGGTGTATGTATGTATGTATGTGTGTGTGTGTGTGTGTGTGTGTGTGTGTGTGTGTGTGTGTGTGTGTGTGTGTGTGTGTGTGTGTGTGTGTGTGCATGTGTCTGTGTCTGTGTCTTTGTCTTTGTCTGTGTGTGTGCGTTCGTGCATGCGTGCGTGCGTGCGCGTGCAATAACCATCATCACATCTCGCTCAATACAAATGCCAAATCTTTCAGATGCCAGCGTTTCTGTCAGGGTTATTCTTTTTTTTATTGTTATTGTTGTTATCATTGTTGTTGTTCTGTAATAATCATCACCCCTCACTCTCTCTCTCTTTATATCTAAAAAAAATCCATTCCCAGAACAGCTTCCGCTTTGCCCCTGATCACATCTTATCGATCGGCAAATCTCCCTGACACCCACACCCTTCTTCCCCCCTCCCCCTCCCCCTCCCCTCCTTCCCTCCTCTCTCCACACTCCCTTCCCCCCTTCCCCCCCCCTCCCTCCTCCCCCCCCCCCCATCCACATGTGTCCGCGTCGGAGTACAGAAATGGAGAAAACAGACGACATAAGCTGTGACATCAGGGTGAGGGAGGGAGGAAAGGGACAGACGACGACAGTAGGCCTAGCAGCAGCAGACACCACACAGAGAAGAGAGAGAGAGAGAGAGAGAGAGAAGAGAGAGAGAGAGAGAAGAAGAGAGAGAGAGAGAGAGAGAGACAGACAGAGACAGACAGACAGACAGACAGACAGACAGAGACAGAGACAAAGAGAGACAGAGACAGAGAGAGACACAGACAGAGAGAGACACAGAGAGAAAGACACAGACAGAGAGACACAGAGAGAGACAAACAGAGACAGACACAGAGAGAGACACAGAGAGAGAGACACACACACATAGAGACACAGAGACACACAGAGAGACAGAGACACACAGAGACACAACAGAGAGACAGAGACAGAGAGACACACAGAGTCCCAGAGACAGAGAGAGAAGGCCGGGTGGCGAAAAGAGACTGACGTGAGACAACCACGACCGAACCACCCCGACGACGACGACGACGCCGGCGACGGCGGCTGCTGCTGTTGCTGCTGCTGCTGTTGCTGCTACTGCTGCTGGTGGTGGTAGCGGTGTAGGACAGACACCCAGCCATCCAGCACCTTCACCTCGCGTCGCCGTCTCGCTCCTTGCAACAAGCAGTGCCATCCAGACTCCGAGTTGTGATTTTTCTGTGGTGATGGAGACAACGCGTACTGCTACTGCTGCTGCTGCTACTGCTGCTGCTGCTGCTTCTCCGTCTCTCTGTGCTGCTGTCGTCGCTTCGTATTAGTGGTGGTGGTGGTAGTGGTGGTGGTAGTGGTGGTCGGTAGTGACTTGTGGAAGGGTTGTCAAGGATTCAAACCTGCTGCTAGGCTAAGCTAAGCGAAGCTAGGCTCAAAGCTTGAAGCATCAAGAAGCTGGGTGGAAACCACACTGTCGAGTTTGGTCTTGTGTGTGGACAGAGAGATAGAGAGA
>CM060331.1:7741727-7744227 GCA_030674155.1 Stramonita haemastoma | reverse complement strand
ATGTGCGTCAACAGAGCGGTTTTCATTTCTGCAAGCTGTGTATTCCTCTTCTTCAGAAAAGGACACCTACCCAAGACAAGAAATATATGATGGCAGCTGAGTATTATCAGGGTGTTAGGTTTTTTTACCTGAAATAAAATGCCAGATCGTTCATAGTGGTGGTGTTTTCTTTTCTTTTTTTTCATCTGAAAAGGTCATCCCATCGTTCATAGGTGTTTTTTTGTTGTTTTTTTTTCTTTCCTTTTTCTTCCACTTTTCTTCGTTTTCACCTTTGCTGTGTTCTTTAGAGGCTGATGAAAGAGAGTTAGAAGTGGGGAAGAAAAAAAATGACGCAAGTCTAGTTGTGTCGTTCCTGGTTTACCTGGTTGTTGATGTCATGTCAGCCTCTGTCAGGTGGAGAGATAGAGAAGGGGGAGAGAGAGAGGGGAGGGAGGGAGGAGGGGAGGGAGAGAGAGAGAGAGAGAGAGAGAGGAGAGAGAGAGAAGAGAGAGAGACGAAGAAGAAGACAGACAGACAGACAGACAGGACAGACAGACAGACAGACAGAACAGGACAGACAGACAGAAGAGAGAGAGATACGACAGACAGAGAGAGACAGAGAGAGAGAGAGAGAGAGAGAGAGAGAGAGAGAGAGAGGAGAGAGAGAGAGAGAGAGAGAGAGAGGAGAGAGAGAGAGAGAGAGAGAGAGAGAGAGAGAGAGACTACAAAGGGGAGAAAGAGAGATAGTGGGGGGGGAGAAAAGCAGAGAATGAATGTTGAATGAATTAATGCAATCTACTGTTTAGAGAGGGAGGGAGAGAGAGAAGACAGACAGAGACAGAGAGACAGAGACAGACAGACAGACAGACACAGACAAACAGACACAAACAGACAGACAGACAAACAGACAGACACAGCAAGGAGAGAGAGAGAGAGAGAAACGATGGGTCAAGCACCTCGGCAATAACAAGCCCGAACAGAGGAGTGGTTACAGACAGGCAAGCACAGAAAACAGCAGAGCGGAGGAAGAAGGAGGAGAGAGGAAGAGGAGGAGGAGGAGGAAGGAGAAGGAGGAGGAGAGGAAAGGAAGAAGGAGGAGGAAAAGGAGAAGGAGAAGGAGGAGGAGGAGGAGAAGGAAGAAGAGGAGGAAAAGGAGAAGGAGGAGGAGGAAGAGGAGGAGAAGGAAGAAGAGGAGGAAAAGGAGAAGGAGGAGGAGGAAGAGGAGGAGAAGGAAGAAGAGGAGGAAAAGGAGAAGGAGGAGGAGGAAGAGGAGAAGGAAGAGAGGAGAAGGAGAAGGAGGCGGAGGAGGTTATTGTTTCCCTGGCTGAAACTGGACTCCTTACAATGTAGGGATTGGTTTGAAGGGAGAAAAAGGTCGATGTTTGTCTGCAGATCGATCCTCTGTCGTAACGGCAACAACAGCTAAAGCAAACAAAAAAGAAAAGAAAAAAAGAAGAAGAAAAGAGAGAATGAAGACGAAGAAAATCATAATTATTTTGTCTTCTTTTTTTTTTTGGGGGGGGGGGGGTTGTTATGTGTTTGTTTATCTATTTGGTTTTTTTTTCTATTCATTTATTTGTTTGTTTGTTGTTTTTGTGTATTCATTTGGATTTGATTGCTTTTTGGTTTTGGTTTTTTTTGGGGGGTGTTTTGGGTTTGTTCGTTGTTGGGTTGGGATTTTTTGGGAGGGGGTCGTTTTGTTTGTTTGTTTGTTGGGTTTGTTGTTGTTGGTTTGGTTGTTGTTGTTTTTGTGGGGGGGGGGGGGGGGGGTTGGGGGGGGGTGTACAAATTGCAACTAGGCCTATGATTTTTTTTTTATTGTGTTTCTTGGCTGGAGCTGCTAGGTTCTTTGTTGGTGAGATTGTGCTTATGCGGCGACGCGCTCTCCCCGGGGAGAGCAGCCCGAATTTCACGCAGAGAAATCTGCTGAGACATAAAGTGGTATAAAATAAAAACAAAATAAAATGCATCCATTTACCAATATTAAGTTAAGTTAGCTGCATTTCAACTTTAGGAGATCTTTGTAATCAAATATGACTTCAAAATGCTTCTCTCTCTCTCTCTCTCTCTCTCTCTCTCTCTCTCTCTCTCTCTCTCTCTCTCTCTCTCTCTCTCTCTCTCTCTCTCTCTCTCTCTCTCTCTCTCTCTCTCTCTCTCTCTCTCTGAGCACATCCACTCCCCCATCTCGCCATTTTGTATTGAAATGTGACCCAAGGCTAATGTTCAATTAAAAAAAATCATTTTCATTTGTCTCTTTCTGCATATTTGTGTTTTGGGTTTGGTTTTTTTTTATTACTTTTCAAACATATTGCTTAGTGCTTTGATGTTTACACTCTTCCCCTTTTGAGAGCATGGATGGAAAAAAAATTATTGTACTTAATCTACTACCCTCTATGGATAAATTTTCGTATTTCCGTATTTCTCAATTCGCTTTATTCGGGGACTGGATGTAAATAGTTAAAAACATATAAGTAGCTTATTCGTTATCCTCGAAAGCAAATATTTAATTTATTTGATTTGA
>CM060331.1:7729227-7734227 GCA_030674155.1 Stramonita haemastoma | reverse complement strand
TATATATATATATATATATATGTGTGTGGTGTGTACACGCACACACACACACATATATGTATATATATATATATATATATATATATATATATATATATATATATATATATATATATATATATATATTATATATACAATCGTCTCCCAGCAAAAGCAAAGTCATTTTGCCGTTGTAACGCGCGATGATTGAACTTATTTTCGCAAAAAAAAGGGGAGACAATCGTCTGTCAACATCTTGTTTAAGCTGAAGCTGATATTGTTTGTGACTGTCTGTAACACTGTTAGTAACGCCGCTGAAATAGAATTGGGTCAAGGACGGTCACCCGTACGTCAGAAAACTTAGCAGGCAAAGAATAGAGTTGAGAGAATAAAAACAAAGAGGCGAACATGACAACTTTGAAATCGATATCAGCAACAGGTAATTGTCTGACTGGGTAAGTAGCTAAAGTGGTCTGTACAGTAAAAGTAACGGGGCTGTGGGTTCCTCGCCCTCCTCTCTTGTGGAAGAGAAATTAATGAGCTAAAGCGAACAGAATGGGCTAAAGCTACTAACAGAATAAGCTAAAGCTAACATGCTGAGCTAAAGCTAACAGAATGAGCTTAAGCTTACAGAATGATCTCAAGCTAACAGAATAAGCTTAAGCATACAGAATTACCTAAAGCTAACGGAATATGCTTAAGCATACAGAATTAGCTAAAGCTAACAGAATGAGATAAAGATTACAGAGTTAGCTAAAGCTAACAGAATGAGCTAAAGATTACATGATTAGCTAAAGCTACTAACGAAATGAGCTCAAACTAGCAAAGGAACCTGACAGAATGAGCTCAAACTAGCAAAGAAAGCCAAGTCAGCTAAAGCTAACAAAGAAAGCTAGCAAACTGAGATTTACCTTCACCTTCACCTATCCTGCAGTCCTTTGGACTATGGGGGCACCGATGAAGATTTTGCAACCAGCTTCCTCCACTCTCCGCGGTCCTCTGCTTTACGTAGCAAATCGTTCCACCCAAGGCCTGTCCACTCTCTGATGTTGTCTTCCCATCGTTTTTTCCTGTCTGCCTCTTCGTCTCCCTCCTTGTACTATTCCCTGTAAGACAGTCTTGGCAAGTCCAGATGTTCGTGTGACGTGCCCTACCACTTTAGCTGGCGTTTCTTCCCTGAAGTCAGGAGCTATTGGTATGGTCTGAAGGCGTTTTTAATTCCTCTTTCACTTCCTCTTTAGTGATGTGATCTTTGTATGAGATACCAAGGAGTTTGCAAAAGCATCTCATCTCCATTGCCTGTATCCTTTCAATGTCTGCTGGCATGGTCCTTGTTTCACATGCGTACAAAAATATGGACATGATCAGGGAACCATAAGTCTGATCTTGAAACTGATGGCGATGTTCTTGTCGTTCCAGAGGGCTTTAAGTTTGGTCATTGCAGCTTTGGTCTGGGTTATCCTGGAGAGAATTTCAGGTTTTGATCCTTCATCTGATACTATCGCTCCCAGATATTTGAAGCAATGGACGGTTTCGATTGTCGTGCCGTCCAAGGTTGCATTAGTGCTGATATGATTGGCACTATTTATCATCAGCTAGGTTTTCTCTGCACTGATCTGCATGCCATATGCCGAAGAGGTTTCATCAAGATGATTTATAAGTTGACTAGCTCTTGCTCTTCTCTAGCTAGGCCGTTGATGTCGTCGGCAAAACCTAAGTTTGTAATTGTCCTGCCTCCAATGCTGACTGTTCCCTCATGATTTTCAAGTGCACCAGCCATTATTTTCTGTAAGAAGATGTTGAAGAGGGTGGGAGATAGCAGGCATCCTTGGCGTACTCCAATTGTGGTTCGGAACCAATCATCTATGTTGCTGTCATAGTAGACTGCGCTGGATGCTTTGTTACAGAGGCCTTCTATTGTTCTGATATAATAATATGTATTTATAGTTGAGTTTTCATTCGAGTTTTGAAAATGTGAAGAATTAAATGACATCCTCGATAAGGCCTCTGTTATCGGCAAGGCATGTCAACAACACGGTTGGATTGGATTGAATTGGATGAGTGCTTTAAAAGATTCAAAGCAGATTACTGAATATTTCTAGCACATTTCGGCATGAGATAAACAGTTATAAATGTATTTCTGAAGAAGACGAGCGATGGAATATGGATGGCGGAATACTGAATGCTCATCTTGTCAACGCATTGGGCATCGGGTAATGATGGACAGCGGACTAATTGGGGTGATGAGGGGGGGTGGGCTGATTAGGAACATGGAAAGAAAAGTCGCTCTTCCGTCGTTAATTATTGGAAAATTCCATTGTTGCCTGCACGTAACACTCGTTCATTCTGCTGTGTTGTTGCTGGTGCTACTGTACATGTTGTCGTTAGCTGCTGCTGCTGCTTCTTGCTGTTCTTCTTGTTCTTGTTCTTCTTGTTCTTGTTCTTGTTCTTTTGTTCTTGTTCTTCTTCTTCTTTCTTGCTTCTTCTTCTTCTTCTTCTTTTTCTTCTTCTTCTTCTTCTTTGCTTCTTCTTCTTCTTCTTCTTCTTCTTCATTCTTCTTCTTCTTTCTTCTTCTTCTTCTTCGCAATTCTTGTTCTCCTCGCAATTCTTCTTCGTTTTCTTCTTTTTGTATGCCGTGGGGATGCCGCATGGGGCATGTCGGTTCAAATGGCATCCCCACATTCTGGAAATTCTGTGCTAGAAATTTCCTCTTTTCAATCACTCTCTTTGCTTCTGCCTTGTTCCTGTTCTTCCTATCACCTCCGTCTTTGTCTATTTGCTGCCTTCTTGGTCTGTTCTCCTGCCTTTTTCTCCAGAAAGATTTAAAAGGGAATTTTCAATAATGCCGAAGTCGGATGCGCTGGCCTGACTTGTCAGTCGCTAATGGCAAAGTAATGCATTTTCGCTCATATAATAGAGAACAATAATTGCTTTATGAGCGTTAGACGACGCGACGCGACGGAAGAAAAAGAGAGAAAAAGAGAGAGGAGGAAGAGAAGAAGAAGAAGAAGAAGAAGAAGAAGAAGAAGAAGAAGAAGAAGATAAACAGAAGAAGAAAGACAAGAACGAACAGAAGAAGAAGAAGAAGATAGAGAGATGATGAGGTGGATGAGAGTGTGAGAAGACGAAAAGAAGAATCAGGCATCAACACTCAACCATCTCAACCAGGTGAGATTGGAGTATTTTTTTAGCTTAAGAAAACGACAACATCAATTCGTATGCAATGTATCTGGCTTGTTTTTTTTCTATCAAGTTGACGTGTGAATCCCCAAAAGACTTAACATCAGCATGTGTGTAGCATACGTGTCTTTCTCAATGTGATTTGATTTAAACGAGAGAGAGAGAGAAGAGAGAGAGAGAGGGAGAGAGAGAGAGAGAGAGAGAGAGAGAGAGAGAGAGAGAGAGAGAGAGAGCGAGAGCGGGGAGAAAACCATAGTATCATATCCCTAACAACCTCACATTGTTTCATGCTCAACGACGTAAAGAGACAGAAATATGAACTCGACTTCCCCCTCCCCCCCTCCCCCCCTCCACACACACACAAACACACAATCTACCTTGAGTGTTGGTCTGGGTGCTAGTAATATGGATGAATACGATAAACTAGCTGGCATGTGCAGCTCATATTTTGCGCACTTAAAAGAACCTACGGCGACAACAGAGTTGTCCCTAGCAAACGTCTGTGGCAGTAAAAAGGCTTCTCACAAGGAAAATAAATGCACATAATAGATTAGACTTTTTTTTAATGAGTGGCGCTTTCTTGCGGCGACAGACTTTCCCCTTGGAAGAGCCAACTCAAAAATCCACGCGGAAATACCTGCTGTTACTAAAGCGGTCTGACAAAATGGGTGGCGCTGCTATTTGGCAACGTGTGCTCTCTTTTTTTCTCCCTGGGAAAGAGCAACCAGTAATTTCAAGCACAAGTAAAAAAAAAAAAATTAGCTTTGATGAAAATAAGTAATAAATTACTAGATGAAAAAAGTAATATGTTTTAAATAACAATCATATAACCTATGATAAAAATCGAAACAACAATGTCATATAACCTGATGATAAACAAAAATCGAAAACAACAATGTCCATATAACCTGATGATAATAACAAAAATCGAAAACAAACAAATGTCCATATAACCTGATGATAATAACAAAAAGAAACAAACAAATGTCATATAACCTGATATAATAAAAAAAATCGAAAACGAACAAATTCCATATAACCTGATATAATAACAAAAATCGAAAACAAACAAAATTCCATATAATCGCTAATAATAAAACAACAAATACCATAACTTACATCGAAAACAAACAAAAAACTCCATATAACCTCATAACAACCACCCAAAAAATCGAAAACAAACAACTCTCCCTACAACCTGATATTAATCATACAAGGTTGATGATAACCACCAACACCTTAAGACAGACAGTCATCTTCCTGCAGTTCAGAGAAGATGCCGCTAGAAGACCTGCTAAAAATAAGCCGCCAGTATGTGATATGTTTAACAGAGCAGAAGCTATCGATCCATCCATCCCTGTCTCCCTAGCTCTAGCAGCCAGCATCTGGGGGGAGTCTGTCGGGCACTGGCTGTGGCGAGGAGGATGGGAGACCAACCAACTCTCAGAATCAGAAAACAGAGGAACCGACCGCTTCAGCAGCAGGGTGTGGAGTGTTTGCTAGTAAAGTATGCACAAATCTGCATGGGTAACAGCTTGCCCTCCATACATACTTGCTTACCCAGGCTTTGCGCTCTAAAGACTAGAGCGCAACTCCATAGTCTTCCGAGACTGATGGGTGCCTACTATGTGCAAATCTGTCTCGGTATTGTAGTAGACAAGAGCGTTTGTGGTAGACTGGGCAGTATGAGTAGAGAGTTTGATTAGTTTGATAGGATAAGGTTGGATGGGTTTTTTATGTTTTCAGCTGTCACGAAATTATTTTCTCTTTTCTGTGTTTCTGTCTCTTTCTGTCCTTGTGTCTGTCTGTCTGTCCTTGTGTCTGTCTGTCCTGTGTCTGTC
>CM060331.1:7724227-7726727 GCA_030674155.1 Stramonita haemastoma | reverse complement strand
TTCTTCTTCTTCTTCTTCTTCTTCTTTCTTCTTCTTCTTCTTCTCTCTTCGCATTTTTCGCATTCTTCTTCTTCTCGGCATTCTGCATATTCTTCTTCTTCGCATTCTTTTCCTTCCCAATTCCTCTTCCAACACAATATAATACATAATGACTCAAACGATACAAAACCATTAGATATAACAGTACCCTCAAGAAGTCCCCAATTGAAAAAAAAAACCCAACAATCCCTTTATGTGTGCTAAATGCATTCAACGTACAGGACCCTGGTATATCGTCCTATCCGAAATACTTACACCCAGACCACTAAACAAGGTCTAGTGGAATAGGGATGGGGGATAGAACCCACATTTCTCACTCTGTGGGCTAGTGGGTTAGCTAGAAACTAGCGTTGCTTAGGTGTGTGTCATCGGTGGATCGGTGGTCTGGAGGTAACACGCCTGCCTAGAGAGCGAAAAGTCCGGGTCGGAAGTGTGCGGTGGTTTTAATCTCGTTTGGGCCCAAAACTTTCCCCCCATCCATTAGACTGTGACTGGTGGCATGGGTGCTAGTCTTTTGGATGAGACGATAAACCGAGGTCCCGTGTGCTACACATCATTATCTAGCGCACGTAAAAGTACCCACGGCAACAAGAGGGTGGTCTCTGGCAAAATTCTGTAGAAAAAAGTCACTCTGATAGGGAAACAAATACAATTGCAGACAGGAAAAATAAAATAATAATGGGTGGCACTTGTTTGTACTTTGTGTCATTAGTTCGACTACTGATCAGCCATTATGGCCTCATGAGTGTAACTATTTACTTGCTGCTTCGCTTGTTACTAACACGCAGCACTGCTACAGCCGTGAATTTTACCTGATGTACACCCGTTAATGTCACGGGGAGACAATATTTTTCAGGGCTATAATTTGTCGGGTAAAGACTAGATTTTGAAGGATTTCAAATTTAAAAAGTCCATAATATTTTCCACGAGGAGCTCATATAGAAATGTTGACGAATTTGTTTGCACACCTGTGCTGAAGCAGCTTTACTGGCTTTCTGTATCAGAGAGAATCAAGTTTAAAACACTTTGTTGTGCTTCCATTGTATTATCCACCGTTCTCCCCCTACCTCTCTGTACTTATGCACTTAATGTGTGTGTGTGTGTGTTTGTGTGTGCTTGCATGCGTGTATGTGTATGTTTTTGTGTGTGTAGGGGAGATTATGTGGGTAGGTGTGCGTGCGTATGTACGTGCATGTGTATATGCGAGTGTGTGGAAAGATGTGACGAAGAAGTCAGAGTTTATAATATGGAAAAAGAAACATAATGTAAGCACCTAGAGCTTTTTGCATATAATGCACTAAATACATGGTTTATGATCGTTACCACCATGATCATTTTTGTTTATGTATCCATGCTGAAGACCACACTAGCAAGATGCTGTGCTTGAATTGATCGATTGTAACCTATCCAATTGCTTTGCTGTGCTATCAATAAGCCTTTTCTTAAAGCTCAGATTGAGTCTGATTAGCGAAATTTATTCTCCAAAAAAATCGATGACTTGTTCCCGTTCACATTGTGTCTGTGTTTACTGATATTTGCATAAATTGTTAATTAAATCTGTCTCTCTGTCTCTGTTTTTCTCTCTGTCTCTCTGTCTCTGTCTCTGTCTCTGTCTCTGTCTCTCTCTCTTCCTCTCTCTCTCTCTCTCTCTCTCTCTCTCTCTCTCCTCTCTCTCTCTCTCTCTCTCTCTCTCTCTCTCTCTCTCTCTCTTTCGTGTGCCGGTGGGAACAGATGACATTTACAAAACTGCATACACGCGGGGATTGGATGTAAAAAAGCACAAGAGTGCTTATCCCATTATCCTCGATATAAAAGAATAAATCAAATAAATCAAATCTCTCTCTCTCTCTCTCTCTCTCTCTCTCTCTCATCTCTCTCTCTCTCTCTCTCTCTCTCTCTCTCTCTCTCTCCTCTCTCTCTCTCTCTCTCTCTCTCCCTCTAAAATTCGCAAGGCAAGCATATGCTATGCTATGCTATGCTAGGACAGCGGAATCCTCTGCCCGCAACGCACGCAACAAGAGTTCTTCTGGAATACCTTATCTTTTCCATCCCACACACACTATCGATCTGTCCACCACACCGACACACACACACACAGACACTGACACTGCTGCTGCTGATGCTGATTCTAGCGCTGCTGCCACTGTACTGGCTGGCTGGCTGACGAGACTGGCTAACTGCCTGGCTGGCTAACTGCCTGGCTGGCTGGCCACACCGGCTGTCTATATGAACAGATCCTGCAGAAATTCAGGGCAGTGCAGGGAAGAGGGGAGGGGGGAAAGAGAGCAGGGAGGGGGCAGGTGGTTGTGGCCAGAGAAGGGGGGGGGGAGGGGGTGGGGGTGGCGAGGGAGGGAGAGGGAGAATCAGTGCTGTCGATTTGTCTGGAAGTCCGGCCCAGTGACTGACAGCCACGCGCGCCATCATGGCTTTCTGATGAAAAGCGCCTCCCTCCAGGGAGACA
>CM060331.1:7709227-7714227 GCA_030674155.1 Stramonita haemastoma | reverse complement strand
ACACACACACACACACACACACACACACACACACACACACACACACACACACACACACACACACACACACACACACGAATTGTCCTGTCAAGAAAACGGTTTGGAAATGAATGAACGAACGAATTCCTGCTTCTGTTTTTTTGAAGCATGTTGCTGCGAAGTCTTAGAAAAGAAAAGAAGAAAGAAAAAGAACAAACCATCACCGAACAGAACATAACGGTGGATCGAGAGATTGGGTTGGGGATGAAAAGACAGTCACTGCTTTTGAACTGAGAAGATGAGATGCCTTCCTGGTGGGGGGAACATTCTAAGAAGTGAATTGAATGAATGAAAACAGTCACGATGGAAACGTTTATGGAATAGTCAAACTGACGGCCAATACTGAAGCTGACAAAAGTTTCTGCAGGGGGGAAAAAAGCATGATTCGTCATAGACAGAAGATGCTTGTCAAGAAAGCGTTGAAAGCGAAAGGTAGAAAAAAAAAAAGCATGATTTGTCATTGACAGAAGATGCATATCAAGGCGTCTGTATGCTGAAAGCGAGAGGTACAGAGAAAAAAGCATGATTTGTCATTGACAGAAGATGCATATCAAGGCGTCTGTATGCTGAAAGCGAAAGGTAACGCTGAAAATTGTGAAGGGGTTAGACAAAAACCATGGGTGAAGTAAGCGCGAGGATTTTTAACAGAAACAAAACAGAAGACAAGACCAAGCGTTGTTGGGGATGCTTTGCAAAACAGTTCCCGCCCTAGCCATCCATAGTTACTATGTGGCAGACCAGAAAGAAGTGCATGCCCAGAATCTAAAGAGGGAAGGGGTCAGGATTTGCTACATAATGTATGTCAGTGTCAGAGGTTAGTCTGTCTTACTCTAAAAAAGGAACTTGTCGTTGTGACAGCAGCAGAAATCAGACAGCAGCAGCAGAAATCAGACAGCAGTAGAAAACAGACAGCAGTGGATATCAGAAATCAGTAGAAACCAGATAGCAGTAGAAATCAGACAGCAGTAGAAATCAGACAGCAGCAGAAATCAGCAGTAGAAATCGGACAGCAGTAGAAATCAGACAGCAGCAGAAATCAGACAGCAGTAGAAATCAGACAGCAGCAGATGCTAAATCAGATGAAAGCTGCCTCCAGCTGTAATGACACCAGTGGCAGAACGAGGTCTCAAAACACCGTAACAAAACAATCTGCTTTGCAAGCTAGTTAGATGCAGGGTTTATCTTTGCTATGAAACTGCCTTTTTTCTGTTTTGTTACACAAGCAGAGCAGCAAACACTGAGAAAAAAAAGAAAAAAAGAAACACAAAAAAGAAAAGGCTGGCAGATTGCTTAGTCTAGACAGAAAACGTATGACTAATGATGATGTATCATCAAGCAGAACAACAAAAAAATACAAAGAGTAGAGAAAATCAACTGTTCTGTGACTGAAAGGAGGAAATGCTAAGAGAGAAAGTACCATCCATTGAACACATACATCAATCAAGAAATGAAATCGAAATAAAAGGTGGGGAAATGGCAAAGTGAATATTCTGGTACTTAGAAAGAATGATGCTTTAAGTCAGTCTTAAAATAGGGAGCGGAAATGCATGTCTGTATACAGTCATGGAAGTGTAATGGAAGGGAGATAATCGACAGTCACCATACTTCAGTGTAGGCCTACATGTTTTTGAAGGAGGAGGACAGGTTTAATGGGGGGGGGGGGGGGGGTTCCGTACTCGTTTCAATATGAAGGATTACAAAATTAGACATTGTTATATGGATCCAAATGCAGCAAGCCAAATTCATGAAATATATGGAAAGAAATGGCACAAAGTCGAAGGAGGATACCTACCATTTTCAATCTCACACAACTCGCTTTCAGCTGAATCAGTTGCACACGACACTTCGTGCCCGACAAACTGCTTATTTATTAGTGAAGTATCTGCATCACACCTCCGCAAAGTTGATCATGTGTGCAAGTTGAACTGAAGTCCTCTTTTAAACTGTTAGCTATAGAAGAATACCTTTAGAATTTACTATGGATAATCATATCTAATACTTGCCCTTTTTACTAAAACACAATAGGCTCTAACAGGACAAAAAGTGAAAAATATCTGCAAAAACCGTTTCCTTCACAACACGGAACAGAAAACATGCTTTTTGTCTTGGTCTGTGTAGGAAAGAGGCTCATACCTGATTGTTGTTTTTTTCCAACATATTAACAAAAATCAAATGCATGTGATACAAAAGCCCTCTCTATACAAAGAAAAATAATAAAACATGGTCTGTATTAAACACAATTCTGATAAAGGCAGAACAGAGAGAAGAAAGGAGGGAACTGGTTGTCAAGTCTTCGGGGGTGCCCCCACGGTTTTCAGACTATGGGATAGATCGATGGAAGGCAAAAGGTCTAGTTTTAGAGACAAAATTAAAAAAATCTCTGTACACAAAAATCCAAACACGGACTTAGACCTGATAAGCTTTTATAGATGATAGCCAATCGTGTATTCTTTCAGAATCTGTTAGACATGCCCGATCAAGACATACATAGACCTTAGACTACCTGCGTGCATTCCACACAATGTGATGATTAGTCTTTGAGAAATCAACGCTGTATGCACATCACCGGAATCCTACCACTAACTGTTTAGGTACAGAATCTTCGTCTGGATAGAAGCTCCTGAGAATCCATTGATTCGATTCTGTTCGAATAAAAAAATGTCTTCAGTTTAATTAAGACTTAGCCCCGTGTTTAGAGGCGGGTTATATAATATAATGATACAGCTGCCACAGGGACATACGGAAAGTGATACTATTTTCTTTTTTTTTTCGGTCTATTCAGCTTTTTTTTTTTTAATTGGTTCTCCACAATTACTTTGCTTAGCCAGACTGCAGGATGCTTTCATGGGTATGTCTGTTACCGTTTATACTGTCATGGTTTTTAGTCTGTCAAAAAAATTATTTTTTTCTTAAAAACCCAACCCGTGACTGTCTTGCTTGGTGTATTGCTCAACCCCGTGACTGTTTGTCTCCTCTCTCTCTCTCTGTTCTTTCTCTCTCTCTCTCTCACGCTGTGGTTGTGACGAATGGCGCCATGTCCCTTCTCTGGTCAGAAAGTACTGCAGACTTCTCCTCCTGTCCTTTCACCCTCTCTCGTCTGCATCAGCAGTTTGGTTGTGACGTCAGGTGTCACGTGCTCTCACCTCACTGGTTAAGTCAAGTATGAGCGCCTCGTACACATTACGCGCGCGCATGCATGCGCGTGTGTGTATGTGTGTGTGTAATCCTGGAAGGTAAATGACTTGAGCAACGTGCAAGAGGGGACTCGTGTAGGAGTGACGTCACATTTATGAATGACGTAGGCGTGACCTCATGATGTTTGTTTTGTGAGCGACGTAGGCAGGACCTCATCATGTTTTGTGAGTGACGTAGGAGTGACCTCATGGTGTTTGTGAGTGACGTAGAAGTGACCTCATGGTGTTTGTGAGTGATGCAGGAGTGACCTCATCGTGTTAGTGAGTGATGCAAGAGTGACATCATCGTGTTTGTGAATAATGCAGGATTGACATCAAGTTTGATGACGTAGAGGCCTCAGGATTTTTTGGGGGGTAGTAGGAGTGACGTCATGTCTGTGAGTGACGTCAGGAAGAAGGTCGGGGTCTGTAGACAGCAGCGTGGAGTGCAGTGGAGTGAAGCGTTCTCATCCTGGCAGGAATCCCTTGACCGGTCCACTATTTTTCTTCCTTTTTTTTTTTTTACCATCTTCCCTGCTGGAACACCAGACAATCTTTTTTTTTCCCCCTTTTTTTTTTCTTTTTTTTACCTTGTGTTACCACCTGAAAAAAGAAAAAACTGCTACAAACTAGGCTGCATGCGTGCCAGGTCAGTTTTGGCAGTGTACCCCCACCCCCCTTTTCTTTGCCATTCTCCCAGGTAATTAACATATTATTGTCAATTCCCTCCTCCCTTTCCCTCTCCCCATCCCCTCCCCCCTTCCTTCCAATTCTCCCTTCCCTCCCCTCCCCTCTTCTCCCTCCCTTTCCCCTTTGTGTGTTAAAGCCTGAAGTGGCATTTCTTGCTCATTTTCTTCCAGGTTGTTAACCTACGATGTATGTGTATATATGATTTTTTTTTTTAATGATATTTCTTGGAAGACAAAAAGAAAAAAAAAGCCAACCTTGTTTTTACCTCTGGGTTCTTTTATGCTTTACTTTATTTCCTCTTTGAGTCTGGCTAACTGGTTGTTATTATTATAAGTACTGTTCTTGTGTTTTACTATAAAAAAAAAAAGTTTTATATCATGTATTATTGATATTTCAGCACATAAGATATTGCATGTATTTTGGGGGTTTCTGGGTTGATTATAAAATCACTTGCACTTTTGTGGAATATCCTGAACGTTATTTTTGTCAGCATTGAGGGTTTGTTTGGTTATTTTATTTTTAATAGCATGTTTTTAATTCCTTGGAAATTTCTTTGTGTAAATTCAGAAATTCAGCGTGGTTTCTTTATGCCTGCAACTATGTGCGTAAGGTAGTGTGTGTGTGTACTTGTGATTCAGTGTGTGATTCAGTGTGTGTGATTCAGTGTGTGTGTGTGTGTGTGTGTGTGTGTGTGTGTGTGTGTGTGTGTGTGTGTGTGTGTGTGTGTGTGTGTGTGTGTGTATTTGTGTGTGTGTATGTGTGTATGTATGTGTGTGTGCATGTGTGTGTGTGCATGTGTGTGTGTGTGTTATTACTCTGTGATGTTTTTTTCCCTATTACTTTACGTGTTGGGTTGACACTGGCACATGCATACTTGCATGTGTTTGCGTGCGTGCCTGCGTGTGTGAATGTGTGCATGTGTCCGTCTTTCTGTCTGTTCTGCGATCTGCTATAAAAGCCTTCTTTTCAATCAAATTTTTATATTTTGTCCTGTGGAGACTGAAAATGACAAAAGATAAATTGTTTCCATTGTCATGATTTTTGTGTTAATTTGATTATGCGCTTGATTGTACTGTATGTGTGTGTGTTCATGTGTGT
>CM060331.1:7701727-7704227 GCA_030674155.1 Stramonita haemastoma | reverse complement strand
AAAAGAACATACAACAACACAAGCTTTCCCTGTCAAAATCATGAAGAAAAGCCACTTCGACACGTACACACACCGAGATCCCGTGTGCAAGATGTATTTAAAGGTTTTAAAAAAAAAAAGTAGGCTTAAAGGTGTCCAATAACCTATGTGGTCATAGGGAAGTGAGGTGTCGGAGACCTCAGCTTCTCTAGGGGCCAGCATATTGAAAGCGGCGCCCATCTCCTCTCCCTCGCTGCTTTACCTTCCCTGACCCTAAAGAGGGCAGGTACCCATTTACCCGTTTAGCGCACGTAAAAGACCCCCACTGAGACCGAATAGCTCAGTGGTCAGAGCACTGGCTTTTTCAAAGCTAAGGTTAATTAAGCAGCATTGGGCGTGGTTACAATGTGGATAGGTGACCGTTTGCCCGCCTTGGCTTCAGTACACTCCCCAGTTCACCCAGCTGTCAATGTATAGGCTACCTTCTCTCTTTAGGAACAGGGAGGGAGAGGAGATGGGATGAGTGAGTTTCATCTCAACTTGTTGCTTTATTCAATTTCTACAAATTGTAACATTTTTGGGGTGGCCCGAGGTGCTGAGGTGGGAGAGCTTGCGGGAGCGTGGGACCTCCGACTTCCTGGTTCGCGGCTGTAAGTCCTGATATCAGCTTCTGCTGGAAAGGACTATAATTCTACTGAAAGAAAATAAAGGAGATGGGCGCCGTCCTCAAAATGCCGGAACCTGGAGAAGCTGAGGTCTCTGACATCTCGTTCCCCAACGACCACAAAATATTATGGGAACACCTTTACCTTTAAAAGAACCCACGGCACTGAAAGAGTTGTCCCTTGCAAAATTCTGTGAGGAAAAAAGCCACTCTGATAGGGAAACAAATACACATACAGACAGGAAAGGGAAAAAAATAATGGGTGGTGATGCTCTTGTGGAGACGTGCTCTCCCCGGGGAGAGCAGCCCGAATCCCACCCAGAGAAGTCTGCTGTGATTTAAAGGGGTATACAGTACATAATATACTATACAACATACAATACAGTATATTCAACGGGGATGGGATAGCCTAGTGATCAGAACATTGTTCTTGCAATTTGACGACCGGGTTCGATTCCCGTTCGAGGGGATTTATCCCCTGGAGTTAACATCAATGCTGACCCCACTCTCCCCAAAAGATGAGACTATAAACCGAGGCCCCGTGTGCGAACGCACGCAGAACATCTTGCGCACACTTTAAATCCTGTTCCGCTTTTCGTAAGAGTAGGCCATTGTGTGCCTGTGGGAACAGATGACAAGATTGACAAAACTGCATTCACATGGTGACTGGATGTAAAAAAAGAAAAAGAAAAAAAGAACATGAGTGCTTATTCCATTATCCTCGATATAAAAGAATAAATAAATAGATACAATAAATCCTCTTCAAGTAGAGCAAAGTCCAATCTGGAATCAGCACACACATCACACAAGAACTGACCGAGCCCTAAGGCTACGTCAGTTACTACAATAAGCAAGTGCCCGTCATGCCTACATTAGTTGACATGCTGTGTTGGAAACATGTTATGTTGTTGAGCTCGTATCCTGCCATGACAAGCTTCCCGTATAATTATCAACATGCCCTCTCTCCTTTAATGAAAAGAGAGATAAACTTCTCTGAAGTCTGTGTGTGGCTGCATATATATATATATATATATATATATATATATATATATATATCTTTCGAAGTGCTTGAATCGAGTCGTAACCATACGCAAACCTTTCCTCCAGTGTGTACTTTCAATCTCACAGTAATTGCCGGGTGGGATGAGCGTGTCAAGAGTGCATATTCTGGGTGACCCCCAGGGTATAATGCTGAAGAACGTGCAACAACATCATCAACAACATCATCAACAACAACATCATCGACAACACCATCAACAACATCATCAACAACAACATCAACAACAACATCACCAACAACATTATCATCAACAACATCACCAACAACATTATCATCAACAACAACATCGTCAACAACATCATCAACAACATCATCAACAATATCAACATCAACATCATCATCAACAACATCATCATCAACAACATCATCAACAACAACATCATCAACAACAACATCACCAACAACAACATCACCAACAACAACATCATCAACAACAACATCATCATCAACAACAACATCATCAACAACAACATCATCAACAACATCATCTACAACATCATCAACATCCTCATCAACAACAACAACGAACGGATGACAAAATTTACAAAACAGCATACACACGGGGACTGGATGTAAAAAAAAAAAAAAAAAAGGCATACGAGTGCTTATTCCATTATCCTCGAAATAAAAGATTTAAAATAATAAATAATGAATATAAAAATAAAAAGTGACAACAACAACGCAAGTAAATGGATTGAAGGAGGGCAAGGTAGGAGAGTCGGGGGGGGAGGGGAGGGGTGGATGCAGATACATTACAAGAAATAACAAAAAACCTAACAAAACATGCAAAAATGGTA
>CM060331.1:7626727-7694227 GCA_030674155.1 Stramonita haemastoma | reverse complement strand
CATTCGGGTTGCTCTCCCCGGAGAGAGCGCATCGCCACATGTGTGGCGCCACCTTATTTTGTTGTCTTTTTCCTGTCTGCAACTGTATTAGTAGGGACTGTAGGGGACAGGATAGCTCAGTGGTCAGAACGCTCGCTCTCCCCCAGCCAATGTTATGCAGCGTCGAGTGTGGTAACTAATTGGATGGGTGACCGTTTGCGCGCCTTGGCTTCAGTACAGTTCACCCAGCTGTAAATGAGTACCTGCCCTCTTTGGGTCAGGGAAGGTAAAGTAGCAGCGAGGGAGAGGAGATGGTGGGCGCCGCCCTCAACATGCTGGCCCCTAGAGAAGCTGAGGTCTCTGACGCCTCGCTCCCCTACGACCACACAGGTTATGGGACACCTTTACTTTTTTCTTCTCTTTTTTTTTTTTTTTTTTTTACCTTTTAACAGTATTTGTTTCCCTACCATAGTGGCTTTTTCCTACAACATTTTGCCAGGGACTACCCTCTTGCTACCGTGGATTCTTTTTCGTGCGCTAAATAATGATGGTTAACACACGCGACCTCGTTTTAGCGTCTCATCCGAAAGACTGGCACCCAAACCACCACTCATGGTTTAATGGATGGGGAAAAGTATCGGGCCCGAACGGGATTCGAACCAACGCACACTCCGACCCGGATTTTTCTAGGCAGGGGCGTTACCTCTAGACCACCGACCCACTACAGGTATTCAGCAAGGGAGAAAACTGTTATCTTTTAAATCTTTCTGGGGAGGAAAAGGCAGGACAAAGGACCAAGAAGGCAGAAACTATGCGAGAGGGAAGACTATGAATGGACGAAAAGGAGAAATACAAGGCAGAAACAGACAGAACACAAGAAAAGAGGGCGGAAGATCCTAGCACAGAATTTCCAAGAAGGTGGGAATGCTACTTACACTCTGAGTGTGTGTGTGTGATATATATATATATATATATATATATATATATATATATATATATATATATATATATATATATATATATATATATATATATATATATCCGTGCACTTGCCACTCCTGTGTGTAGTCCTACACTATGCATATGAGTGTTATGATATTTCCGGTTTTTCTTCCTTTCGTTTGGGGGTTTTTTTGTTTGTTTTTTGGTTTGTTTGTTGTTGTTGTTGTTGTTTTGGGGGGAGCTGCAGAGTTCTTTTGGCAATCTTTCAGAATTAAATATCTTTACCTGCTCTTTTGCATGGTAAGTTCGGGTTTGTCTTTAGTTGCACCCAAAACACACCAACACACACAAACACACACCAAACAACAACACACACACACACACACACACCACCACCCAGCACACACACAACACACACGCACCACACACACAGCACCACGCACACACACACACACACACACACACACACACACACACACACACCACACACACACAAAACACAGTGGAGTGAGACTGTTTTATCACAGGTTTGAAAAGAAAATGCACTTAAATTGTTTTTGGTGGTTGTTTTGTTTTGTATGGGGGTGAGGGCCTTGTTTTGTTTCTTTGGGATTGGGATTTTTTTTCTCAACAGAACACATTCAACACAACGATGTCAAAGGACTTTAAAACAATTATTTCTTTTAAAAAAAAAAAAAAAAAAGGACACAAAGAAAAAAAATCTTTGAACCTACAAAGCAGTCTGTTTGCAACAGAACACACACACACACACACACAACCACACACACACACACACACACACACACACACACACACACACACACCCCCACCACCCACAGCGAAGCAAAACCGAGGTCCAGTGTGCGAACGCACGCAGAACATCTTGCTCACACATTAAAACCTGTTTCGTTTTGGAAGAGTAGGCCATTGTGTGCCTGTGGGAACGGATGACAAAATTGACAAAACTGCATACACACGGGGACTGGATGTAGAAAAGCACAAGAGCGCTTATTCCATTATTATAGAAATAAATATATAAAAAGAGAGAAGAATTTTGAAAAAAAAAGAAAGAAGAAGAAGAACACCACACACACACACACACAACACACACACACACACACAACACACACACACAAACACACACACACACGAGTGCTTATTCCATTGTGCTCGAAATAAAATATTAAAGAAAATAAATAAAAACATAAAAAGCACACAAAGCAAAATTTTAAAAAGCAAGGTGAAAAAAAAAGCTTTTACACTATTTTGTAAATAATGTTGTTTGGCAGCTGTTTTGTTGTTGTTGCTGTGTTGTTATGGAGATAATTCTAAAGGCCCAGCGGAGATTTCCGATTCAGCAACTACAACTCGAAGGCAACAATCATGTCAAAGTTTGCCCCAATTTGTCCTTCACTTCTAAATAAAGGTCGAACAGAGCGTTTCAGCAAGGTTAAGGTCAGAAAGCTGGTGTCTCTACGGGTCATCCTCACGTAGGCCGATCTTCCGGTCCATCACTGCACCAGCATCGCTGACGTTGTTTGAGGTAAGAAAGATGTTTCCGTTATTTTAATCTCTCAATATTTTCTTTGCTTTATCGAGAGGGAACGGACTTCGTGTTTATCTCACTCTACCCCCCCTGTATGCCGAGTGTTGGTGTCAAGGGACACTTGACAGTGAGACGGTCGCTCGCTCAGTTAGGCCTAGCCTACTTTACTGTGCAAGTGCTGCTTCAGTGAATAACAGTAGACTGTACTGAGTACAATACAGTAGGCTATGTACTCCTTGCATTGTCTCGCAATGTCATTGACTGACCACATATAGGTGACTTTTGTCATGTGGTGATGCCATACGCTGTGTAAACAAGACTAAACCTAGGCCTACTCGAGCTACTGATGCGCTGAATGGCAAAAGTGGACGCACAGGATACCTCTTTATTGTACTTGTTTCAGTTTTTGGAAGTCGCATTTTAGTACAAGGCCTATTTAGAAAGAAAAGCGCTTTCAAATTATTAAGGTGACATTAGTTCCAGTCTTCTATTGTGATTTTTCTTCTAGCCAATTTATGTCTTAATGGCATTGTACAGATGCAGAGCTCAATCAGCCTCATCAGGAGTAACTGTGTCACTGTATATGTACCACTACTAATTACTGTTGTAATTTGTTATGCACTCTTGTATACTCGTCTCACTTGTCGCACACAAAAATATGAATGATGCTTTGCTTGCATACACATATATTCATGTACAATATGCATAATTTCACACCTCATTACATTATATTAAAAAAATCATCATTCAACATACTGTTTAAGATTGAAGATTCAAGACAACTTTATGCCACAATGCCACACCACACCACCATAGTGCATACACATGGGTAAACACACATGTATACATACACACACACACACACACACACACACACACACACACACACACACACACACACACACACACACTGCATACATATGGGGACTGGATGTAAAAAGCTCATGAGTACTTATTCCATTATCCTCGAAATAAAGGATTTAAAAAATAAATAAACACACGCACATGCGCACACACACGCATGCACACACACTACACACATAGTCTCACGCACACACACACACACACACACACACACACACACAGCCACACAGCCACACACACAACCACACACACTCTGATACTGCCATCATACCATATCTCTCTTATTGTAGGGGTGATTAAAGCTCTTGCTCCAATAGCTTGATAAGCAAATATGATAAAAAATAAAAAAAATGAACAAATCTTAAGAGTGGCTGGAGTAGTTACTAGTCAGTAATGTCTTCCATTAGTTTGCCTGCAAGGGAAACAGGTTGTTGGGGTGGGGGGGGGGGGGGGGGGATGAGTTCTGTCCACCTGTGTTCAACAGTCACTGAGTCAGGCCTTGTGATTGACAGGTGTCTGATCCTATCTGGACCCTCACCCTTACCCTCACCCTCACCCCCCAACCCCAAGTACACATTCTACTTGACACTTTATGTCAAAGGCCAATGTTTTGTGCAAATTTATTTAATGGTTCAAAGTATCAACTTCCCCTTGCAATCACTCTCAGGATGGAGTGAGTGAGTGAGATTCAGGCAGAGAAAGGAAACTGGGGAACTACTTCAACTAGCTGAGACCCTGTTTTCTGTAAAACTAAAAGTAATGGTGAAATTTAGATATATGATAACATATATAAAAAAAATTCAAGCTTGGAAAATTTTTGTGTAGTCTATTACTAGCACCTCACCATTGATGAAAGCCATTGTACTAGTAGAGTGTTGGTAATAATAATTATAAATCAAAGTTGGGTTACTGTATGTGTTGGGAGAGTTGCATGTTATCATTGGGAGGGGGGTGTTGATTTTGTAAGCTCTATTAAAAAAAAAGGTTCTCTTATCTTAATCTATCATACTATGATGTCTTAAATGAATCTTATCCTTGTTGGCATCTTGACAAGAATGCCTTGATCACACCAGTATGATAATTCATAATTTGCTTAGACATGTTTCTAAATATTATGATGTGTTATACGCTAAGGGTGAATTTTATTTAGTAAAAAAAAAAGTCATCAGGAAAAATGAAAGGTTGCATTAAAAATATTATTTATCATTTTTCTCATTGTCATGTCAACAGGCAAGTATGGTGAACCACTCTTGCATTCATGAAAACATTTTCCAATTCATAAACAAAGTCAGATCAAATGTTATGCCATCTGATCCACATCATGTTTGACTTACTCTTTGTGTAAACCTGAACATCAAGCCTGCTTTATTCCAACATATAAAATAAAATTGAAATTTAAGTTCACATGCTGTTAGTTCCAGTACTTACTTAGCTGTTCTCTGTCAGTGTCCATTCCATGTCCTTATTTTTTTAACTCATCAGTTTTCTCAGCAACTACTCTTGTCTTAAGAAACAGAATTTGGCATGATTATGAATGTATCTATACAACTATAGACATAAATATTGTTTGTTTATTCATATGACATTATAACATAGTCACTAGCCAAGGCCAGAGGAAAACTTTCACTGTAATGGAAAACAAGCATAGCAGTGAACAAAGGGAGAAAATGTCTAAACATGAGAGAAAATTTGTCGTGAGTGTGTTCTTGTTTTATGATGGGAGGTAACATCAGGTTAACTTATAAAGTAGCAGTCATATTTCCAATCCCAAGAAGAGTATATGCCATAAGTCAAAAACCCAACAAACAAACCAAAAAACCCCAATTGAAACATTACATGTATTGTTGATATGCAGATTTTGTTGTTGTTCCTCAGCCAGACCTCCAAGGTTTACCAATGTGAGAGTTTGTATTTGTGACCGTTTTTGCCCACCATGAAGGGAGGGATGTAAGCTGGGTAAAGCCTGTGTTTCCATAATCCTCCACACACTGACACGAATCTAGGGATCTTTAACGTACATACATATTTCATCTTCTGCATGTACTGCGTAAGGGGAATTAAGGCGCTGGCAGGTCTGCACTTAATGTTGACCTGCTGGGAGATGGTTAAAAACTCTCATCCTTGGTTCACCAGACACTGCCAAGATTCAAACTCACGACTTCATGAACCCATGGATTGAAGTCAAAGTCTTAATTTGTAACTTAAGTCATTCAGATGAGACTGTAAACCAAGGCCCGTGTGTGAACACATGCAGAACATCTTGCGCACATGTTAAATCCCGTTCTGCTTTTCGTAAGAGTGGCATTGTGTGCCGGTGAGAACAGAAGACAAGATTTACAAAACTGCATGCACACGGGGACTGGATGTAAAAAAAAAAAAAAAAGCAAGTGAGTGCTTATTCCATTATCCTTGATATAAAAGAATAAATAAATAAATGCATATTTCATCTTCTGCATGTGTATAATACATGAAGGGAATTAAGGCACTGGCTGGTCTGCACTTAATGTTGACCTGGGAGATGGTAACAATTCTGATCCTTGATTCACCAGATTGGAACCCATGACTTCATGGGCCCATGGAATGGAAGTCAAACAGTCTTAATTCATAACCTCTCAGCTATACTATTAGCGTCACATCACGTCAGATCTGTTGTGTGTGTTGTGTTGTGCAGAGTGGAAGTTATGTCTTCGGTGGTGATGCAAGTGCCTGTGCCTGTGCTGGGGCGTACGCGGGCAGAGCGCTATGACTCCCACCTGGCCCAGATCTGCTCCCTGGATGTGGACAAAGGCATCCGCCCCTTCCGCATGACCAGTGTCATCTGCACCATGGGTAAGAGTGTGTGTGTGTGTTGTGTTGTGTTGTATGTGTGTGTGTGTGTGTACTCTGTGTGTGTGTGGGAGGGGGGGGGGGGGTTGGGTTGGGGGGGGGGGGGGGGGGTGTGATGTGTGTGTGTGTTGTGTTTGTGGGTGTGACTGTGGTTTGTGTTGTGTTGTGTTGTGTTGTCTGTGTGTGTGTGCGGTGTGTGTGTGTTTGTGTGTGTGTACCTGCACTGTGTGTGTGTGTACCTGCTCTGTGTGTGTGTGACTGTGTGTGTGGGTGTGTGTGTATGTATGTGTATGTGTGTGTGTGTGTGTGTGTCACAGTGTGTGTGTGTGTGTGTGTTGTGTGTGTGTGTGTGTGTGTGTGTGTGTGTGTGTGTGTGTACTGTGTGTGTGTGTGAGTGTCTGGCGCGTGTGCATGTGTGTGCATATGTATTGTATATGACCTGCCAGTCGTGTCCAGTACTGAAATGAGGCCACGTGTGTGTGTGTGTGTGTGTGTGTGTGTGTGTGTGTGTGTGTGTGTGTGTGTGTGTGTGTGTTTCTGCACTGTGTGTGTGTGTGTGTGTGTGTGTGTGTATCTGCACTGTGTGTGTGTGTGTGTGTGTGTGTGTGTGTGTGTGTGTGTGTGTGTGTGTGTGTGTGCCCCCTGTCTGTCTCAGGGCCAGCCTGTGATGATGTGCCCACCATTGAGGAGTTGATTCTGAGTGGCATGAACATCTGTCGCCTCAACATGGCTCACAATACATTGGAGGTCAGTCCCGTTTTCACACACCTGTATAAGTAGATAGAGGAGATTAAGATGTATGCTTGTCTATACATATGTGTGTGTGTGTGGTGCATATTTTTTGAGTGCTAAATCTTGTTCTTTGTTAATAGAGAAAAAATGCAACTGGACGAAACGTTATGAAAATACATGGGGATGCACGCACACGTACACACATTCATGCAGACAAGCATGCATTTGCATGCACACACACACACACACACTTGCACACACACTCGCACACACACAGGCACACAGGCAGGCAGGCATGTTCGTATACACCTGCCTGGGCATGACGCACAACACACACACATGCATGCATGCACACACACACACACACACACACACACACACACACACACACACACACACGCACACACGCACACACGACACACACACACACACACACACACACACACACATATATATATTTACACTCCCAATACTTCTCTCTATTCATTGGGGGGGGGGGGGGGGGGTCTGTTTCTCGGTTAAAGCTCCGAAGTTCACCAATAGTGAGAATTTTACATATGAAGCCTTTTTTTTTTTTTTTACCTGACCGTTTATGTAGCCACAGTGCAACCTCAGCTGATACAGTTTGGAATTGAACCTCCCAATTTCGCTAGGGCTGTGGGGGAGGTAGGCTACCTCCCTGCCCTTTGCGATATTCAACTGTCTTGGGTTCTTTTGATGCGGGCAAGTCTGTAAGCACACAGGTGTGACTTGTTCAGAAGTCTTCTCTAAAATCTTCGGATCTGACTAGAAACCGAGGTCCCGTATACGAACACATGCAGAACATCTTGCGCACATGTTAAAACCCTGTTCCGCCTTTCGGAAGAGCAGGCCATTGTGTGCCGGTAGGAGCAGATGACAAAATTATAAAAAACCAGTATGCGCACAGGTGTGGTGTTAAGATACCATCCCTGAGGGGGAAAAAAAAAAGGGTAAGCGCTGCACTTGTGTTGACGCGCTCTCCTCGGGGAGAGCAGCCCGAATTTCACACAGAGAAATCTGCTGTGATATAAAGTGGTATACAAAAAATAATAAAATAAAATAAAAGACTTTGACATCCAGTTTGATTTACCTGTCAACCTGGGAAGAAAGGGCAGGGCTGGGAGTCGAACAACAGACCCTCACTGATGATGTGATAGGCAGGTGAACGTCTAAAACCGTCCTGCCTCCTTTCTTCTTCCTTCTTATATTAGTGGTGTTTTATGTAATAAATAAATGTTTTACTTTCTTACAGCTCACATTTTTTTGTTCCTTTCATTCCTCGGCTAGAGCTCTGAGGTGAACCAGTGATGAGATTTTGGGTATGTGACTGACTTTGCTCAGTGTGAAGGTAGCTGCATTCCAACTTCAGGGATGTAACCTACATGAGTGTCTCTTGTTGTTGAAATAAAAAGAAAATGGTAGTGGGTATATATAATATACATGTATTGTAGCCATCTGTGCATAGATCGTTCAAAGGGATTTTTTCCTGGAGTTAACATCAGTGCTGACTCCACTCTGCCCACAAGTCCTTCGGATGAGACTATAAACCGAGGCCTCAAGTGCGAACGCATGCAGAACATCTTGCGCACACGTTAAATCCTGTTCCGCTTTTCATAAGAGTAGGCCATCGTGTGCCGGTGGGAACAGATGACAAGATTTTACAAAAACTACATGCACACAGGGACTTGATGTAAAAATAAAAGCACATGAGTGCTTATTCGATGATCCTCCATATCAAAGAATAAATGAGATAATATAAAAAAAATGAAGATAAAAGTGGTGACTGTGGTGTGTTTGGTGTGCAGTATCACGAGAAGGTGATCCACAACATCCGAGAGGCGGTGCACAGCACCAAGTCCCCCTCCCCTGTCGCCATTGCCGTGGAGATCGCTGGCCAGGGCATCAGGATCGGATCCTTCCTGGAGGTGAGTGCACACGGGAGAACAGCTGCTCAAAGGTAAAGGCGTCCCATAACCTAGACGGTTGTAGGAGAGCGAGGCAGCAGAGACTTCAGCTATAGTAGTAGGCCTCCGTCAGTCGGTGTTGACTATGGAATTCGCGCCAAAAGACAGGTCATTTGTTCAGCGACAACGCCGGCTGTGGCTGGTCAGTCTGATGCGGGAGTGGCAGTCTCTGTTGCATCTGATGCAGATGTGGCCTGTTGAGGTGGCTGGAGTACATTCCTTCCACTTGGCTCTCTTTTGTTTGCTGCGTGTGGATCTTTTCTTCACCACACTTCAGCTGTTTGTGGAGAACACTGCGCTTCTCTAGGGGCCAGCATATTGAGGGTGGTGCCCATCTCCTCTCCCTCGCTGCTTTACCTTCCCTGACCCCAAAGAGAGCAGGTACCCATTGACAGCTGGGTGAACTGAGGGGACTACACTGAAGCCAAGGCGCACAAACGGTCACCCATCCAATTGGTAACCACGCTCCATGCTGCTTAACTTGACTTGGGGAAAGTGAGCACTCTGACCACTGAGCTATCCGCCCCCACAGAAAGGCTACTGTCATTCATAAACCACTTTGCTGCTGTTTTTCGGTTTGAGGTTGGTTTTGGGTTGGGTCTTTATTGGGAGATTTTTTTTGGCGAGGAAGGGTGGTGGTGGATTTTTTTCAAAGGGGGAAGGTGGTGATTGCAGCAACATAACCCTCTGCTGTCCCTATAGACTTAGTAACTGTGAAAATGTCATGCCTAAGGAATTAAATCCAAAACACATGCACGCCCACTACAGACATACGTCAATGAAAATATAAATATAGCGTCCAGGGTAACCATACTCCAATAGCCGTCTCAGAGGTCAGTAATTCAAGCGTCCGTATCCAGCATCAGGGTGATCTAACAGCAGTCAGCAGGTAATCTCCATAGCATCAGGGTAATTCCAAGCATCAGGTATCTAAGCAGGGTAATCTATAGCATGGGGTAATCTCCATAGCATCGGGTAATCCCATAGGATTAGCAGCGGGTAATCCCCATATCCAGGGTAATCTCCATAGCATTCCAGGGTAATCTCCATCAGGGTATCCCTCAGTGGTTGTTAGCAGCAGGGTAATCTCCATAGCATTGAGGGTAATCTCCATAGCATTCAGGGTAATCTCAGTATCCAGGGTAATTTCCACAGCATCCAGGGTAATCTCCACAGCGTCCATCCCTGTGTGTGTGTATTGCAGGAGCTGGGTCCGGAGGTGGCCTTCAAGAAGGGGGAGGAGGTGGTGCTGACCACAGAGGAGGCGTTGGAGAACCGCTGCGACCCCGCCACGCTGTGGGTCAACAGCCCCTTCTTCCTCAGGGAGGCCCAGCCAGGCCAGATCATCCTCCTCAAGGACGGCCTCCTGTCCCTCACCGTCAAAGAGAAAAGTAGGTCCTGGGGCGTCTCCTTGTATTTTTTTAAATTATTTTTTTATACCATTTTATGCACAGCAGATTTCTCTGTGTGAAATTCGGGCTGCTCTAGCGCATAGCCACAAGTGCAGTACCCATTATTTTTTTTTTTTCTTTTTCCTGTCTGTAACTTTGTATTTTGTACCACTTTATGTCGCGGCAGATTTCTCTGCGTGAAATTTGGGCTGCTCTTCTCCCCGGGGAGAGTGTGTCGCCACAAGTGCAGTGCCTACCCATTATTTCTTTTTTTCTTTTTCCTGTCTGTAACTTTGTATTTTGTATTTTGTACCACTTTATGTCGCGGCAGATTTCTCTGCGTGAAATTTGGGCTGCTCTCTCCGGGGAGAGTTTGTCGCCACAAGTACAGTGCCTACCCATTATTTTTTCTTCCCTTTTTCCTGTCTGCAATCTGTATTTGTTTACCTGTCAGAGTGGCTTTTTTTGCTGGTAGTAGGGTGTGATGGTCATGGTAAAGGTGTTCCATAACCTGTGCGGTTGTTGGGGAGCAAGGTGTCAGAGACCTCACCTTCTCTAGGGGCCAGCATATTGAGGGCGGCGCCCATCTCCTCTCCCTTCCCGCTTTACCTTTCCTGTTCCTAAAGAGGGAAGGTACCCATATACAGCTGGGTGAACTGGGGGACTGTCTGTACTGTCTTACTGTACTGTACTGTACTGTACTTACTGTACTGTACTGTACTGACTGCACTGTACTGAAGCCAAGGCACGCAAACGGTCACCCATCCACTTGGTAACCACGCTCGATGCTGCTTAACCTTGGCTGGGGGAAAGAGAGTGCTCTGACCACTGAGGGTATAGATAACAAATATACACTGTCTTGGATACTGAACCCAGCAGTGATTTGTCCTAAACATGTATGGTCAGTTTGGTCGTCTGGGAAAATGGGATGATGTTGGTTGACTCTGTTTGAACCTGAACATTTCCCCATTCGCTAGACCTTCAGCATGAAAAGCAAATGCACAGCATCAACAGAGCATTGGTAACCATTCAGAAAAATACACAGGGAAGCGTTGCAACCAACACATTGAAGGTAGTGCTGACTCCACTCTCCCCAAAAGTCCTTCCGATGAGACTGTAAACCAAGGCCCCATGTTTGAACGCACGCAGAATCTGCGCATACGTTAAATCTTGTTCCACTTTTCATAAGAGTAGGCCATTGTGTGCGTGGGAACAGATAAGATTTACAAAACTGCATACACATGGGAACTGGATGTAAAAAAGCACATGATCTTATTCCATTATCCTGATATAAAAGAATAAAATAAATAAATAAATAAATAGTAGTGTGTGATAGGTGAGTGTGAAAGTGACAAGAGTGTGCATGTTGATGCATGAGTGCTGGTGTAGTGTGTGTGTGTGTGTGTGGTGTGTGTGTGTGTGTGTGTGTGTGTGTGTGTGTGTGTGTGTGTGTGTGTGTGTGTGTGTGTGTGTGTGTGTGTGTGTGTGTGTGTTGTGTTGTGTTGTGTGTGTGTGTGTGTGTGTGGTGTGTGTTGGTAGTGTGTGTGTGGTTGTGGCGCGTGCGTGCGTGCGAGCAAGCAAGTGAGTCATTATTTGTTATCAACTCGTGCGTTCTCTTGCAGTGGAAGGGGGGCGTGTTTTGGCCACAGTCACCACGGAGGGCCTGGCCAGTAACCAGTGCCACATCCACATCCCCAAAGTGGTGCCGGCCCCCCTCAACAAGCTGACCGAGACTGACAAAACCGTCATCAAGTTCGCCATGGAACACAATGTAAGAAGTGAAAAAAGCACACTATTCTTTCATGGAACATGATGTAAGAAGTGAAAAATCACACTATTCTTCCATGGACCATAGTGTAAAAGGTAACAGTAAGGTGTCCCATAACCTAGGCGGAGGGGAAGGAGGCATCAGAGACCTCAACTTCATAATGTAAGAAGCGGAAAAAGCACACTACTCTTCCAAGGATCACAATGTAGAAGTGAAAAAAAAGCACACTGTTCTTCTATGGACCACAATGTAAAAAGCAAAAAAGCACACTATTCTTTCGTCAAACTGATGGATCAGATTCACACTCCTATCCATCCTATCTCAGGCTGCTTTTGGCTTTATCATGGACCATGAAATGTAAGAAGCGACGAGCACACTAACCTCCTGTTGTATTGACTGATTGATCAGATTCACATTGTATGTTTGATCTTATCTCGAGCTGTCATCAGCTTCACCATGGACCAGTATGTGAGAAGCAGACAGCATGTTGTTCTGTCAAACTGATGGATCAGATTCCCATTGTATCTTCCATCTTATCTCGGGCTGTCATCAGCTCTTGTGAAATTGCTTCTAGCTAGTGTAGAAGTAAAAAAGAAGAAGGGTTTGTTGTTGTTTTTTCCTGTGGTACACGTACGCCCAGTTTTACAAATGAATGGATGTGGGTTGTGGAAGTAGTGACATTCGGGGGGTGGATTGCGAAGAAGATGTGTAGCGTAAGTAGTAGCCCTCATGCAAAGTTGTGTCTTTGGGAAGCACAAAAACTGACACCAAGTGCAGGAGGAGAGAGCAACAAACTATGCTGAATGAGCCCTTGTGGCCGGCAAGTAATAACCAGTTGTGGCTAGATTAAGGGAAAAGCTACGTGCGCTTGTTCTGCTTTTATTTCAGTCCTTTTACTTTTTGATGGCTCCTCAATCAATGATTGGCAAGGGGGGGAGGGGGGGGGGTTGGTCCCCATTCCTCAGCTAGAGCTCCAAGGTTTATCATTGGTGTGATTCTGTGTATACACTGCTTTTTTCAACCATGAAGGTAGCTGCATTCCAGCTTTGGGGATGTATTCTAGGTATATTTGTGTTTCTGCAACCCGCTGAATGCCTGCTTGAATTACAGAATCTTTGACGTGCATATTTGATCTTCTGTGTGTATATATAGGTGAAGGGAATTAAGACACTGGCAGGTCTGCACTTGATGTTGACCTGGGAGATCATAAAAATCCTCACTTTTTATTCATTAGACACCTTGGAGATTTGAACCCATGATTTCATATACCATGGAACTGAAGTGGAATGGTCTGAACCACAGCCATAGTGTGTGTCAGGAGAGTATGAGGAAGTGGTATGAATTTTAATACTCTTATATGCTGCGGTTTCTTTGACAGTATAGAAAGGAAAGGGGAAGAGCAGAACAAAGTGCTATGAATTGCAAATCCTCATGATATATCTGGTTTGTGAGGAGAGGGAACTCCCAGTGGTTTGTGTAAGCATGCTTTGAATTCTCAGGTTAGATTCCACGTTTTTTCTTAAATGTTTATTGTCTTTTTTTTTCTTTCCCCACTGGTCATACAGAATTTAAAGAACAAACAGTTTAGATGGAGCAGATCTGCCTACCTGAACAATTTTGGGGAGGGGGGTATTTTTACCAAAAAGGTTACCTAAATAAGAAAATCTGCCTTTACCAATAAAAACAGTATTTAAAAACCACAGCAAAGATAATGGGAGAGTGAAATTGTGCTAAACTTTTAAGGAAATTAACTCTTTCATGGCGATTATTTCCCTTCTCTCCAATACATGAGAAGAAAGAAAGAAAGAAGAGAAAGGCAACAGCAAAACCAACAGAACACCAAGCACTCTCATTTTTCCCTGACATGCTGAAGCCTGAAGTGAGTTAATTACCATTTTTACCTGCAGATACCTGGTCTTCTCTGTGGGTGTGAGGACTTGGACGGTTTCCAAAACACAGCGCTGCTCCTAATTACCTGGAAAATGTACACACTGGGCCACCTGCCTTGCTCCTGACATTCAACTGTCAACTCTCATTCTGGCTTCATGTTCTTGGGCTGTCCAGATTTCCTTTTCTTGCCATGGGGGTAGGGGGATTATGGTAGAATAGGAATGCAGTTGAGAGAGAAAAGCACTGAACATTGAACAGATTTAATGTACATCAGCTTTGGGTCACGATGCATGGGGTTTGGGGGTGACAGACAGAGAGAGAGGGAGGGGGGTGGGCGTACTTTTCTTTTCTATGATAGACACACACACAGTTTTACAAATGCTTTGGATTAGTGGGGTCAGTGAAATTTGGGTGGGTGGATTTCTAAGTAGATCGGTGTAGCGTAAGTAATAGCCCTAAAAGAAGCTGTGTCTTTGTTAAAGAGCAAAAACTTAACACCAATTGCAGGAGCAGAGAGAGCAAGTGACAACCTGAAATAAAAACCTTGTGGCCGGCATGTAAAGACAGTTTTGTGGAGAAGAGGGACACCTGTAGTGGCTTGACTTTTTTTGGGGGGAAAAAGCTGTTCTTGCTTGTTATGCTATTATTTCAGTCCATTTTGTTTTCCATTGCTCAGCTAGAGCTCTGAGGTTCTCCAGTGGTGCGATTTTGCGTATGCAGCCTTTTTTGCCTTCATTTAAACAGCCACATTCCAATTTCCAGGATGCATGCTGGGTATGTTTGCGTTTCCATAACTGCCAAAACGTAAACATGATATACAGGATCTTTAACAGACATATTTGATCTTCTGCATGTCTATATACATGAAGGAAATTAAGGCAATAGCAGGTCTGCACTTGAAGTTGACCTCAGAGATTGTAAAAATCCCACCTTTAATCCACCAGATGTTGCCAAGATTTTGAACCCACAACTCCATGGAACTAAGGGATTGATGTTGAACTGTCTGAAGTAGGAGGCTAGAGCAGCCATCAATGATTCATGAATACAAGTCCAAAGGAATAAGCTAAAGTGGGAAAATCTGCAAATGTTCAGTGTGTTCAAAAGGATTCCCAGCTGTGTGTCCCAATGTCAGTCAGCAGCAAGAAAGTAACTCTAAAAACTCTCTTTGGGATATATGAGCTTCCAATGCATTCTTCACCCTTACTCCCCTCTCACTCCTTTATCTTCCCCTACTCATACATCTAGGCTACCAATGTATCACTGTCTAAATCATCTTGTGACGAAGCCCACAAACTATAAACAAAATCTAGATATCTGTGAATAAAAATCACACCAAAAAAAGGGCCTTGAAGCTGTAAAGCCAATTCATGTTTTGTAAATGCTTTCATGTCACACACACCCCTCCACAAGTATCTTCACATCCTGCCAATGAAAAAAAAACAAAAAAAATTAACTTGTCATTCTTTTTTCCTGTCCCAGAGAGACCTAATTTTTGCCTGGTGGGTGTGGTCATTAATTGGTTCTTTGTTTCTGTGGCAGGTGGACATGATTTTTGCCTGGTGGGTGTGGTCATTGATTTGATTGGTCGTTATGTTTCCCTGTGGCAGGTGGACATAATTTTTACCTGGTGGGTGTGGTCATTGATTTGATTGGTCGTTGTTTGTGTGTGGCAGGTGGACATGATTTTTGCCTGGTGGGTGTGGTCATTGATTTGATTGGTCGTTATGTTTCCCTGTGGCAGGTGGACATAATTTTTACCTGGTGGGTGTGGTCATTGATTTGATTGGTCGTTGTTTGTGTGTGGCAGGTGGACATGATTTTTGCCTGGTGGGTGTGGTCATTGATTTGATTGGTCATTATTTTTGTCTGTGGCAGGTGAAATGATTTTTGCCTTGTGGGTAAGGTTATTGATTTGATTGGTCGTTATTTTTGTCTGTGGCAGGTGGACATGATTTTTGCCTGGTGGGTGTGGTCATTGATTTGATTGGTCGTTATTTTTGTCTGTGGCAGGTGGACATGATTTTTGCCTGGTGGGTGTGGTCATTGATTTGATTGGTCGTTATTTTTGTCTGTGGCAGGTGGACATGATTTTTGCCTGGTGGGTGTGGTCATTGATTTCATTGGTCGTTACTTTTTCCTGTCTCAGGTGGACATGATTTTTGCCTGGTGGGTGTGGTCATTGATTTGATTGGTCGTTATTTTTGTCTGTGGCAGGTGGACATGATTTTTGCCTCGTGGGTGTGGTCGGCAGAGGTGGTGAAGGAGATCCGTGACATGTTGGGAGACAAAGGTGCCACCATGAAGATCGTGGCCAACATCGAGAACTATGCCGCCATCAGAAAGTGAGTGTCTGTTTACCGTACTGCTATCATAAAGTGAGTGTCTGTTTACCATGCTGCCATCAGAAAGTGTCTGTTTACCATGCTGTCATCAAAAAGTGAGTGTCTGTTTACCATGCTACCATCAAAAAGTGAGTGTCTGTTTACCGTGCTGCCATCAAAAAGTGAGTGTCTGTTTACCATGCTGCCATCAGAAAGTGAGTGTCTGTTTACAATGCTGCCATCGAAAAGTGAGTGTCGGAAAAAGACGAAGAAGAAAAAGAAGAATATGCAACAGACATTGTGGCAGGCAGGGAAGTCAAATCAAGTCCAGTCAAAAACACATAAATCATCCCATGAAGGGCTGTTACAATACTGACAGGCATATTGATATGGATCATCATCTCGAAAGACCAAAAAAAGCCACAGTTCATATTGGTTTAAACATTCCAAGATAACTTCAAATAAAAATTTATCAATAACACACACACATATACACACATGCATGCACACACACACGCACGCACGCACAAACACACACCAATATAGTCCTGAATACAGTGTGATAAAGACCATAGACTGGAAAAAAACATATAAACTTTACCATTCACAGTCACACACGCACACATACACACACGCACATTAAGGGTAAGGAAGGAAGGAAGACAGCCTGCAGCCTGCAGTGTTGTGTGTGTGTTTCAGCTTTGACTCCATCCTGGAGGAGGCGGATGGCATCATGGTGGCCAGGGGTGACCTGGGCATGGACCTGCCCCCAGAGAAAGTCTTCATCGCCCAGAAAAACCTCATCGGCAGAGCCAACGTCGCCGGAAAAACCCGTCATCTGCGCTGCCCAGGTTTGTGTCATAGTGTCGTGTTATGTCGTGTCGTGTTGTGTTGTGTCATGTTGTGTTGTGTTCTTGTACCAGTGGGGTTTTGGGGTGTGGGGTTTGGGTTGTTTTGGTGTTTTGGGGGGAGGGGGTGAACCTCGAAGTTCTAGCCAAGTAACAATGACAGCAACAAATGTGCACACAATGATTGTCAATAACAAAATTAATTTCATGTAAGAAGCAGATTTTTTTTTTTTATTCCTCAACTAGAGCTTTGAGGTTCATCAGTGGTAAGATTTTGATGTATGGGAATGTTTTGGTTTTTTTTCTTATTAATTGTATAGCTGTATTCTAATTTTGGGGATGGCGTCTATACATAATGCCTGTATGCATGTTTTTTGTATGTGTTTTTTAGGTTGTTTTTTTTAATTTGTCATTCAACCCTACTGGCACAAAATGGCCTAATCTTCCGGAAGGCATAATGGGTTTTTAACATGTGCACAAGTTGTTCTGTGTGCATTCGCACATATGCACGGGGCCTCATTTCATTTTCGGAATGCAGCTACCGTAGTGGTGGGCAAAAATGGGGATTTTTATGATCTCCCAGGACAACTTCAAGTGTAGACCTGCCAGTATTTTAATTCTTCCTTTATGTGTATGTGCACATGCAGAAGATCAAATATGCATGTTAAAGATCCTATAACTCATGTCAGCATTCAGTGGGTTACGGAAACACGAACATACCCAGCATCAATCTCAGAAGTCAGAATGCAGCTACCTTCAGGGTGGACAGAAACGGTTGCGTACGCAAAATCTGACCATTGGCCAACCTCAGAGCTCTAGTTGAGGAACAAAAAAAAGAAAATGAAAGACTTTTTTTATCACTTGTGTAAGCTTTCCTTCCTTTTTTTGGGTGGGCTTTTTTGTGTGTATTTATTTGTTCAGTTTTGTTTTGGGTTAGGGTTTGGGGGTTTTTTGGTTCGTTTTTTTTTTTTTTTTTACAAGAAAAGCAAAGTAAATGTCCCCTTAACTCTCCCTGTATAAAGATTTTAAAAAATGTTGTGTCATCCCAGGGACCATTTCACTCTGGTCCTGTGTGCTTGGTTGTGCTGTTTATGATTGATCGGTTGATTGACTGATTGGTTGGTTGTGCTGTTCATGATTGATTGATTGTGCTGTTCGTGGTTAATCGATTGATTGACTGATTGATTGCTGCTGTTCATGATGGATTATCAGTTGACTGATTGATTGTTGCCGTTCATGGTTGATCAATTGATTGATTGTGCCGTTCATGGTTGATCAATTGATTGATTGTTGCTGTTCATGGTTGATCAATTGATTGATTGTTGCTGTTCATGGTTGATCAATTGATTGATTGGGGTGTTCATGGTTGACGGATTGGTTGATTGTTACCGCTCATTGTTGACCAATTGATTTATTGATTGGTTGTGCTGTTCATAGTTGATGGATGGATGGATAGACAGATTGATTGATTGATTGATTGATGAATTGATGGATTGATTGATTGGATATTACCATGGCACAGATGTTGGAGAGTATGAGCAGTAACCCCAGGCCCACACGGGCGGAGGCCACTGACGTGGCCAATGCCATTCTGGACGGCACAGATTGTGTCATGTTGTCGCGGGAAACCGCCATCGGCAAAGCCCCTGTCAAAGCCCTGCAAGTCATTTGTTCCGTGAGTCTCCATCATAAATGTGGTTGTCTGCCCTTTTTTCTTTTTTTCTTTTTTTTTCTTCTTGTCCTCTTTCTTATCCCCCCCCCCCCCCCCCCCCCCCCCCCATTCTTTTGTCTTCCTGCACTCCTCTTTTTCTAACACACACACCATGCACGCACGCACGCACGCACACTCACACACCACACACACACATCACACACACAACCACCACACACAACACCACACACACACACACACACACACACACACACACACACACACACACACAACCACACACAAAACACAAAACACACACACACACACACACACACACTCTCTCTCTCTCTCTCTCTCTCTCTCTCTGTCTCTCCCTCCCTCTCTCTCTCTCTCTCTCTCTCCCTCCCTCCCTCCCTCTCTCTCTCTCTCTCTCTCTCTCTCTCTCTCTCTCCCTCTCTCCTCTCTCTCTCTCCTCTCTCTCTCTCTCTCTCTCTCTCTCTCTCCCCTCTCTCTCTCTCTCTCTCCCTCCCTCCCTCTCTCTCCCTCCCTCTCTCCCCCCCCCCTCTCTCTCTCTCTCTCTCCCTCCCTCCTCTCCCCCCCCCCTCTCTCTCTCTCTCTCTCTCCCTTTTTCCCCCTCTCTCTCTCTCCCCCTCTCCCTCTCTCTCTCAATTCCCCTGATGACTGTCAGATTGCCCATGAGGCAGAGATGGTGGTGCATCACAACACTCTTATACACATACCTCCCCCACTCCCACACCCCCCTCCACACAACCCCCCACCCCACACTCACAGAAACACACACACACACACACACACCTACACACACACAAACCCCACCCCTCACCCACACACACACACAAACCCACCCCTACACACACACACACACACACACACACACACACACACAACCCCTCCCCCCCCCCCCCCACACACACACAAACCTCCCCCCCCCACCACACACACACACACACTCAATTCCCCTGTGGTGGTTACAGATTGCGCGTGAGGCAGAGATGGCTGTGCACCACGACCACCTGTACCGCCAGCTGCGCCTGATCACGCCCCTGCCTGCAGACAGCGTGCACTCCACCGCCATGGCCGCTGTGGAGGCCGCCAGCCACAGCAAGGCCGCCGCCATCATCGTCGTCACCAGCACCGGCCGGTGAGAGTCGCGTCCATGTCGGAGGTTTTTTTTTTAGTTTTTTTTTTTGTTTTGGGGTGTGGTTTTTTTTTTAACACTTTCTACCCTGGGTACAGATTTATCCGTACCACGCGATCATCTCCCGTGGACCGGGTACCGGTTTATCCGTACCACAGCAGTTATTTCTCTTTCGCTTTCCCATTCTGTTCTGTTCTCACTTCGTCGTTTTAGCTTGTCGGCTTTAGATGCCACGTTAGTCGCACATCGTTCACAGCTAATTTGCATATAATTTGAGCGTGTTTTTGTTGTGTTTATTGTTGTTTTACGTGTCATATGCTTGTAGTATGGCTTTGGTATGTATCAGACTTTCACTGCTGACAAAGTAACAGAAGTTTTAAACGAGTTATTACGTTGCGGATAGAGATTGTGTTTTGGATAGAGATCGTGAGAGCTTTGAGTCTGGCGATACTAAAACTGTGTGCCGCTTGAGGAGCGAGATAGGAAAGGGAAAGGGATGAAAGGGAGAGTGATGTGTGTGTGTGCACATGCGTGTGTGTGTGCATACATTCGAATTTGCTCAAACCATACATTGTTATGGATTGCTTGTGTGTTGTATAGGTCGAATGCAAGCGCTTTGATTTGTTTTTACAAGATGTAGTGCTATATAAATTCCATGTATTATTATTGTTATGTTTATGTGGGATTTTTTGTTGTTGTTGAGGTTTTTTTTGTTTTGGGGTTTGTTTGTTTTTTAACCTCTTTACTGCGCTATTGACGAACAGCATTTGTCATAGAAACCGTCACCAGCAATGCTCAGTTGACGATCGCTGTTCGTCACCAGCACCGGCCTGTGAGAGTGATGTCGATGTCGTGATTTTTTCTGTTGAGGTTTTTTTTGTGTTATTTTAGTGTGTTTTTTTGTTTAACCTCTTTACTGCACTGTTGATGAACAGCGTTTGTCATAGAAACCGTCGCCAGCAATGCTCAGTTGTCTTGTCTTTTTTTTTTCTCTCTCTCTTTTGACAAACTTTTGTCTTATTTGGATATCTTGTCAGGTTTGTTTTTTTTCACAATAAGATTCATTCTGCTTGAATGTTTGTTCATATGTATTTTGACATGTCTGCTTTCTTTTCCCTTAGGGCTGGATCAAAAACAAATCTCTGTACTTAGTCGTTATCCTCATGACATATTGTTTCATTTCATTTTGGTTTTTTCTTTGGTAGCCGCATTCCAACTTCAGGGATGGTGTTTAAACACAACACCTACATATGTGCATGTGTTTTTTGGGTGTATTTCTTTATTTTTCATTTTGTCATCCATTCCTACCGGCTCAAAATAGCCTTCTCCTCTGAATGGACAGTACAGGTTTTAAAGTGTGCGCAAAATGTTCTGCATGCATTTGCACACGGGGCCTCAGCTTATAGTCTCATCTGAAGGACTTTGACATTCCCTCTGATTTTCTTGTCAAACTACGAAGAAAGGGCAAAGCTGGGAATTGAACCCAGAACTTTACAGTTTACTTAACCCTCTTGCATTCGGATTCTCTGAACACAAATTGCCCCTAGAGTTTGCATTCCATTATGAAATCAGGTCGGACACACATGCTCGCTCACATTTTTCCACCTTGTAAGTACATACCAGCAGCTGTAATGACTTCCAGGCTCTCACAGCATGCTTTATGCATGTGGCCTGATAGAGCTTTGGTATGTGGTAACAATTGGTGAAGTCACTGCGTGGTGGAAAACTGCTGTGTGTAAATCCTGGCAAATCACGGTTCAGGATTCAGGGGAGGGAACGATTAATCCTGGGTTGGGACTTAGAGGGTATTAATAAGCAGGCAGACGTCATAACTGTCCTGCAACCTTCCTTCTTCTTGAGGACGTATGTGATGTGCAGTCTGCATTGTGTGTGGGTTGTGTTGTGACCAGGTCGGCAGCCATGATCTCGCGCTACCGGCCCCCCTGTCTGGTCGTGGCGGTGACCAAGAGTCACCACACCGTCAGGGCTCTGCACCTCCACCGCAGCGTCTACCCCGTTTTACATGATGGTGAGTCTTTGTCTCCACCCCCTACTGTGAAGGGGGCGGGATAGCTCAGTGGTCAGAGCGCTCGCTTTCCCCCAGCCATGGTTAAGCAGTACAAGGCATGGTTACCAGTTTGATGACTGACTTTGCGTGCCTTGGCTTCAGTACAGTTCACCCAGTTCACCCAGCTGTATATGGGTACCTACCCTCTTTAGGGTCAGGGAAGGTTAAGCAGCGAGGGAGAGGAGATGGGCACCGCCCTCAATATGCTGGCCCCTAGAGAAGCTGAGGTCTGTGATGCCTCGCTCCCCTACGACCGCCTAGGTTATGGGACACCTTTACCTTTACCTTTTACTGTGAAGATGAGAGAGACAGACAGAGGGAGAAAGAAAGAAAAGGAACAGAGAAAGACAGACAGACAGATAGAAGAGAAAGAATGAGAGAAAGACTGAGAGTGATAGAAACAACCGTCGTTGGCAGTATATTTTAACCCATTTGTGGAGAAATGGGGGAGGAGGGGGTTGATGCGATCAGTTTGGTTGTTCATGAACTATATTTGAAAATCTCTCGCCATGCAAGAAAAATGCAGCAAAAAGTGATCAAAGTCAGGACAGGACAGGACAGGTCAGGACAGGACAGGATAGGTCAGGACAGGACAGGATAGGTCAGGACAGACAGGACAGGTTGGGTCAGGACAGGTCAGGTCAGGACAGGTTGGGTCAGGACAGGACAGGTTGGGTCAGGACAGGTTGGGTCAGGACAGGACAGGTTGGGTCAGGACAGGACAGGTTGGGTCAGGACAGGACAGGTTGGGTCAGGACAGGACAGGTTGGGTCAGGACAGGACAGGTTGGGTCAGGACAGGTTGGGTCAGGTCAGGTTGGGTCAGGTCAGGTCAGGACAGGTTGGGTCAGGACAGGTCAGGACAGGACAGGACAGGATAGGTTGGAACAGGACAGGTCTTCGCCCATAGATTCGAACCTTTCCCCTCTCATTTCCAGCTGCCAGTTGTGACGAGTGGATGGCTGACGTGGATTTCCGGATCCACCACGCCATGAAGATCTGCAAGCAGCGCGGCTACTTCCAGACGGGGTCCACCTGCATCCTGGTGACGGGCAGCTCTCAGGGGGCGGGATGGACCAACACCATCCGCACCATCGTCGTCCCCGACCTGGACCACCAGCCACAGCACTACGTCAACATCAGCAACCAGGCACACCTCGGCATCTGAGAGCAGAGCAGCAGAGATTGGAGAGCAGCTTGGCTGGGTTTCACTTTGCTGGGCTGGGTTTGGCTGGGCAGGGTTTAACTTTGCTGAGCTGGGTTTAGCTGGGCTGGGTTTAACTGAGCTGGGTTTGACTTTGCCGGGTTGGGTTTGGCTGGGCTGAGCTAAGCTGGGCTGGGCTGGGTTTGACTTTGCTTGGCTGGGTTTAACTGAGTCAGGCTGGGCTGGGTTTGACTTTGTTTGGCTGGTCTGGGTTTAATTGGGCTGGGTTTAGCGGGGTTGGGTTTAACTGGGCTGAGCTAAGCTGTGCTGGGTTTAACTGAGCTGGGTTTAGCTGGGTTGGGTTTGACTTTGCTGGGTTGGGCTGGGTTTGACTTTGCTGGGCTGGGTTTGACTTTACTGGGTTTAACTGGGCTGGGTTGGGCTGGGTTTGGCTTTGCTGGGCTGGGTTTGACTTGCTGGGCAGGGCTTAACTGGGCTGGGCTGGGTTTGACTTTGTTTGGCTGGGTTTGACTTTGGCTGGGTTTAGCTGAGTTGGGTTTAACTGGGCTGGGCTGGGCTGGGTTTTACTGAGCTAAGCTAAGCTGGGCTGGGTTTAATTGAGCTGGGCCGGGTTTGACTGGGCTGGGCTGGGTTTAACTGAGCTTAGCTGGGTTTGACTTTGTTTGGCTGGTCTGGGTTTAACTGGGCTGGGTTTAGCTGGGCTGGGTTTAGCTTTACTGGGTTTGACTTTGCTGGGTGGGCTGGGTTTAACTGGGGTTCAGCTGTAGGGGGTTTGGTGTCACTGCCTGGTCACAAGGGCATTTTGTCTGTCTGGTCCTTTGTGCCTGTCTTGTTCTTTGTGCCTGTCTTGTTCTTTGCAAGTTTTTTGGGTTTGGGGGTGTTTTTGTTTGCATTTTTCTGTTTGTGTGTTGCTGTGATTATGAGTGGTGGTAATGTGGCATGATGATTATGTGGCAGTGTTAATTATGTGGCAGTGATAATTATATGGTAGTGACGTGTGGCAGTGATGTGTGGCACCTTTGCTCAAGGAATTGGGTCCTGAATCACGAAAGAGACCAAGATGATTGTGCACTGCTATAAAATTTTATTTATATGGAACCAGGTGTTGTTCTGGACCATCATGCATACATAATTATGATTATTTGATCCGTTTTTACACAATGAGTCTTTACTGCGGGCAGCGGAAAGGAGAGAGGCCCAAAAAAGGGGGAGGTAGGGCCGCTTTGTCAGTTCTCACTTTTCATCAGAAAATGGAATCTGTAGGCATTAAATTTTCTAATTATGTGCTTGAAAAGGTTAGCTTTGATTAGAAAAATGTGTTTTTAAAGTACTTTACTGACTTGCTAATAATGTGTTAGTTAGCTAGAGTTGTGGGAAAACTTGAAACTCAACTTTCTCAGAGTGTGAAATTGTTGTGTCACCCATTTCAGACACCCATAACTTTGTAAACTTTAGAGGTAGAGCAATGAATCAGACATCAAAAGGAAGGTAATGATCTGTAGATTTCAGGAAATATAACAGCTCAGTTTGACCTGTTTATACCTTAGGACTCCTTCTGTAAAAAAAAATAGGTCACATATAAATATTTGGGTCAGGTTTATGGTGGGTTTGGGTTTGTTTGGGGGGAATTTTCTTGTTAAAGTGCAAGTCTTCATGTATTTGCAAAGGAGTCATCAAGATTTTATTTCAGCAAATGAGGTGAAAAGCAAATCAGTGAAGCAGACAATGCTTACTGAGTTTTAAAACATTTGTCGTCCCTGAAGTCAGAATGCGGCTACCTTATTTGTGGGCAAAACTGGTCACATACGCAAAAATCTCACCATGTGTGAACCTCAGAGCTCTAGCCGAGGAATGAAAAGAGGAAAAAGATGTTTGTCGTTCGTTACCATAAAATGGTTTGCCCGTTTTGTCTGGATATGGTCAGCTGATTCTGAACCAGTAAAAAGGCAATTCAAAACAAAATGTGAAAATTTTCATGCAACTTTGCTATTTCTCACGAAAGCACGTTTTAAGAGCGTTCAAAAAGTATAAATTATTTCAATATAACATTACCAGTGCTGTCTGAAGTGTTGTGTTCGTCTTCCTCTGTCATTGAAAGAATAGAATATTTTGGTCAGGGGATCAGCAGATAGTGTGATATTGGAATACTGTCATTGAAACCTGGTTCATTGTGGAAGACAAAAGGTGAATCTCAACACAGACCATGATTGAGTTATCCAGTTGTTGTTTCTTGGTGATTTGTTCCGCTGTTCAGATACTGCAGGGCAGTCAGACAGGCCTCCCAAATTTTGCTCAAAGGTGTGCGGCAGTCTGAGACATAATCGGATAATGGCTTCTGGGCCTCTTGGCTAAGAGCAAAGTGTAGGCATAATCTCTGTGAACGAGTGTACTGCTCCAGTCTGAGACATCATGGCTTCTCTGCCTCTTGGCTAAGAGCAAAGTGTAGGCATAATCTCTGTGAAGGGGTGTACTGCTCTTGGATGCTGGGCTTTTGTTGTCTTCTAATACATGTATTGGAGTTTGATTTTGTGAAAGTATCATCAATATTTTGATCAGTTATGTGCATTTTTGTCAATTGTTGAGTTTGTGGGATTCTTTTTGGTGTGGCTGTAAGTTACGTTGTGCCAGGTAAAATGCTATATATCCATTATTGCAGAATTGATTTGTGACACAGCATGCCTCGATTTGACTACATTGTGTGTTTTATTTGCTATACTGAAAGGGAAACATGGCTCTATGCTGAAAGGGAAACACGGCTAGTCTCTGTTGTTTGTGAAGAAAAGCAGGCAAACACCCAGAACTCAGTGATGACTGTAAACCAGGCAGCCTTTCCCACTGCTGTGATGTGACTTTGAGTGGTAGGTGACCTTACCAGTAAGGGGGGAGGGGGGGGGGGGATGAAGTGTGTGTTCATTTATATTCTCTTTTTTTTCTTTCTTTTTTTTTTCTATTCCTAAATTCCATGGTGCATATCTAGATTCCCTGTCTGTGAATTGTGTTCTTTTGTGTTTGGAAAAGGGGGTTAAGTTATTTTTACATAAAAAAAATTTTTTGGGGGGGTGGTTGTCCCTTTTGACTTCCTGAACAAACAAACAGTGGTCATAACTGCAGAAAGTGAAATTTAAATCTGTAAATTGGCATGAGACTTCTACCTTCTTGTTTGTGGCTTTGAAATAGTTGTGTGTGTGTGTGTGTGCGTGTGTGCGTGTGTGTGCGTGCGTGCGTGTGCATGCGTGTGTGTGTGTGTGTGTGTGTGTGTGTGTGTGTGTGCGCGCGCGTGTGTGTGCATGTGTGTGTGTGTGTGTGTGTGTGTGTGTGTGTGTGTGTGTGTGTGTGTGTGTGTGTGTGTGGAATCTCCTCTACTGTAAACCTTACAGCTTACAACCGCGCAGTGCCTCTAATTCACTGTAGAGAAAAGGATGTAGACTAGATCTGCTAAATTGAAGGCATTAGTGTGTGTTTCAGCGTGTTTTTTGCTTGCATCGTGTCAGCTGATGAAGTTTTGCAAATGAACTCTGTGTGTGTTTGACTGAGCTCAAGAAAATGCCATAATTTCCCTATCCATGTGAAAGGTGCTTCATAATAATATATAATTTTTTTTTTAACTCTCTGGTGTTTCCAAGTTATTACTGACAGACTCCTTTTATTTTTAAGTAAATCTGACTTTCTAGACACACTATGCCATGGCATTGTCCATGTGGTTATAAGAGAGAGTGAGCTTACTGCATAATGAAAATACCCCACGCTTAGTGCATAATGAAAATGCCCCAGGTCTGATAGCACACAGCATGAAACAGTCACATGGTTAACATGGCTATAAAAGAGAAAAGAGCTTACTGGGGATAGGAGTTACCAAGGGTCCTCTCAAGGCCATAAACATGTTAGTTGTGTCATACTTACTGTCCTGATGTTTTGTAAACAGTAGATACAAACAAAGACTACCATTTCAACCTCTTTTGTGTGCTGAAAGTGTGTGTAGAACTAGGAATGTTCATGATGGATAATTATCCAATTTTTTTGCCATAATCACAAAGAATTGTTTGGCGTTTTTTGTTTTTTTTTTGACAGCTGTGTGTTTTAATGAAATGAAGCATGGTTGTCGCGTGTTCAGTCAGCCTGTACAAGTTTTCATCATCAGTCACTGTCATGCCCATGCTGATCCATCACATTCTGTTTACTCTCTGGCAACGACTGTTGCCGAATTAAAGAAATCATCTGGTCTTCCTGGCCCTAGGTTGGCTCAGTGTTGTTGTACATTGGCTGTCTGTCAACTGTGGATATTGATTGTAGGCTTTCTTCTGAAATCTTCTGCTGTTGGGGGAGACCAAGGTCCTCAGGAGTGTTGAGTATTGAATAGTATTATATGTGTGTGTGTGTGTATGATTGCCGCTGTGTGTGTGTGTGTGTGTGTGTGTGTACAATTGCCGTTGTGTGTTGGTTGCATTGAAAGAACGCAGACAGGGGATGGGAACAGGGCTGTGTTTGTAGTTCCAAACTGGTGTTTGTTCAGAGCTTGTCTGTCAGCAGTAACTGTATTTCCTGACACCTGTGTTAGCAGTAACTGCACTGTCACTGATGTCGGAATAAATCCCACTAATTTTCTCCGCACCAGTCATGGATGAGAGATCAGGGAAATCAACTTGTGTTCTGGAATACTGTCCATCCATCTTATGCTTCTTTTGATTTTTTTTTTTTTTTTTTACATAAAGTATTTAGCATCGTGCTGATATATGAAAGATTATTTGCCAACAGTATAGGAGAGCTGACATGGCCGTGATGTGTGAGTGTACTAATTATGATATTGATCATGTCCAAAGCTTTAAGTTTTTTCTTGTTTTTGTCTATGAGGTAGAAAATGTCTTTTCAATTTTTGTTGTTGTTGAGTTTTTCTCTGCCGGTTGTGTGATAGAAGAAATAATTATTGATGCTGTGTATGATGAAATTATTGTTTACATCAGACATCAGGCCATGTGCACAATCAGCTTTATGCGATTGTTTTATTTTTGCTGTTTTTATTTGCAGGTTTTTTTCTTACGTTGTCCGGTTTTGCAAGGGCACTGCTCTACATGGGGTTTGTGCCCAGTTTCGTGATTCAGTCATTAACTTTGCTGTTGTTTTGGTCATGTTTTCAGGTCTGTACAGTATTTGAAGTCATACATTCATTTTCCCCCTCTGATGGGGCTGTTAGAGGCCATAGGCTGTGTGTTATATGAAATGAAATGATAGTGTGATGGAAGATTGTGGTGATTGTAGGGCTTTAGTTTTTGTGTTCGTGCATCTTAGTCATGGGGGGCAGGATAGCTCAGTGGTCAGAGCGCTCGCTTTTCCCAAGTCAAGTTAAGCAGCGTTGAGCTTGGTTACCAGTTGGATGGGTGACCGTTTGCTTGCCTTGGCTTCAGTACAGTCCCCCCAGTTCACCCAGCTGTAAATGGGTACCTGCCCTTTTAAGGGTCAGGGAAGGTAAAGCAGCGAGGGAGAGGAGATGGGCTCCGCCCTCAATATGCTGGCCCCCAGAGAAGCCGAGGTCTCTGATGCCTTCCTCCCCTACGACGACCTAGGTTAAGGAACACCTTTACCTTGCATCTCAGTCATAATAGTCTGTTTATATTGCTTATGTGTATGTATTTGTGTGCGAATGTATTTGGAAAATATTATTGAGCAAATATACTTATATTCATCTTTGGGTGAATTTTTGCATGTATTAAAGGATGAATTTTTTTTATTGTATTATAGGACAGATTTTTGTTAATAGTGGGTGAATTTTTTAACTTATGTTTAAAAAGGATGGATTTTTGTATGTGTTATAGGGTTGGGTTTTGTTATGTATTTTAGGGTGGATTTTTTTGTGTTACCTTTTTTTTTTTTTTTTTTTTCTATCCCACCTGAAAGCACCCATACTCCAGGGAAAGGGAGTTTGAAATTGAAAAGAAGATAAGAGGCTACTAATGTAAGAGAGACGGAGACTGAGCATAAGACAACATAAAAAAAAAACCTTGATTATATGATAGCAAGTCTGATAGCTGTGGAGATTCTTCGAGGGGTGGGGTGGGGTGGGGGGGGCCTTCATTTGGCAGCCCACAGTGCCATGCTCTAGGGTTCTAAGCATCTGTAAAAGAGTGTCCGCTGTGTTTTGCCTTTCTGTTCGTAAAGTGCTTGTGATAGTTCGAACTTGTTTTTGTTGGGGGGTTTTTCCTTGCCAGAAAGGGACTGTAGGTTGTTTGGCTTTCTTAAGACTGCATCTTACCTCCTAGTGAAAATAATCCACAGGTTGAAATCCTTGGCTCGCCTCCCATCTCATTTCTTGAACAAAGAACAAGATCAGCATACACATAAAGCTGAATGACTCTCGTCATAGAAATACATCCATGTTCTTTACCAGTTTTGGGGGGTTCATTTTTTTTACAAGCTTTCACACAAATCCTTTTTTGTTTGTTTAGTAATGTATAGAATGCGTTTATGTATATGCCAGTGTTGTAAGCATGTAGTTTTTAAAAGAAAGGAGAAAAAAAAGCTTTTCTGTATCAGGATTTTTGCTTTACAGGTTTGTCAGAAACAAACAAAATGTTGATGTGTTATTGGAAAGTGTTTTTGTGAGAATGATGATAATGATAATAAGCTAGTAACTGAGAATGAAATTTTATTTCACTAATGACTCGGGTAATGAGACCAAATCCTTTATAGGGCCATTGGGGTCAATGCGGGCTACAAACAACATGAAATGAAGTGTGATTCTATACTTTTATTTGTTTGCGTGTGTGTGTTAATAAAGTTTGTGTAATGGTGTTGGATTCAGTTGAAGATCTCGCTTTTTGCCAAAATCAAGGCTGTGCTACGCATTTGGTTTTCTGCTGAAACTTTCTGTTCAAGTTATTCCATTTTTGTGAACTAGAACCAAGCACTCCTGGGAACAGCAGAATGTGAAAGGCAGTAAAGCGTTTTAACTCTTTGAATTCTTCTTCATCATCATCAACCGTTCAGACAGCAGCACATATGAGGGAAAATACATTGCACTGCCGTTAAGCGCCTGGCAAGTCAGGCCCAGCACATTCAATTTCGGCGTGGGAGAGAATTTGTTTCTTAAAATCTTTCTTGTAAAAAAGGCAGGAGAATGGACCAAGAAAGCAGAAAACAGACAAGAAGTTGACAGGAAGAAAAGAAAAAAGGCAAAAACAAAGAGAAGGATAGAAAAGAGGGAATTCCTAGTACAAAATTTCCAGAAGGTGGGGGTGCTAATTGTACTGACAGGCCCCCGGCATCCCCACAAGAGACTCGTTTAAATGAAGCGCTCATTTTAGAATGATAATGATAACAAAAGAATGGGGATGTGGGCATGTGTGTGTGTGGAGGGGGTACATACCATTTAAACAGGATTAGGTCATTACCTTTCACAAAAACAAAAAATGCAAGGCAGCAAGTGAATGGGGGAGGGGAGGGGTGGACAGGTTTGATCCTTGAGGAAGAGGCCTTTGAGATTTGACCAAGGTTTTTTGTTGCCGATTGTGTGGGGTTTTTTTTGTTGTTTTTTTCATTTCATGCAATCATTTTCTTTTTATATTATGTAAAATCACACACACACATATACACACACACACACACAATTAAGTCCTGTTCCGCTTTTCATAAGAGTAGGCCATTGTGTGCCGATGGGAACATAAGATTTAGAAAACTGCATACACACGGGGTCTGGATGTAAAAAAAAAAAAAAAAAGCACCATTATCCTCGATATAAAAGAATAAATAAATTAAATTAAATAAACACTGATTTGCATACCATATGCTGTAGAGGCCTCATCAAGGTGATATACCAAGTTGACCAGCCCTTGCTCTTGTCCAGCTAGACTGTCAAGGTCATTGGCAAATCGTAACTTTGTAATTGTCCTTGCTCTAACTGACTATGATAGAACACACATACTATGTGGAACAATCCCCCTTATGACTGAGTGGGTTATGAAATAGGAAACGAATCAAATGCTTTCCGTCTAAATGTTTGACTTTTTATGTTGATTTTTTTGGTACCAGACATGATGATGTTTGTTTCTGTTTGGGGTGTCCTTACTATATTCTGCAGAGGATGGTCGATTTTGTTGTTGCTAACTGATATCAATTAAAAAGAAAATGCTAAAAACTGGTTTTCAAAATAATGAGATTGGTATGGTCTTGGTAAGAAAAGAGAGAGAGAGAGAGAGTCGCTTATATGCAAGGAAAAAAAAATCATTTTTCCTCATCCTTTGCTTTAAATATTAACTCCCACCCCCCACCCACCCCCCTAAGAAAAATGTTTCAAACCAACAACATACACATCCGAAAACAACATAAGCAAATGAAAATATAAGCACCCAGTTATTGCATCTACAACATTTTGGAAAAAAAAAAGATAAATCAATCCGATCAGGGAGAAGCAAAATTTGAAAAGATGACCCCCCCCCCCACCCCCCCACCCCAAAAAAAAAAGAGAGAAGAAAGGTACAGTGTAAAATGTCCACAAATCAATGGCATTTCTATAATTGAGGGCAAGTGGAGGAGTTATGAATATTTGATGGAAGCTGCTCTGATAGGCTTTTTTTTTAAACACAATGTTGAACAGTGCTGACCTTTGGTATTCATTTTGTTTTCATGATTTTATCAAGTCGTTCATAGCCCCATCAGCCATTTCGGCCACATCAGGGATGTCATCTTTTAATTCCAGTAATTCACATTAACATTCCCTTCAAGTTAAAAATCAGAATCTCCTAATCCCCTCAAATATGCAACACTTGTCAACGTATCAGAATTCCATATTGATGACCAAGTATCTTAATCAGGTCATTCCTTGAGGCAAATTGAACAAGGAGTGCTAAGAACGCCAGCCATTCCTCTTAACATCCCCAGATTTTGGGGTTTTTTAAAGCGCAATTGCTGGTGTTTGACTTGAAGCATGTATGTGTTTTGTGTATGCTTGCTATGGGAAAATGAGAAGCAACTTTTAAATGCAAGGCTGACAAAAACAAAACAAAAAACAAATAAAACAATAAGAACAAGAAGCAGATCCAATTCCTTCTGTTTATAAATGTCTTCGAAGTGATTTATTATTTCCACATGAACATAAAAAAAACACTTTGGCAACAAACTTAAAACACATTAACAGCATTAACTTCAACACACAACATCAGGATGACAACAAAACAAAACCACATCACCATACCCACGGAAAGAAAACACAACAGAAAGCACACAAGAAGAACATCGAGCAAGAAATGAAGAACAATCTTTTTTTTTTTAAAACCTGAAAACTCCAAAACACACAAAAAAATGTTGTGGCAGCACAAGCAGCCTTTGCAGGCAATAGCAGAGGTATGGAAGAAGACACTGTGCAGAAAACTACTCTACGAGAAACTTTTTAAACGACTATTCTATTCCGACAACTACTCTACCAGAAAAGTATAAAGGTATCTTGCCTGACCATGGAAAACACATGGAGAAGGCAGAACCTACTATCTACAGGCATGCACATGCGCGCTCCCACACACACACACACACACATAATGTGAACACAAAGCAGGCAGCAAAGGTAAATCTATGCACGTGCGTGATTGAGTATTAACAGTATTGCCTGAAGCCAAGGCTTTCACTTTTCCTCATTCAAAACAAATACATCAGTCCTCTCTAATAAAATGAACATTTTGTTTTTGTTGGATTTTTGTTGGTTTTTTTGTTTGCTTTGTGCCTCAGCTACAGATCCGAGGTTGACCAATGGTGAGATTTTATATATATATATATATATATATATATATATATATATATATATATATATATATATATATATATATATATATAAACAAACTTTTACCCAACATTAAGGTAGCCGCATTCTGACTTCGGGAAGAACAAAGTTCTTCATTTTCTCTAGTGTCGACTTTGTCAACCTGGAGAGTAGAGCCACACTGTCACAGCAAATGCCACACTGCCTGAACTATTCCACTTCTCATTCTACGCCTGCAAACAATTCACAACAGTAAACACTTTCCAGCTAATCCAAATTCAACAAGAAAGGCCACAGAGGCACACAAAAAAATAATAATAACACTGCAGAATAGACATCTCTGGCAATCTTCAGTGTTTGCAATCTCACTATCTCGTAACCAGAATACCACACTACCACTGGTGACTAGATATAACAGCTAAAAAGAAGAGAAAATGAAGTTACCGTTTGAATAAAGAAAAACAACAAACAAACAACAAAAATAGAAAAGAAACAAGGCAGAACCAGTGAGAAGCAGAAAAGAGGAAATTTGAAGCAACATTTTTTTTTTTTTTTTTTTTTTGCTCCAAAAAGGCAGTGATACTAATTGGTTTCTAGTGAAATCGTCCCCATCACCACCATGTGGATGTATGCATGTATGTATACATGCTTGAGCATCTCTCAACTTTGTGTTCCTCCACATGTGTGTAACAACAGAGGTTGAAAGGAGGGGGGGAGGCATATTAAATACAGGGTTCATCAATTCACAGAAAAATCCATTTAAAAAAAAATGTGAAGAAACCGATTACACAACAACCGATACTGGGGTAAAATAAAGGGTTCACAAACACACACAGAACAATCCATCCCAAAAAAGTGAAGACTTACAACAGAGGGGTAAAATAAAATAAAAGGGTAGATCAACACACTGAGCAATCTACCCAACAGTGTGAAGAATTACACGCAAAAAAATCAGGGGTAAAATAAAGGGTAGATCCATTCATAGAATAATCCACCTAAAAATGTGAAGAATTGCAACAAACAGTAGGGGTAAAATGAAGAGTAGATCAACACACAGAACAATCCATCCAAAAATGTGGGGAGGAAAAACTGATTAAACAACACAACAGAGGAGTGAAATAAAGGGTTCAACAAACACATCGAACAGTCCACCCCAAAATGTGAAGAAACCCATTACAACAACCAATACTGCGGAGTAAAACCGACATTCCAAAACAGCTCTGGTACATGTACATACAACAAAAGCCATAAAATATAATATTTTACACAAGATTTGTCAAATAAAAAATCTGATAATTTGTACAACATGGATTCAAAGGTCCAAGGTATATATAAATATATATATATATATATGTGTGTGTGTGTGTGTGTGTGTGTGTGTGTGTGTGTACACACACACACACACACACACACACACACATGCTAATGTTTGGGTACATTGTGTGAAGTTACACATCCTTTAAAGTTACTAAAAGTTATACATTACTGTTCAGTGGTTGGTGATAACTGATTTTTTTTTTTTTTTAATACTTTGAACGTGTGGTCAGTATTCATCCTTCAATACATATCTTTACAATAGAAAGTACACTCTGTATAGTACAATAATAAATAATAGAATGCTGCACTTTCAAAATTAGTTCTCAATCCAAAATGTTCATTGTGTATACTACATACATGTGTCCTGATTCAGCAATGTCAGAACCATTTCTAGTTAAAAGTCTGTCCCGAGCCTAAGGCTCATCAGGCCGGTGCTTATCCCGGTTTCTGTGGCGCTAAGCGACTGAGAGTCATAGACTCCCCCCTGGATAGGACGCCAGTCTATCGCAGGGTTAACCCCCCAACACAAGGTTGGTACCCCTTTTACACCTGGGTGGGGTGAGAAAATAGCCGTAAAGTGCCTTTTCCAAGGGCACAACGCCATAGCCGACAGCTGGGATCGAACCCGCAACTTTTAGATTACGAGTCCAACGCCCTAACCACTCGACTACCGCGGCGGCAGAACCATTTCCAGACCGACAGAAACTGAACAGGACTGGTGCAACTGCTTTTCAGTTCCTTCCACTCATAACAAGCAAAACACAGCGTTCTCACACAACATGACAAGAAATAAATAAAGGAATATTCATCCATAATAAAAGCAATCAAGGAATACATAATCAGCTAACCACATAACACACACGTGCACAAGCATGCACACACACGCACGCACACGCACGCACACACACACAAACACGCACACACACCTCTTACACACACATGCTCTCACACACACACCCTTACACACACACACACACATAGACATGCACATGTACATATATGACAATTTAAGATCCATGCTTTATTATGATTATTTGGGTTGTTGATACTTTTTTTAATTTTTGGAAAAAGGGGAAGGAAGGGGGGCGTATAGATTTAAGCAATAGATGTATTCATCGTTACCATTTATCTATTGTCCTTATTCGGAGTTACTAAAATTGCCCAGTCTGCCATTGTTAGAGCCTGGCTGAATGCCCGGTGTTATATCCTGAAAGGAAGTGTGCAGTACAATACAGTACAATACAATACAGTGCAGTACAGCACAGCACAGCACAGGGCATCACAGCACAGCACAGCCTTGTCACATAGTTTCACATCTAGCTACACTTTCATAACATCATTGCCATCATTTTCCCCAGATTTTTTGTTTTGTTTTGGTTTTTGTATTTTTTTGTTTTTTGTTTTTTGGTGAGGGGTGGGGGTGGTGGTGGTGGTGGTTTTGAGCAGCTTTTTGTTGTTGTTTCTTGTGTTGGTTTTTTTTTTTCTTCTTTTCTTTTTTTTTTCCCTTCCCACACACATTAACAGATTACGTCAGTAAACTCCCCAACAACTAAAAAAAGAGACACCAAAAAATCCAACATGCACATTTTTGTGGTTTCTAGGGAAGAGCACTATCTATACTACTAATAAAGTCAACAATCATAAAACCAAACATAACTCCTGGCAATATTGCTGCAGACAACAACACTAGTCCTGACCTAATACCACGACTAAACAAGGAAAAAGCACAACATAATCATAACATAAAAGCAAAAACAATAATCATCACCAATATTAACACTGCCGACCTTGACTCACAAAACAGCAAACAAATACATGACAAAGCAGGAACTGAAACTCCAACCGTTTATCTTACCGTCCCCCTACACAGAAATATCTATTGTGTCTTTTCCGTCAGTTAGGACACAATGGCTGCTCACATTTCCTGAACACACTTTGATTACGGATGAACCAGGATGCTTTACAGATCGAACAGTCTGATAAAGTTTCAGTTATGAGCTGAAGAGGGCGGGCAGAGAGATGCATGGATGCCATTTATGGACAATGTGGGGAAAACGTGTTTAGTCACACAGAAAGACAGTTCCTCATTCAATATCTTTGACGTTTCTGTTGACTCACTTAGTAAGTAGTCAGATAAACGATGTGGGGAAAAGGTGTTTAGTCACTGAAAGTTCTTCATTCAATCTCTTCCACGTTTCTGTTGACTCACTAAGTAAGTACTGTCAGATAAATGAAATGAAATGTAAAAAAAAAACAGATACAAGAAAACCACATCTGCACCAGTGTGAGAGCTCTTCTGTTGGTCTTCTGTCACTCTTCTATCGGTCTTCTGCTGTTGGTCGTCTGTCGGTCTTCTGTCACTCTTCTGTTGGTCTTCTGTCGGTCTTCTGTCAGTCTTCTGTCAGTCTTCTATCACAGCCAACCACAACCAATTCACTCTTTCATACAACCGGCCATACCACCAATCTGGACTCTAACCAAACCTCTCTTTTTTTTTTTCTTTTTTAATTTGCACACAGCAGGACACATCATCCTCAGAAGACAGGAAAAAAATAAAGCCAATACTAAGACAGCCAGCAAACATGAAAAGCCAATCTGAGAAAGAGAGAGAGAGAGAGAGAGAGAGAGAGAGAGAGAGAGAGAGAGAGAGAGAGAGAGAGAGAGAGAGAGAGAGAGAGAGAAAGAGAAAGAGAGAAAGAAAGAGCAATATGTTTATCATGAAAAGTCTTTGTTTCTTTTTGGGGGTGATAAAAAGTCCCCCATGAACATGATTCACCATAGACAGAGAGAGAAAAAAAAAAAACCACTATGAGGAGAACAGAAAGGTTTGCAACTTGATACAAAATACTTCAAGTACAATCAAAAACCATGATCAGAAAAATGAAAAAAATCTACCATTCAACTTCAAATATTATGCAACACAGCCTAACAAAGATAAATCCAGACAAAAATTCTGAACAAGAACATTGGTTTTGGTTTCCTTCTGTCTCAGACACCCAGGCCATGAAAACCCCAATGATCATCATCAATACATCAATAATCAACCCCCCCCCACACACACACACACACAACTCGCCATAACCGAGAACAAGGCGTCTACTCCTCAACCGAATACCATTCCCCCCCAAAAAAACTGAACAAAATAGAGTAAAACTTTCATTCAAATTTCTATAGCATGTCTCTCTTTCACATCAAAAGTAAGCCAACAACCACGTGGACTTTTGAGATTCTTTTCAAATGCTGCATTCAAATATTAATTAAAATGTTTCTTTATAACAACAGTATAGTGCTGTACTATATTAGGTATACATGTATGCATTCCTTGCCATGCTACTTAAAGGTTTGACAGAATAACAGTACGAGTGAATCACTTTCCCAACATTTTTTAAAGGGGTTTCTTGTGTTTGTTGGGGTGTTGGGAGGGTTTCTTGTTCTTGGCAAGGGTTTTGAGGTTCACCACTAACTAAATTTTGCATCAGACGATGCTAACCCGCCATTGATGAGAGGGTTTTGGAGATGGTTTTGTTGTTGTTGTTGTTGTTGCTGTTGACAGTTGCTGTTGATGTTGAACTAATCATGGATTTGAACGCCAACCAACAACAAGCAAAACCAGAGAATGGCTTAGCCCTGTAACACATGGAATGTATCAACAGTGGATTTCATTTACCATGTCTGCATGATGCAGCAACCACTGTCATTACCTATATCATTTTGACTTCAAGTGGATTACAATACAATACAATACAATACATTACAATACAATACAATACAATACAATACAATACAATACAATACAATGCTGGCTTGGAGCTGATAGCGGGCGATGCTGACCCGAAGATCACTGGAAAATAGTTTTATGAGGACATTTAAAATGACAGGATCTGTTTCCTCCTTCACTCTGAACAATGCATATCCTCCCCAGCTGCATTAACCCAATGATGGGGAAAACACAGTCAAATAATTTGCAAAAATCTCGTCACTGGTAAACCTTGCAGCTCAACCCCAGGAACGTGAACAAAACAAAACAAAACAAAACATAACCCCAAAACAAAAAAAACCCTGAAAACCCCCCAAAAATCAAAGAAAAAAAAACCTAACAAGAATGCAATGTCTTTCAGGCAGGAATTTTAGTCAAAAATGTAAGATAGGATTCTTGTCTTTATATGAGTTATGATACGCATTATTAAAATATAAAATTCAAAGTCCTTTCTAAAACATATATCAAGATACCACACACTTGTGTGTGTGTGTGTGTGTGTGTGTGTGTGTGTGTGTGTGTGTGTGTGTGTGTGTGTGTGTGTGTGTGTGTGTGTGTGTCTGTGTCTGTGTCTCTGTGTGTCTCTGTGTGTGTCTGTGTCTGTGTATCTGTGTCTGTGTGTCTGTGTCTGTGTGTGAGTGTGTCTGTGTGTGTCTGTGTGTGTCTGTGACTGTGTATCGGTACTATCAAGTTAATAATGCTTACAGTTACAACGAAGTCATGCTACTCTCCTAAAAAAAAAATCATTTTTCTTTTATTCTATCCAAGTCTTTAAATGTAAATATAAACATTTTAAGATATCACACACACACACACACACACACACATACAACACACACACACACACACACACACACACACACACACACACACACACTCACACTCACTCACACACACACACACACACACACAAACACACACACTGAACAGTGAATGGCATATTTGCAACACATAAACACAACTTCACAACAACACAAACAGGACAAATACACAAGGTGCACAAGAACGTATTCTAAGTGAAAGTGACTTGTTCCTGCTATAGATGCAGATATTGGCAATCAGGTGAGGGGAAGGGGGGAATCTTTTCCACAGTGTTCCAGTCTTTCTCTACAACTAAAGCATGTCACAAACAGGGGAAAGGGGGGGGGGTGTTCCTGTTCTGTAAGGCATACACATGACAAAAACACTCTTGCAACATCATTCAAAAGACTTCATCGACCAAAGCAATGCAACAGCTCTACTTTTTAGTTAAAGAAATGCAGGCAGTGATTGTCACCAAGCTTAAAGTTACTACAATAATTGCGACACAATTTCACCAAGCATTCTGTTACTACAATAAATGCAACATGATTCAGTTTGGGGTTTTTTTTGCAGACAACCCATTCCCATTGTTCAAAAAAGGGGAGGTTTTTTCAGCTGACATGATATTAAACCCAATATCAAAATATATACACTTTATTATTATCAGTAGTCAGACATAAGGCTATCACGGCAATCAGACAAGAGTAAAAAATAATAGTAATGAACAATTTTTTTTAAAAAGGTAAGTGTCCCATAACCTAAGCAGGTGTTGAGGAGAGACATGTCAAGAGACCCAGCTTCTTCAATAGGGGCCAACATCTTAAGGGTGGCGCCCATCTCCTCTCCTCCCATAGTTTTATCTTCTCTGCTCTTTAAAAGAGGGCAGGCACCCATTTACAGCTGGGTGAATTGGGGACATGTACTGTGGCCACAGGGCGCAAATGCCAAAGCCAGACATAATGATTGTACTTGCTCAGCTATGGCCTTTCTTTACTGCAGCTTCATCTACCTCTATTTATCCACTTTTTTCATCAAACACCTACATTCAAGCACACAGGCAGAGGGAAAAAAGCTTGATAAATCATATTTTTTAATATATGATTTACACGTAGTTATCATTTCCATGCACCAATGTTGTAACACGCTTCCAAAAATTCACAACAAATGCAGACATATGACCTGACCACTGAAAACCCTTTTTTTTCATTCTGTTACGATTACTGACAAATAGTCATGATCACGATCATTGAACAATGCCTGCAAAGCATGTTGTGAATGTGGTCACCACCCACAAGCCTCACTCCAGAGCCTTTTCACCACCTGCTGCTGCTGTCTTCCCCATTCTGCAGGAGTTCAGTGCACTACACTACATCTGTATACTTCTCCCTCTCACACGGACTCTGGTCACTTCCCTCTGGCTGCAAAGTCCTCTCTCTCTCTGTGTCTCTCCACTCTGGCCAGAACCAGCCACAGCAAACCCACCCCCTGTGTTCAAGACCTGCATCCCCAAAGTCGGAATGCAGCTACCTTCATGGTGGACAAAAACAGTTGCCTATACAAAACCTCACCATGGATTCACTCTAGCTGAGGACTGGGGGAAACAGAGACCTGCAGTGTTTCCATCATGCACAAAGCTCTGCCTCCTTACACACAGACACACACAGAGAAAAGTGTGCTGCTCCACATGTGGAAAGGAAGAGATGGTAAACTATGGCACTATGTCTGCCCAAAACGCCACATTTTCTTTTAAATGTATAAAGGAGAAAAAAATCTGGTTTAAACATCACATTTTCTTTAAAATGTATAAAGGAGGGAAAAAAATCTGATTTCAATGCCACATTTTCTTTAAAATGTATAAAGGAGAAAAAAATCTGATTTCAATGCCACATTTTCTTTAAAATGTATAAAGGAGGGAAAAAAATCTGATTTTTCCATGAACAGATACAAACGTAAGCAAAAACATCTATCGCTTCTGAGTAAGCAGTATTTTGTTATGTTCCGCTGAGACAAACTGACTACATTGTATTTCTTAGAAAAGGCGTACTACAAAGCATTCTCCTCGATATAAAATATCCTTAATATAAAAGAATAAAATAAGTAAATAAATAAATACAACTGTTCTAGTCTCTTCACTTCATACAGATAGACAGATAGATGGATGTAGCTCCATCGTGGTTTTACAGGGAAGATGAGCCAACCCTTGCTGATGACTTGATCAGCGCGTGTGCAACACCTCCCTGTCTGTCATCATGGTGCACTCCTGACCTGCTGCTGGGTATCACCCCACACACTGCACAGTCGCTCAGCACACTGTCTGTGCTGTCAGTTTTCTCTCTTTAAATAAAATTCATTCCAATCAATTCAATTCTTCACTGGGTGTTCACACCTTTGTCTACCCTCCCTTTATTTTAATCATCATCATTTTTTTTTGTTCATAGTACAGGGTGGCACTGGGCTGCTACTTGTCTCTCCACCAGGGAGAAAAGCCTGGATTTCACACAGAGAAACCTGCTGTGACTTCAAAGTGGTAAGATAGATAAAAAGACTACTTCAGTCCAGTAATCCTGGCAGGCCTAAGACTGCAGTGAATCCAGTATGCAGCACAGCAAAGCACAGCACAGCACAACCAACCAACCAACCAACCACCCTACTAAACACAGTAGTCCAGCACATGCACAGGGAGGGTCTGCAGCTTCCAGTCTATGTCTCTGCCACAGCAACGTCCTGAAGACTGAATCCAAAATTCACCGTTTTTCACCACAAGCTGTCCTGAAGACTCGGTCCAAAGTTCATGGTTTCTGACCACAATCTGACTGAATCCAAAAATCACTGTTTTTCACCCCAATCTGTCCTGGACTGAAATCAAAGTTCACAGTTTTTTACCCCAATCTGTCCTGAGGACTCAGTCCAGATCCTTATAAGACTGTGTCCAAAATTCAGCGCTTCATCCTCCACAATCACACACAGTCATCATAACAGATACTGGTACATCCCACTCTCCTCCTCAGAGTAGACGGCTCTTCTTTTCTGTGGACTGTGTGAGGGCAGGGATTCCTTCACACAGTGTCCTCACTGACTCCACACCACACAGTGGCGTTGAGGCACGCGGTCATCAGCAGAGGGAATCACTGATGGTAGTTGAAGTCACAGCACGTCCTTGTGACTCCTGGGTTGTCTTCCCTGACATCTTAGCTCCCTTGTAGTCTTCATTTTTTTTATTTGTAGTTTTGCTCCTTCTCCGTTCAACTCCACCACGCTTTTCTCCATGTTCAGTTCACACACATGCACACACGCACGCACATGCACGCATGCACACACACACGCGCGCACACACGTGTGCACGCACACACACACACACACACATTTTCATGACATTAACACTCAACTCCACAACACCCAGCTCACTGCATTCTAGTTCAGCACATCTCCTATAGCCATCATTCTACTGAATCTTCATGGACCTTTACACAAATCATTCATGAGCTTTCTTTTTTTTACCTCCCCCCCCTCGTGGTTTCGAGCAAATTAAATTTTCTTTCAATACATTCTCCTCTGTCTGATTCCACTTCAAAACATTCTCCTTGCATTTTCTTTTGCTTTGTTATAATTAATTAAGGACCAATATATACACTCAGCATAGATGGAAGTCATCATATTAGCAAACAGCAATTGAAAGAAGAAAATATATATATATATATATATGTATGCTATTTACAGAAGCCACTTTTCACAAAAAAAAAGTGTCCCCCAAAAAATCCCAACAGTGACCACACACATGGCAGAAGCATCATCAAAGCATAAAGACCGTGTTTCAGACAATCAACACTGACCACGACTTGAGGATTGTACAAGCAGGTAGCCTACCCTCTTGCTTCCAAACCCCATTTTAGACATCCCCCCACCACGACAAAAAGGCTGATCAAGGCTCACACATGGTCTGTACACACTACCCAGGCAAGCGGCAAAACGCAGCTCTAGAAAACTACAAGATCAAAATGTCTTTTTTTTAAAACCCCCAACCCGCAAATATGGATGGATATGACTTCATTGAGCAGCCGTTTCTTCACATTGCTCTGCAAATGAGCATTTCATATCAAGGAGAGAAAAAGGAAAGGGGGGGGGGGGGGCAACAATAAAAAAAAAAAAAAAAAAAAAGGAAACTTGATTGGTAAATATGTCGAGAGGTGTTGTTATTATAAGGGCACATGGTGCTTTCAACAAGTGCAGAACCTAAGAGTTACATTGTTCAAAGGCAAGACAGGTCTGGCTAGAAAGAAAGAGAACGTTAATTTTTTAAAAAACTGTTTAAATCCACCTTAAAGCCCCATGAGATGGTATTAGCAACAAAGACCCTCCCCATCCTCCCCCCCCCCCCCCCCAGGCAGGCTTTTATACATATCCAATAAAGCTTTTTAAAGGTTTTTCAAGGCAAGTTATCCAATCCAAGCCTCCTTCTTTTGTGTTTTTACTAGAAGGCTTTAATCTCTGTAAAATGTAGTACACCCCCAATCTGATTTTCATAGCGCACATTTTTTTAACATTTTGGGGGGAGGGGAATGCACATCTTAATTTCTGTTTGAGAACCAATTACCAGTTTTACAGACTTCTGAACCAAACAAATAAAAAACAACATTGAACCCAATACTGATATATCCAACTACAAAAAAAAGAAAACCCACACAATTTCTTCATGATTTAAAAAAAATTTTTTTAAAAAACAAACAATGACACAAATCACAGGATTCCTTTCTGGTTACATCTGGGCAGCTTTTTTTTTTTTTTCCCCACCTCTTCCTCCTCTCTACAAAGAACAGAAATAAATAAGTATGGTCTGCCAATGTTCCCCGCCAGGTAAATCACAACCACCCACAGACACACACACACTTTCCTCGACTACTTTCAACACTGGCTGTTTTCTTTAGAAGAAAAAAAAATGGAGCCAAACGAACATGCACACTGCTAAAAAGGTACACAAACGTCTGCATTCCCTCACAGAGGTGGGTGGGATGCGTAGAGCCTGGTCTGTGCTTGTGACTCCGCAGGAGATCTGTCATTGTCAGGATGTCATTGTCATTGTCAGGATGTCATTGTCATTGTCAGGATGTCACTGTCATTGTCACTGTCAGGATATCATTGTCATTGTCAGGATGCCACTGTCATTGTCACTGTCAGGATATCATTGTCATTGTCAGGATGTCATTGTCATTGTCAGGATGTCACTGTCATTGTCATGATGTCACTGTCATTGTCATTGTCAGGATATCATTGTCAGGATGTCATTGTCAGGATGTCATTGTCAGGATGTCACTGTCATTGTCAGGATGTCATTGTCATTGTCATTGTCAGGATGTCATTGTCAGGATGTCATTGTCATGATGTTACTGTCATTGTCATTGTCTGTCCTCCGCTGCCCTCAGTCTCACATTCCGTCTTCAGAGCAGCCCCTGACCAGTCTAGGCGGCCACACCTCTTGGTGGAGGATGCATGCCCAGAGCTAGTTTTGCTGTCGTGCTGATGGTCCCCCCCACCACCATCATTGCCACAGTTTGAGGCTGTGCCCACCCTGCCCCTTGCCCCCCCCTGTCAAGAGAACACCCACAGCAAGAGAATGGGAAATCTCTCCACAGAGCAAATAAATAAACACCCCACACAAGAAAATGGTAGGCTGGGGAACAGTTGAAAACGAAAATGAAGAAATAAAAAAAAAATGAATAAATAAAAACCTGATGAGGTTGCCAGGACCTAGCTTGGGTTAGGAGAAGGCCCCCAGGACAGGGTGTGAAGGAGCAGGGAGCTCTGGGATGAGGGAGGACAGGGGCCCTGACCAACATCAACAGCACTGCTGGTCACTCAGCAAGGCTGGACAACACACAAGCTGTCCACACAACACTTTGGACACTTTCCAGCACTTCTTGACCTGACCCCGCTCTGGCATACATTCTTAAAGGTTTTGTGTTTGTTTTTTTTCCAAGTCACAGCTGTTTTCTATTATTTACCCAGACTGCTCCCTGTTGTGGTGAAGCTTTGTGAGTAAAGCAGTCTGGCGAAGCATCGACACCTAAGCTTGGGCAACTGTGCTGTGAAACCTCTAGGAAATAGCCTGCCTATCTCCACATTCCATACTAGTCATCCTTTTTTTTTTCTTTTCCCATTCCTTCTATTTTTTTTACCCAGTTTGCATGTTTTCATTTACGAGTCAGAGAACTAGGTAAGTAGTCACTTTTTTTCTTTTTCTTTTAAAAACTTTTAGCTCAAAGGGTGTCCACTACAGCACCACTCTCATCACAGCTGTTGCACTTCGTATGCTTTCCACACACCCCACACCTTGCAGTGCTGTCAGTGTTTGTGTTCTTTACAGCGACTTCATCACTTCTTCCCCTTTCCACATCCACTCCTCTGGTTAAAAACAAAATCTTTGAAGAATTTGCCTCCATTAAAAATCTTTATCAGTGAAAACATAACAAAGGGTTGGGGGGGGGGGGGGGGGGGGGGTTAGGAAGCAACTCCAGCCCAGCACTAGAATTATGCAGAAACGTGATGATGACTAGTTGAAAAGTAGTAAGTAGTATCTGCCGAGTGAAACTCTTGTAATCCCACCAGCCTGGTTTTTTGTTCCAAGCTTGGTGTGGAGGGGGTTGGGTTCAGGAGTTTTCACTCCCAACAAACTTTTTTTCCACAGAAAATAGAACTACGACCTCAAAACATCATGGAAACACAAAAGTTCCCCAGCCTCAAAGTGAGAAATAGTGGAATCTCGCTCCATTTCAAGGCTTCCAGTACAGGTAGCTGAAGGAATGTAATGTCGGACCTTGCTCACAAAGTAAACTTGTATATAGATAGATCTGCATATTTGGTCAATAAAAGGGGTCGCAGCAGTCAAAACCTGAACGAGTTTGCTCAAAATCAAGGGTAACTTGAACTGTCCAGCAAACAGCAACAGAATTGCAAAGGGACCAGCTACCATGGCACAGTGGTCAGCGCATAACCGTCCTCGCTGGAAGGTCACAGGTTCCAATTCAACATAAGCCGTAGGCTGTTTTCCTGACTCAGGCCAGCTCCTACCCAGAGTGAGTTTGTATCACATCACTGGGAAGACTTGAACAACACAGTTAGGCTTCCTCCGCTTTATGGACATGACATTTTGAAGGTTTCTTAAATTTCTTTTTGTGGTGGTTGCCAACCCCCCAGGTGTGTGTGTGTCGCTCTATCTCTCTCACTCCCACTCAGGCTCCAAGACCAAAGCTGATACTGTTGTTCATAGGAGGCTGAGCATTGGTGTCTCGAGTAGGTCAGCTCAGAACAGGCACCACCCAGCACCCCTGAAGTGATCCAGCAGCAGTGCAGGGCCTGTCTGACTGGTGGTCCCATGGTGGCCTGACAGTGATAAGCTCCCTGTGAACTTTTGACCCCGGATATGGCACGACGAGCGTAGGCATGGCGGGGGGGGAATCAAGATGGACATCGTGGGAACAGCAGGACAGGAACATCACTGAAGAGGAGGAGGAAGACAAAAAGGAAACAAAAATCAAATGAAAAAAATAATAATAAAAAGACGCCGACAAACAGAATTCTTGCGGGGGGGGGGGGGGGGGGGAGGGAAGCCTAATGGAGTACGGCAAAAGCTATACACTAACTATCACATTCTGCCCACAGCATCCGCTTCTTCAGGCAGGCAGGCAGGCAGGCAGGCAGGTATAGGCACAAGGCCTCCTTCACTGGACAACGGTTCCTGAAGCTTCCTTCCTTTGGTGTGGTGTTTTTTCAGCCTCACACGTGACAGGGGGTCTGGTTGGTGGTGTAGTGGTTCTCCTGACTGGGACACTTCTGCCCCCCAGCATGCGGTGAGCCGCCTCCCCGTTGCTTTTCGCCGGAGGCTTCTGGGTCTGCCGCCGTCTCCAGAGAACGACGGCAATGATGGCGGTGACGATGATCACCAGGCAAAGACTGGTTAACAAGATGGCGAGGAGGAGGCTGGGATCGCTCGTCAAGGCTTCGTCACTCTCCGCCGGCAGCAAAGGCAAAGTGGACGCACCTGATAAAAAAAAAAAAGAAAAACGTGGGGGGGAAAAAAAATCAGAAATTGTTGAACATCAGAAATTGTTGAACATCAGAAATTGTTGGGGATTCCGCTATCTGACACATACTGTTGCAGATCTGTTTTCTCTATTTCCATTTTAAACTATTCTGAGCAATATCTTCTGTCTCTTCAGTCATTGTCATTGTCTGTCCTCCGGAGGCTGCCCTTCATCTGCCGCTGCCCTTCTTCGTCCTTCAGATGAGACTTTAAACCGAGGCCCCGTGTGCGAACGCATGCAGAACATCTTGCGCACACGTTAAATCCTGTTCCACTTTTCGTAAGAGTAGGTCATCATGTGCCGGTGGGAACAGATGACATTTACAAGACTGCATACACATGGGGACTGGATGTTAAAAAGCACAAGAGTGCTTATTCCATTACCCTCGATATAAAAGAATAAATCAAAATAAATCAAATAAATTAAATCTTGAACCGGGGACGCAGACACTTGATGTGAGGACGACTGTGATGCTGACGTCTGTCATCCATCTTCAGACATAGACTTAACCAAGGGCAGGGGGAGCACTCTCTACAATGTCTTTTTATTTTATTTTATTTTATTTTATTTTATTTTATTTTATTTTATACCACTTTATGTCACAGCAGATTTCTCTGCGTGAAATTCAGGCTGCTCTCTCTCCCCGGGGAGAGCGTGTCGCCACAAGTGCAGCGCCTACCCTTTTTTTTTTTCCTCAGGGATGGTGTCTTAACACGACACCTGTGTGCATGCTGGCGTTTGTTTTTTTTTAATTTTGTCACCCGCTCCTACCGGCACACGATGGCCTGCTCTTCCGAAAGGCGCAACGGGGTTTTAACATGTGCACAAGATGTTCTGTTCAATACAATACAACACAACACAACACCACACGACACCACATGACATGACACCACACCACATGACACAATACAATAAAATAAAATAGTCAGGTCAAGTCAAAAACACTTTAATCATCCCTGAAGGACAATTACAAAACTTGACTGGCATATTGATACAAATCATAATGAAAAGACCCAAGATAGCTACATTTCATATATATTCAAACATTATACAATAGCTTCTATACAATACTCCTCCTCCTCCTCCTCCTCGCTCCTCCTCCTACTCCTCCTCCTCTTTCTACTCCTCCTCCTCCTCTTTCTACTCCTCCTCCTCTTTCTACTCCTACTCCTCCTCTTTCTACTCCTCTTCCTCCTCCTTCTACTCCTCCTCCTCCACTGCTCACCTCCTATGTGGTCCATGATGACGGCGTTGAAGAGAGCAACGTCTTCGAATCCCGAGTGTCGCTCCAGCTTCAGCCTGATCTGTGTGCTGTTGGTCGTGCTGTTCGAGCACCATCGCCTCTGGGCAAGATTCCCGCACCCTCCCTGCACAACAAAATCAACATACTCATACAATAGCTGACCACCCCACTGCAAAAGATTAAGCACAAAAAATGACACAATAATATACACCGCCACATCCTAAAAGATTTTTTTTTAAGCCACAATAATATACACCACCACATCATCAAAGATATAAAAAAAAAGCCACAATAATATACTTCCACATCCTAAAAGAGTAAACACAAAAAAAGCAACAATAACATACTTCCACAGACATGTGCACACACTCACAAAGTATAATACACTTTGGCAGGGTGAAGGGGATTTCAGATTACATCACTATGAAATTATTTTTACTCCTACAAAAGCTTATTACCTAAGCTTTCCAGTGATACATCATAACTCTACACACTTAGTTCAGCAGTGCATATTATCAATATCAAAGCTAAGGTTGTTTGATTCCCACCCCCAATTCAAAACTGCACTGCCCAGCGTTAAATCAACCAGCAGCACTGAATCCTCCCTAGTGTTATCTTAGCGCTAGGAGGGTGAAATGAAGCTGAAGACTGGAGTAAAACAAAAAAAATCCACAGGTTCAGGGAGAGGAGAGAAAAAAGGGGGAGGGGAGGGGGGGAGATAATAATGATAATAATAATAAATGGAATTTATATAGCGCTGTATCTTGCAAAAACAAATCAAAGCACTTGCATTCAACCAATTCTTGCGCATGCAGCCAACAATTTAGATTTTTTATGTAGTCAATGTACACACACACACACACACACACACAACACACACACACACACACACACACACGGTGAGTGCGGATGTGGGGTGAGAAAGGCGACACAGGGGATCTCTATCCAGCATGAAGGACACTCGCTCCCCAAGGAAGCACCAGGCGGCAGTCAGACAGGTCAGGTGCACACACACACCAGAGGAGGAAGACCCTCAACTCTCTCCTCCCCCCCCCCAGGCAGCAGCTCTTCACTTCTGAAGCCACACAAACGTCTGCTGTTAATGGTCCTCACGCCACCTTTCTGCATTGCTGTCACCAAGAGAGGAGGGTGCAGACAGTACCAACAGTCTTAAGCTTGCGTCAAGAAAACTGAATACTTTTTTTCTTTGCCTGCTGCTGCCTGCCTGCCTGCCTGCCTGCCTGCCTGCCTGCCTGCCTGCCTGCCTGCCTGCCTGCCTGCCTGCCTGCCTGCCTGCCTGCACCTAAACTGGCCTGAGAGATCTGAAAAAACAACTCCCACTCTTAATCCCCCAGTGCCACTCAGGCGTAAACCTTCCCTCCATGACATGAAAAACCTTTAGGTATACAGACAGGCCTTGGCTGCAGTGTCCTTCACCCAAACTGTGACCTCTCACACACACACCAGTCTGTGTGTGTCCTTCACCCAAACCTTGACCTCTCACACTATGACTTCTTACTCACACACAAGTCTGTGTGTGTCCCTCACCCAAACCATGACCTCTCACTCACATACAAGTTGGCGTATGTGTCCTTCACCCAAACCATGACCTCTCACTCACACACAAGTCGGCATATGTGTCCTTCACCCAAACCGTAACCTCTCACTCACACACAAGTCTCTGTGTGTGTCCTTCACCCAAACTATGACATCACACAAGTCTGTGTGTGTCCTTCACCCAAACCATGACCTCTCACCAGTCAGTGTGTGTCCTTCACCCAAACCGTAACCTCTCACTCACACACAAGTCTCTGTGTGTGTCCTTCACCCAAACTATGACATCACACAAGTCTGTGTGTGTCCTTCACCCAAACCATGACCTCTCACGCACTCACCAGTCGGTGTGTGTGTCACCTGTCGGTGTGTGTGTCCTTCACCCAAACCACGACCTCTCACGCACTCACCAGTCGGCTTGTGTGTCCTTCACCCAAACCACGACCTCTCACGCACACACAAGTCTGTGTGTGTCCTTCACCCAAACCACGACCTCTCACGCACACACAAGTCTGTGTGTGTCCTTCACCCAAACCATGACCTCTCACTCACTCACCAGTCAGCGTGTGTGTCCTTCACCCTAACCGTGACCTCTCACACACACACAAATCGGTGTGTGTCCTTCACCCAAACTATGAAATCACACAAATCAGTGTGTGTCTTTCACCCAAACTATGACATTACACAAGTCAGTGTGTGTCTTTCACCCACACACCACGACCTCTTACGCACTCACTGACACAGAGACAGCTCTGTGACTCACCAGACTCAGCACAGGCTCAGCATTCCCCTCCTCGTAGACATGCAGGGTGTAGTTGAACTGGTTTCGGCACCCAGCAGAGTCCCCGCCACCCCCTCTGTTGGCACCACTGGCACCAGCACTGGCAGTGGCAGTGGTCAGGGGGCTGAAGATGATGCAGATGTTGCGGACCTCCTTGCCGCTGTAGTGAAAGTCCAGGGTGCACCTGGGGTGGACCGGTCCAGTCTTGGCCAGGTCTCGGTTGGTCACCTTCACGCGGCTGTGGTCCATCACGTATCGGCTGCCGCAGAACGGTGTGGTGTCCATGTAGCCTGCAGGCACGGACAGTTGGGGTTTTTTGTGGGTTTTTTTAATTTTATTCATTTATGTCAAGGATAATGGAATAAGCACTCAGTAAAAAAAAGTTTAAAAATTTTTTTTTTTTTTTTTAAAGAAAAAAGTAAATGTATTCCAAGCACAAATTGTCTTCATGTTATAGTTCCTGTTGTTAGTTAATTGCAAAGTGGGGGGTGGGGGGTGGGGTTGTTTATTGGTTTGGATTTTTTTACTTGCTATTATTTGACTGGTTGTAGATTATTGGAAAATGTTCCTGATTTGTTTTCCTTACAGTCCAACACCATAGTTAAAGCTGTTTTTCCCTAAGTTCTCCTAGGTACTTTGTTGCATAGGCTGTTAAATCGTCACACACACACACACACACACTTTTCTGTCTGATATCATTATTTAGTGGAAGAAAATTAAACTGAACAACAACAACAACAACAACCACCACACACACGCACGCACGCACGCGCACGCGCGCACGCGCACACGCACACACACACACACACACACACGCACACACACGCACACACACAACTTTTACCTTTTCTGTGGATGCTGCTGATGTGGTAGACAAGCAGATCGATGTCCACATTCTCCACAGAAGCCCCGTTCATGCGCTTCCCCATCTCCAGCGTCAGAATGTTTCCCGTGGTACACCACTCCACTTTTTCCAAAAACTTCTCGTCATTCACAACCTGAAGCCAAGACAACAACAGACAGACATGAAGAAGACGGAGGACGCTACAGCCGAGTGGTTTAGAAGACTGTTTGACTTCAATCCCCAGGGTGTCTGCAAAATCATCAGTTTGAACCTTGGCGAAGTCTGGTGAATTACAGATGGTAATTTTTACAACCTCCCAGGTCAGCTTCAAGTGCATGCCTCCCTGCCTTCCTCCCTCTAGACAAGACCATTTTCGCAAGAACCACAAACACTAAAGAAACCAAACCAAACCAAACCAAACCAAACCAAAACAAAACAAACTGAAAAGGAACATTTGTTAAAAAGCAGGTGTTTACAAGGAATGGGATTTCTTCATGAATACATAATTTGCAGAGAGACATGTATGTTGCATACCTTATCAGCCTCGTTTTTGCATACCTTATCAGCCTCGTTGCATACCTTATCAGCCTCGTAGCATGTATACCTTATCTGCTGCCTCATTGCATACCTTATCAGCCTCAGCCTCGTTGTGTACCTTCTCTGCCTCGTTGCATACCTTATCACCCTCATTGCATACCTTATCACCCTCATTGCATACCTTATCACCCTCATTGCATACCTTATCACCCTCGTTGCATACCTTATCACCCTCGTTGCATACCTTTTCAGCCTCGATGCATACCTTATCACCCTCGTTGCATACCTTATCACCCTCGATGCATACCTTATCACCCTCGCTGCATACCTTATCAGCCTCGATGCATACCTTATCACCCTCGTTGCATACCTCATCGCCCTCGTTGCATACCTTATCACCCTCGTTGCATACCTTATCACCCTCGTTGCATACCTCATCACCCTCGTTGCATAACTTGCATACTGGAAGGACGGTGGCAGGATGGTTAAGACGTTCACCTGCCAATATGTAAACCATGAGTTTCTGGGTTCGTACCCAGCCTCGCCCTTTCTTCCCAGTTTGATGAAAAAATCAAGCTGAATGTCAAAGTCATTCGGATGAGACTAGAAACCCAAGCCCCGTGTGCGAACGCACGCAGAACATCTTGCGCACACGTTAAAACCCCGTTCCGCCTTTTGGAAGAGCAGGCCATCGTGCGCCAGTAGGAGCGGATGACAAATTTTTTTAAAAAAACAACATGCACACAGGTGTCGTGTTTAGACACCATCCCTGATAAAAAATATAAAAAAATAAATAAATAATGGGTAGGCGCTGCACTTGTGGCGACGCGCTCTCTCTCCCCGGGGAGAGAGAGAGAGCAGCCCGAATTTCACGCAAAGAAATCTGCTGTGACATATATATAGTGGTATAAAATATAAAAATAAATAAAATAAAAATAAAGACCTTATCAGCCTTGGTGTCGGGCTCGGTGACGTCCTTGTCGAACAGCCTGAGCTCCACCTTGTTGTCGATGAAGGCCAGTTTGCGCTGGAACACGCACAGGTGGCCGTCGATGTTGAGGGAGCGGAACACCATGTCGCAGTTGTTGACAAAGGGCTTTGTGCGCGTGTGGGGGCTCATGTCGTCCTGGATGACAAACAGCGACTCTGGCCTCACCGTGTGCCACAGCGCCTTGGTGTCCCCGTGCCCGCAGTCGTAGGGCGAGTTTAAGTACACTGCAACAACAAAAATTAATAAATAAAATATAAAAAGTACATTGCAACAACAAAATTAATAAATAAAAAAAATTAAAATATATTTTAAAAAGTACACTGCAACACCACCACCACATGGCCTCTATTAGTAATGTTATCCCACTCTTCACGCAATGAGGTACAGCTATGAATACTATGATGAGAAGGAGAAGGAGGAGGAGGAGGAGGAGGAGGAGGAGGAGGAGGAGGAGGAGGAAGAGGAAGAAGAAGAAGAAGAAGAAGAAGAAGAAGAAGAAGAAGAAGAAGAAGAAGAAGAAGAAGAAAACAACAACAACAACAACAACAACAACAACAACGACGACAACAACAACGACAACAACAACACAACACAACAAGACAATCATGATGATAATGACAATGACGATGATGATGATGATGACGATGATGATAGATGATGGATGATGGATGATGATGATAATACTAGTAAGAAAGAAGAAGAAGAAGAAGAAGAAGAAGAAGAGAGAAGAAGAAGAAGAAGAAGAAGAAGAAGAAGAAGAAGAGAGAAGAAGAGGAAGAAGAGGAAGAAGAAGAAGAAGAAGAAGAATTGATATCACAATCACTAAAATTAAGGGATTCGCTTTTGCTGGGCTTAGTGTAATTTGGTTCAGCTTAAGTAGCAAAGCTTATTTATCATCTTTTCTTAGCGTAGCGTAAAAACCCAACCAACAGCAATGGCTTTAGGGAGCTTGATTCATGTTCATTTTAAAATCAAATTCAAAACCAAAGCCACACAAAGTTTCCTCCATCAGTCCATTTCAAAACAATATTGTATGTCTTTAATTCACTTTCACTACCATCACCCCACTACACTATTTTACTGTTAGTCCCTCCACAAGGAATAACTCTATCATTGGGGGACAGCACTGCACTGAAGATAGAAAACACCTGTATGTCTTGACTTCACTTTCACTACCATCACCCCACTACACTATGTTAGTCCCTTCACCAGGAGTACTCTATTGGGGGACAGCACTGCACTGAAGACAGAAAACACCTGATCTCTCCATTAGTGGCGGTCATGTGACAATACCGGAGTCTCAGCAAAGCCATTTTTGGTTTGTACATTCAGTGGTGTTGTCTATAGATAACATAGACCCATCTAGAGCTTCAAGACTCTGTCCCATGTCTGCCTCATCCTCAATCTCTCTGGGGTGCGTCTAGGACAACTTTTGTTGTTGTTGCTGTTGTTCCTCCGCTACAGCTCCAAAGTTCACCCATGGTAAAATTTATAATATGTGACCGGTTCCCTCCCACCCCTCCCCCCTCTTTCAGAAGAGTAGGCCACTTGGCATTGCATGCTGGTGAGAAATGATCGCTTTCTTTTGCTTTTTTTTTTTAAAAACACATCACACTGGTTTCATGTTAGACATCATCCCCAAAGTCAGAATGGAAAGCTACCTCAATCTCAAATTGATGCAATAATGGTGGGTAAAAACAGTCAAATCTCACCATTGGTGAACCTTGGAGCTCTTGCCAAGGAACAGGGGAAACAAATTGCCCAAGAGAGTGAATGAGGAAATCCTACATCCTGTTTACATCCTATTATTGTACAATTGACTTTGAATACTCTAGGTACACAGATCTGTAGACCACTATGAACACAGTTTTAAATCATTATAATGGAGCATTACTTTAACCACTGGATTCCTTTGGACAAATAATAACTTACTAACATGTGACAAGGCCACAAACCAATCCACTTGACTAAGTGGTTATTCCAAGATTACAAGGAAAAAAAGGAGAGGGAAAATGGAACAGCAAAAACACATTGTAAAGGCTACATAGATTAAAAGAATCCACACACCCTACCCCAACCACCACCAAACACACACATAGTGACATACCCATGGCACAACAACTATCCCCCAAATCTCTCTCTCTCTCTCTCTCTCTCTCTCTCTCTCTCTCTCTCTCTCCTCTCTCTCTCTCTCTCTCTCTCAGTTTAAATGTGAAATTATCAGTTGCAATTATCATTATATATAGCAATGCTAGACCCTTGTCAGGGCAAGGGCCTGATGAAAAAAGTATGGCATGACTTGTCTGAAACCCTTGGATATAAAGATTATCAATCAATCAATCAATCAATCAATCAATCAATCAATCAATCAATCAATCAATCAATCATTCTCTCTCTCTCTCTCCACATGTGCACACAGGCATGTACGTGCCAACACACACACATACACACACACACTCACACACACACACACACACACACACACACACACACACACACACACACATCACACACACACACACACACACACACACACACACACACACACACACACTCTCTCTCTCTCTCTCTCTCTCTCTCTCTCTCTCTCTCTCTCTCTCTTCTCTCTCTCTCTCTCTCTCTCTCAAACAGTTGGGGTTTTTTCACCAACAAAAAGCAAAGCCTTCTCCCGACTACTCACTTGTTTTGGGCTGACTGCCAGCAGCACTGGGCACCCCCAGACAGGTGCAGCAGCATAGGGCCACAAGGCGCACACAGTCCAGCCACCTTCTCCACTGGACCTGCTCCCCGCTGCGCACACCACACAACTGTCCCGCTGCCTTCCCCATTCTCTGCTCCCCGCACTCTTATCCAAGCGGTCCCCGCACTCTTATCCAAGCGGTCCCCGCACTCTTATCCAAGCGGTCCCCACACTCTTATCCAAGCTCTCTGGGTCCACCACAGGGAGATCGATCGATCACCACAAATCCTTGCAGGCTGAGCAGTTCAGCACAATCCCCGCACACCCCTCACACATCAAGGTCTCTGCCAGCTACTGGAGAGCGGCAGAGGACAGACAAGGATCTGCGTCCCCTACTAACCCAGGAGTCACGGGAGTGATTGATCTAGATCGTGATACACTCGCACTACTTCCTTCCTCTTTCCTTCGGCCCGAAATGATCAGCGCTAAAAATCACTGAGAGGATGTAATTTGACTCTGAGCTTTGACGAGTATTTTCCCAAACAAGTCAGATCGAGAACGTTGCAGTGCACCGATGGTTGTCAGCTGACATCTCATCCTTGTTCTTCCCCAGGAAAATTCCAGCACAGCACCATGATTGGGTGGTGGAATTTTGTTGTTACGCTAAAATCAGAAAACAGAAACAAAAAACCCCATTACTCAACGACAGTTGAATGTGTAACGCGTTTTGTTGGAGGGTGGGGTTTTTTCTATTTAAAAAAATATTTTTTAAACCCACACACAAAACAAAAATAGAATAAAAATGAAAATATGTGTGAGCTGAACAGAAAAGTGCTTTTTTCATGACTTGATAAAAATCATAACAGACAATTAACAAGCACATGTACACACACATACATAATACAGGACGCCCCAACCACTAACCCCCATCCCCTCATATGCAAGCATGCACACTGGGCACATACAGTCCCTAAATCAAAAATCTCCCTTGGACATTTCTCTAATCACATTCAACAAGTACACCACACACACACACACACACACACACACACACACACACACACACACACACACACACACACACACACACACACACACACACACACACACACACAACACACACACACACACACACACACACACACACACACACACACGAACACACACATACAAAACACACACACACACACACACACACACACACACACACACACACACAACACACACACACTCCCCCCCCCAACTCTCCCTTCCTCTCTAAAGTCTCTAGTCTCTCTTCTTACTCCCACGCTCACACAAACACGATAGACTGTTAACACGAGCCTCAAACAAAGAATGAGGAAGGGATAATTACATACAGGATAAAAGTTTTTGTTTTTTTAAATCACAAAAAGCCCTACAACACAGGAGGGGATAATTACATAAAGGATAAAAAATGTGTGGGTTTTTTTTCAATCACAAAAAGCCCAACAACACTGACACTATCACGAATTCAGTCAATATACATTAAATCCATAATTATTAAGACTTTAAGAGTGATTTTTTTTAATCACAAACCTTTCCCATCCTCCTCCTCCCCTACCCTAACTTCTCTCACATTCAGTTTTTACGTGTATCATACATTCAGCAGGAGCTCAGGCAAAAGAGCCTACAAAAATGTATACTGTATGCATGTATACATGATGTACACACAGCAGCATGGAGACATCTTACAGTTACACTGATGGACAGCTAGGCATAAGCCGATAAGGCCACAATATTTCTCTGACACATCAAAGCCCAAGACCAGATGACAACAGACAAGACTGACACAGTCAATGACAGAGAAAAACGAAAAAGATGGAGGGAACAGAGTGATAAGAGAGAGGTGGGGAGGGGGGGGGGGGTAAGGAGAAGTGGGGTGTGTGTGTGTGTGCGTGTGTGTGTGTGTTTGTGTTTGTGTGTGTGTGTGTGTGTGAGAGAGAGAGAGAGAGACAGCCAGACAGAGACAGAGACAGAGAGAGACAGAGACACAGAGAGAGAGACAGAGAGAGAGAGAGGGGGGGAGATAAAGAGAGAGAGAGACAGAGAGAGAAACAGAGAGACAGAGAAGGGGGAGGGAGGGAGACAGAGAGAGAGAATGGGAGAGAGAGAGAATGGGAGAGAGAGAGAGAGAGAGAGAGAGAGAGAGAGAGAGAGAGAGAGAGAGAGAGAGAGAGGAGAGAGAGAGAGAGACAGACAGACAGACAGACAGACAGACAGACAGACAGACAGACAGAGACAGACAGAACACAGAGAGAGAGAAGGGGGGAGGAGGGACAGAGAGAGAAAAGAGACAGAGGGAAGAGGGAGAGAGAATAGGAGAGGAGAGAGAAACAGCAAAGTATGAGAAAGAAGAACACAAACAGACACTGAGAACAGGAGACAGACAGACACGGGCAGACAAAGACACTCAGACAGACAGACAGACAGACAAGGACCTCACTCAAGACAGAGCCACTAAACTTGACCTCACTCCTCGCTCTCACCAAGTACTATACTAGGAAGCACTATTTCACCTACACCAGACCATTACCTTGCCTTACCTTTGAACCAGTAGCATGCCTGCACTAACCCTAATACCAACACCAACACTGAAACTATTACTTCTGCTACTACTTCTCCTACTTGAACCACTAGCAGTGCTCACTTTCAGTCACTGCCCTCTTTCCAAATGGGCGTCATGCCTGACCGACTCTCTTGGACTAACTGCATGATACGCATCGTTTGTTCCGCTCTTGTCACAGGCAATGACCAGCATCCTGTAAGTACTACGTGTTGCTGTGTTGCTGCGTACACAGCCAACTGTCACTCACCAGAACATCACACACCCCCACACACACACACACACACACACACACACACACACACACACACACACACACACACACACACACACACACACACACACACACACACACGCACACGACACCACACACACACACACCGGACAGGCAGAACATCCTCTGATTCATCAGAACTGGTTCGATTGGTCGGTCAGTTGGTGGATGCGGAAACTTATAAAAGTTACACAAATCAACAGAGAACGTAAAGTAGGTTATGACTTTATGTAGACGTTGAAATACTCCAACAGCCCAAGGATTTACAGAGCTGATTAATTATGATAGGATTGTTGAAGGCAATGTAATTTATGAATTACAACGTTCCATGTGTCATGATGGTCCAATAGCAGAAACAATAGTGTTCAACTGAAAAAAAAAAACCAACCACAGATGACTTATCGGCCTAGGAAGTTTTACTTCCTCAATGACAAATTTAAAACCTTGTACGATTTACTTTCACACCGGACCTATCTGAAAGGCTGAACTTCATACAGGACACTGCTCAGCTCATTCTCTTCCTTGAAAGATACGTATTATAAAACAACAACAACAAACACACACACAGGGCTCACATGCTCATTCATGAATATACACCCATATATACCTATAGCCTACTTGTACACATGCAAATACACACACATGCATGCATGCACGTACACACAAATGTACGTGTGCATGTGTGCGCACACGCGCACACACACACACACTCTCTCTCTCTCTCTCTTCGAATCTGTCGAGATTTTTCTCCTGGAGTTAACTCATGCTCTCTCGTCTCTCTCTCTCCTCTCTCTCTCTCTCTCTCGGGTTCGAATCTGGTCGAGGAGATTTTTCTCCTGGAGTTAACATCAGTGCTGACTCCACTCTCCCCACAAGTCCTTCGGATGAGACTTTAAACTGAGGCCCCGTGTGCGAACGCACCAGAACATCTTGCGCACACGTTAAATCCTGTTCCGCTTTTCGTAAGAGTAGGCCATTGTGTGCCGGTGGGAACAGATGACATTTACAAAACTGCATACACACGGGGACTGGATGTAAAAAAGCACAAGAGTGCTTATCCCATTATCCTCGATATAAAAGAATAAATCAATCAATCAATCAATCATCTCTCTCTCTCTCTCTCTCTCTCTCTCTCTCTCTCTCTCTCTCTCTCTCTCTCTCGTCTCTCACTGTTTCTTGATACCTTACAAAAGCCAGAGGTGTGAAACGGAAAAAAAATCAAAAAGGAGGAAAATAAGACAAGATGGGGGGGGGGGAGGGGGGGTTGGAGGCCACTAGGTCCCCAGTGAGGTCCAGGGGCAAGGCCCTTGATGGGGTCAAGGGACAGAGCCCCCTGAAGCTGAAGATTTTGCTTTGATGTCTGAAAATGATGCTGGAAACCCACATTGTGAATAGAATACAATACAGGATTTTTTGTATCAAAGATTTGCTGAGCTAATCCTACTTTGCTCTTTCTCTAAATGATAAAATTGTACACTGCATTTTCTAAGTACTTTTTTTTTTTTTTTGCTGCCTCATCTTCTGGACGCTCCTGTCCCTGCTGCTTCCATGCCGCTCACTTCAATCTCCCCGCCACAGCCATACCCAGGTTTGTCATGTCTCATCCCCAGGGTCGGAAGTCTACAGGGAGCTCATCAATATTAGGCCATCGCGGGTATCTAAGTACTTAGTTGTTTATTGTCCACTTACTTCATCCACTAGGGTACTCAAAAGTAAACACTGATTGTGATTCCCAGCAACAAAATAATGTGTGTGTCAGCATTTCATCTGGCTTTCTCATGGATTCCAAAAATGCTTACCACCTACACTGGACTTATGGTCCAGTCTACAGCACTAGTGAAAGGAAACAGTAACTCTTCTATTTTTCCTTCCTCGGCTAGAGCTCCAAAATTCATCAATGGTGAGATTTTGCATGTAATAATATGATATCCATTTTGCCCACCATGAAGGTAGCCACATTCCGACTTCAGGTATGTATGCTGGGTATGTTTCTGTTTCCTTAACAGAAAGTTGACATGAATTATGGTATCTTTAATGTGCATATTTGATCTTCTGCATATATATATATATATATTATGCAATAGAATTAAGGCATCGGCAGGTTGATGATCGGCACTTGAAGTTGACCTGGGAGAGTGTTAAAATCCCCACCCGTAATTTACCAGACACTGCCGAGATATGAACCCACAACTTCATTCACAGACTCATGGGACTGAAGTCAAATGGTATTAACCACTCAGCTACAGCTTCCGTTCAGCAGACATGAGAAAGACACAGACAAAGAGCAAGAGACAACACAGAGAGACAGAGAGAGACAGACAGACAGACAGACAGACAGACAGACAGACAGACAGAAGAAGAGAGAGAAGAGAGAGAAGGAGAGAGAGAGAGAGAGAGAGAGAGAGAGAGGAGAGAGAGAGGAGAGAGAGAGAGAGAGAGAAGAGAGAGAGAGAGAGAGAAATCCTGATTCAAGCTCTGGATGTGCTTCAAAAGCGAAATGAGCTTGTCTCATGAATTATGAGTGTATCAGTGCCTGCATGTACACGTGATTACATGCACGCTTATATACATGTATGTAAGGTGATAGAGAAAACTGCACGCACGCATATTATATATATGTGCAACATCAGTCCCTCGCAATGAGCGGTTCGGTCAGCTAGCCAAACTTTCAGTTTTCCAAAAATAACTCATACATGTGATGTCTGTCTGACGATGCTTACAGTCAATTCCAATCTTCCTGTCTATGTTATACACATTAGTGCCTAAATCTATCATCCACTTACAATAAAATCTTCCCATAACTTTTGATATAATTCTGGCCACAAGTGCCTTTTTAAAAACCATCCGGTTCTCGTGTCTGGCTGATTAAAATGGCTTATGTCAGAGTCCTCATACAGAAATGCTTCCAAGAAACACACATGTAATCATCTTTATTTGATGATCATAACACTCTGACCTGTGAGCTCTGCGGAACTGACAGAGAGAGCATTTCATTGGCACACTCGGTGACTAAACTGTCAAAGCAGATCTGTATACAAAGTAAGATGTTGGATCAAGATTGACTTGTGTGAGAATCATCCAAGTGACAGCAGGGGTGGGGTCATAACATACCGAGAATCAAAACAACACACACACACACACACACAACACACACACACACACACACACACACACATACACACACACACACACACACACACACACACACATATATATACACACACACACACACACACACACACACACACACACACACACACACACACACACGCACACACGCACACACGCACACACGCACATGCACACATACAGAGGTGGAATTCCACCAAAAGGTGGAAGATTCACACGTCTTCGTAATACAGAAGATTGGAGCACTGAAACTACGTAACGGTCTACAGTAATTAATATTTCCAGAAACAGTTACAGTTACATGTATGCACTGATTCAAATTATTCCCCAGAAACCAGGCAGCACAAGTTACATGACTGATTTTTCCTACATAACATTAAAAAAAAACCCAAAAAAAAAATTACGAAACTTAGTTAAGTAAAGACCAAGGCACATGTGTAAGACACTGCCTATTCTGAGTGATCCCCAGGGTGTTAAGTTGGGGAACACCCCCCCCCCCAAAAAAAAAAAAAAAAAAAAAAAAAAACACACAGTGACACATAGTCTAATGAAAGATTCTGGGTATTTACAGTTAACGTTGAAACATTGGGATTTACAGTTAAAGTGAAACATTGGGATTTACAGTTCAAGTGAAACATTGTCTGGGATTTACAGTTCAAGTGAACATTGGGATTTACAGTTAAAGTGAAACATTGTCTGGGATTTACAGTTCAAGTGAAACATTGTCTGGGATTTACAGTTTAAGTGAAACATTGTCTGGCATTTACAGTTCAAGTGAAACATTGTCTGGGATTTACAGTTTAACTGAAACATTGTCTGGGATTTACAGTTAAAGTGAAACATTGTCTGGGATTTACAGTTTAACGTGAAACATTGTCTGGGATTTACAGTTACAAGTGAAACATTGTCTGGGATTTACAGTTAAAGTGAAACATTGTCTGGGATTTACAGTTATAGTGAAACATTGTCTGGGATTTACAGTTAAAGTGAAACATTGTCTGGGATTTACAGTTCAAGTGAAACATTGTCTGGGATTTACAGTTAACCTAAGTGAAACATTGTCTGGGATTTACAGTTCAAGTGAAACATTGTCTGGGATTTACAGTTAACTAAGTGAAACATTGTCTGGGATTTACAGTTACAAGTGAAACATTGTCTGGGATTTACAGTTACAAGTGAAACATTGTCTGGGATTTACAGTTAAACTAAGTGAAACATTGTCTGGGATTTACAGTTAAGTGAAACATTGTCTGGGATTTACAGTTAACAAGTGAAACATTGTCTGGGATTTACAGTTGAAGTGAAACATTGTCTGGGATTTACAGTTAAAGTGAAACATTGTCTGGGATTTACAGTTAAGTGAAACATTGTCTGGGATTTACAGTTCAAGTGAAACATTGTCTGGGATTTACAGTTAATAAGTGAAACATTGTCTGGGATTTACAGTTCAAGTGAAACATTGTCTGGGATTTACAGTTGAAGTGAAACATTGTCTGGGATTTACAGTTAAGTGAAACATTGTCTGGGATTTACAGTTGAAGTGAAACATTGTCTGGGATTTACAGTTTAAGTGAAACATTGTCTGGGATTTACAGTTCAAGTGAAACATTGTCTGGGATTTACAGTTAACCTAAGTGAAACATTGTCTGGGATTTACAGTTCAAGTGAAACATTGTCTGGGATTTACAGTTAACCTAAGTGAAACATTGTCTGGGATTTACAGTTCAAGTGAAACATTGTCTGGGATTTACAGTTAACCTAAGTGAAACATTGTCTGGGATTTACAGTTCAAGTGAAACATTGTCTGGGATTTACAGTTAACTAAGTGAAACATTGTCTGGGATTTACAGTTCAAGTGAAACATTGTCTGGGATTTACAGTTAAAGTGAAACATTGTCTGGGATTTACAGTTAAACTAAGTGAAACATTGTCTGGGATTTACAGTTGAAGTGAAACATTGTCTGGGATTTACAGTTAAACTAAGTGAAACATTGTCTGGGATTTACAGTTTAAAAGTGAAAACATTGTCTGGGATTTACAGTTAAACTAAGTGAAACATTGTCTGGGATTTACAGTTAAAGTGAAAACATTGTGGGATTTACAGTTCAAGTGAAACATTGTCTGGGATTTACAGTTAAAGTGAAACATTGGGATTTACAGTTCAAGTGAAACATTGTCTGGGATTTACAGTTCAAGTGAAACATTGTCTGGGATTTACAGTTAAACTAAGTGAAACATTGTCTGGGATTTACAGTTTAACTGAAACATTGTCTGGGATTTACAGTTCAAGTGAAACATTGTCTGGGATTTACAGTTCAAGTGAAACATTGTCTGGGATTTACAGTTCAAGTGAAACATTGTCTGGGATTTACAGTTAAACTAAGTGAAACATTGTCTGGGATTTACAGTTCAAGTGAAACATTGTCTGGCATTTACAGTTAAAGTGAAACATTGTCTGGGATTTACAGTTTAAAGTGAAACATTGTCTGGGATTTACAGTTGAAGTGAAACATTGTCTGGGATTTACAGTTCAAGTGAAACATTGTCTGGGATTTACAGTTCAAGTGAAACATTGTCTGGGATTTACAGTTAAACTAGTGAAACATTGTCTGGGATTAATTATACAGTTAACAAGTGAAACATTGGGATTTACAGTTCAAGTGAAACATTGTCTGGGATTTACAGTTACTAAGTGAAACATTGTCTGGGATTTACAGTTCAAGTGAAACATTGTCTGGATTTACAGTTCAAGTGAAACATTGTCTGGCATTTACAGTTAAAGTGAAACATTGTCTGGGATTTACAGTTAAAGTGAAACATTGTCTGGCATTTACAGTTCAAGTGAAACATTGTCTGGCATTTACAGTTAAAGTGAAACATTGTCTGGGATTTACAGTTAAAGTGAAACATTGTCTGGGATTTACAGTTAAGTGAAACATTGTCTGGGATTTACAGTTAAAGTGAAACATTGTCTGGGATTTACAGTTAAAGTGAAACATTGGGATTTACAGTTGAAGTGAAACATTGTCTGGGATTTACAGTTAAGTGAAACATTGTCTGGGATTTACAGTTCAAGTGAAACATTGTCTAGATTTACAGTTCAAGTGAAACATTGTCTGGGATTTACAGTTAAGTGAAACATTGTCTGGGATTTACAGTTAATAAACTTAAGAAGTGAAACATTGTCTGGGATTTACAGTTCAAGTGAAACATTGTGGATTTACAGTTAAACTAAGTGAAACATTGTCTGGGATTTACAGTTAAACAAGTGAAACATTGTCTGGGATTTACAGTTAAAGTGAAACATTGTCTGGGATTTACAGTTAAAGTGAAACATTGTCTGGGATTTACAGTTAAAGTGAAACATTGTCTGGGATTTACAGTTAAAGTGAAACATTGGGATTTACAGTTCAAGTGAAACATTGTCTGGGATTTACAGTTTAAAAGTAGAAAACATTGTCTGGGATTTACAGTTAAAGTGAAAACATTGTTCTGTGGATTTACAGTTAACCTAAGTGAAACATTGTCTGGGATTCATCCCTCCTTGCTGCCTTCCCTTCACCCCTTCACTCCGTAGTCAAAAGCTAGATCTATACACTGTTGAAAACAGCTCCTGAAGCAAGCATCCCAGCTGTGCCAGTTGATACAGTTTTTAACTCGTAAACTCTGAAGTGGATTACTACTGTTGTAGAGTAATGGCTGACAGATCCGATTTCAACTCTGACATAATGGATTTCAGATGTGTGTGTCACTGTGTGTGTGTGTGTGTGTGTGTGTGTGTGTGTGTGTGTGTGTGTGTGTGTGTGTGTGTGTGTGTGTGTGTGTGTGTGTGTTGTCTGTGTCTGTGTCTGTCTGTGTGTGTCTGTGTGTGCCTGTGTGTGTCTGTGTGTGTGTCTATGTGTGTCTGTGTGTGTCTGTGTGTGTTATGTGTGTCTGTGTGCGTGCGTGTGTGTGTGTCGGTGTCTGTGTGTCTGTGCATGTTTGTGTCTCTCTGTGTTTGTTTTCTCAAAACATCTAATTTCCTCTCATATCTAATTCGTGTAAGAAACACTGATTTACATAACTGAAACATTCTAGAATGTAACAGCAATTCCTGTACTAAGATTTCCTTAAACTTACAAAACATTTCAGGGTGTGTCAGCTTATAAATTATCCTTTCTTTGTGTTGAAACAAATTAATTTTATTTCACTATTTTCAAACTTTAAAATCAAGCTGGGCCTACAGACCGACTGTCAGCCACTCACCTCTTAAAATCTCTGCTGTACCATCCAGTGTCAGATTCAGCAACAATGGGTTGGATCCCTTCAAAAGGCCAGTGGCTGAAACAGAGCAAACACAAGTAAGATTGCTTGTTATTGGTTTCTTTCTTTCAAGCTTCGTTGTCAAACCCTTTTGACACCCGACTTTATTTCACCAGTTTTACTTAAGACTACTGACTTTTTCTTTTATACAGGACTTGCCTATCAAATTGGGTATCACCTTTTTTGTTTCTTTAATCATTTTTTTAAAAATTGATGCAATGGCTTCTCATTTTCACCAAAAATCTCTGAATACCTAAACTTTGCCGTACCTTTTGGGGAAAATGTACCCAGACATTCATTAAAGATTTTCTAAGTCAAAAAGTGAATTATGACAACAACAACAAAATTGATAATATTGTCCCTTCTTCCCCCCATGTACACACTCACTAAAAATTGTGGTACTGTGTACACATTAAAAAGAGAAAAAAAAGTTTAATTAAATAAAATTGCCAGATCTATGCACGGTGTACTGACGCAAAACTCTACCCACACGAAAACAAAGCCTGTTTGGAGTAGGGACTGGGTAAGTTCCTAACAGTGCCTAAGTGAAACCGGATATGCAACATCTGGCAGGCTGATTTGCTTCGGTCTCCATCTCCACCTAATCAGGCTTCAGTGCCACACACTCAGTTCACTACAAGCCAACGGTACTGAACAGGGTGGGTGTGGAAGGTGGGAAAACAGTCGAGTGGGAGGGAAGGGGGAAGTGAAAAGAAAGAGGAAGCCAGATGATTTCGTCATTTACCTCTTTTTCCTATATAAAAATTATGAATCATAAGCCCAATTTTGGTACATTAAAATTACAAATCAGAACTTGCACCGCCACACACTGACATGTACACATTTAAACACACATTCTTTTTTTTTTTGGTGCATCTAAACATACAATTCTCTGTTTCTCGAACTAGCATACTCTCTGTTGTGTGTACTTCACATCGTAGCATTCTTGTAGTTGAGATGGGGTTTAGGGGTTTAAACTATTTTTTCTAGTGAAGTACAGGTTGTCACTGTTTTGATGGCTGCCTCATCTTCTGTGATGTCCCTATCTTGCTGTTCCCAAGCTACTCATTTCAGTCTCCCTGCCAAAGATCTGTTATGTCTGAAGTTGTCTTCAGGGTCAGAAGTCCACAGGGAGCCCATAAATATCAGGCCACCATAGGGCCACCAGCCAGAGGGGCCCTGCACTGCTGCTGGGTCTCTGGTGGTGTTCAGTGGTGCCTGTTCTGAGCTAACACATATGCAGGACACCACCTACTAAGCCCCCTAATAATGACAACATTAGTTCAGTTGCAGAACCAGACTCAGTAAGTTGCCCACCCCAGGTGGCAACCACCACAATGTCTGCTCCAATGACTATCCCCTGTTAACCTCCAACCCCAAAGGCTTTGACACGAACTTACCACAGGCACTGAAGTGTATGGGTAAACCGAAACTGAGGTCACCATGAGACCAGGGCAACAGGGGCCACCGAATCAAGAGGCAATTTTTATTATTGCATGATGATCAATGGTAACAATGACGACATAGTGATGCTGCTGTGGAAGTGCATACGCTTTGAGACTACTTGACAGGGTTGTTCTCTATGCTTACTGTCATAATTAATATATATCCCTGCGTCAACCAGGCCCGAGAGATACAGACACCTGCAGTGTTGGTCTGGTAATTTGAGCAACACTCTCAAACTCACATTCTTAATCTTGAAGTGGATGAAGCTCGACTGTGTGGTCCCAGTCTTCCCACTGAGCCTACAGCACACTC
>CM060331.1:7604227-7621727 GCA_030674155.1 Stramonita haemastoma | reverse complement strand
CCTCAGCTAGACCTCCATGTTTCACCAATGCTGGCAATGACGAGATAAATTTTTGCGTACGCCATGATTTTTGCCCATCATTAAGATAGCCTCATTCTAATTTTGTGGATGATGTCTAAACACAACATCAGCTTGCATGTGTCTTTTTTTTTTTTTAATGTAATCCGTTCCTACTGGCATGCAACAGCCTGCACATTCCGAAAGGTGGAACGGGTTCTAACAAGTGTACAACATGTTCTCTGTGTGTTCTCACACAGGATCTCACTCTTTAGTCTCCAGTCACCCAAAGGACTTCAAGGGAGTGGAGATGGTGCTGATAGTCATGTGCTAACCCCCCTTGAACCTTCGCCTTGGTAGTGGCGATCCCAGGCCATTAGATCACAAGTGCAGCACTCAAAGTCTAACCATTTGGCTACACTGTACAGTATCCCACTCCACTCTTTACCTCATGAATAAATCAGTAATCAACCAACCTACAAGTACAAGGTAAACTAGGTAAAATTTGTGATGTATATATATATATGTGTATGTGTACCAGAAGTTTCAGACAACAACATGAATTTATCCTTCCTTGTCCTCCACCCACATCTCACTTTCATTATAAAAAAAAAAATTAAGTTGTAATTAAACACCTCACAGGTGGCTGCCACAGCAGCATTCTGACTTGAAGGACAGTGTCTAAACATGACACCTGTGTGCATGTCTTGTTGTTTTTTTTAATTTTGTCAAATCCATTCCTACCAGCATTCAGCAGCCTACTTTTCTAAAAGGCGAAGTGGGTTTTTAGCATATGCGCAAGTCATGCATTTGCGCACAGGCCTCAGTTTAAAATCTCATCCAAAGGACTTTGAAGTTCACTCCGATTCAGTTTGATTTTCTCATCAAACTGGGATGAAAAGGCACGGCTGTGAACCCAGACTCTCACTGTTTGTGCACACATTAAAACCTGCCTTTGGGAAGAGTAGGCCATTGCAAGCCAGTGGGAACGGACGACAAAATTTACCCCCCAAAAATGCATACGTTAGGTTTCAGACATCATCCCATGCATGTGTGTGCGTGTGTGTGTGTTGTGTGTGTGTGTGTGTGTGTGTGTGTGTGTGGTAGAGTGTGTGTGTGTGTAAAAGTGTGTGTGTGTGTGTGTGTGTGTGTGTGTGTGTGTGTGTGTGTGTGTGTGTGTGTGTGTGTGTGTGTTGTGTGTGTGTGTGTGTGCAGTGTCTGTGTGCGTGTCTGTGTGCAGTGTCTGTGTGTGTGTGTGTGTGTGTGTGTGTGTGTGTGTGTGTGTGTGTGTGTGTGTGTGTGTGTGTGTGTGTGTTCAATTCATTTTATGTCTTTTCACAAAATGTGATATTAAGAGTAGAGAGAGGAGGAGAGAGAGAGAGAGAGAGGAGAGGTAGGAGAGAGAGTGAGAGAGAGAAGGAGAGTGTGTGTGCGTGCGTGCGTGCTGCGTGCGTGCGTGCGTGGTGGTGCGTGCGTGTGTGTGTGTGTGCAGTGTCTGTGTGCAGTGTCTGTGTGCAGTGTCTGTCTGTGTGTGTTGTGTGTGTGTGTGTGTGTGTGTGTGTGTGTGTGTGTGTGTGTGTGTGTGTGTGTTCATTCATTAGTCTTTTCACAAAATGTGTATTAAGAGAGGGGTGAGAGGAGAGAGAGAGATGAGTGTGTGTGTGTGTGTGTGTGTGTGTGTGGTGTGTGGTGTGTGTGTGTGTGTGTGTGTGGTGTGTGTCGTGTGTGTGTGTGTGTGTGTGTGTTGTCTGTGTGTGTGTGTGTGTGTGTGTGTGTGTGTGTGTGTGTGTGTGTGTGTGTGTGTGTGTGTGTGTGTGTGTGTGTGTGTGTGTGTGTGTGTGTGTGTGTGTGTGTGTGTGTGTGTGTGTGTGTGTGTGTGTGTTGTGTGGTGTGTTGTTGTGTGCTGTCTGTCTGTCTGTCTGTCTGTCTGTCTGTCTGTCTGTCTGTCTGTCTGTCTGTGTTAATGTATGTTAATGCATTACATGTACTGTTCTGTTGGGATGGGGTGTTGTAGTGTAGGGTTTTTGTTTCCATTTTTTTAATGAGTAGCTTGACAGTAGTGTAAAAATTCAGATTTATTGTTTTTTGGTACTTAGAATGAGTAATAATGTCATTTTGCAATGAGATTACTATCTCAGCCTGAACTTAACAAAAAAAATAATACACATAAATGGAAGGTAACAGATCATATACAATATATGTGTGATCTGTTCATGAACAAATCATAACAACTCATTCCTAGCATAATAACAATATAATGATAATGTATAATTTATAGTGCTGAATCTCGTAAAGCAAACAAATCAAAACACTTGCATTCAAATCAATACACACAGGCAACGGTCCACAAAATATTAGAGCTACTATCAAATTTATACTCACACACACGCATGCACACACTCACACACACCAACTGTGGCATACCCACTTTGACACACAAAAACAATACCCCCACCTGCCACCCCACCCCAGAACAGTAGAGGATTGGATTGTTTTCAATAACAGTATTTGAGGCAGAATAAAGTAAGGAGTCAAGGACCATGCCTTTGGCCAAGCTTGACTCATGGTTTGGTTCTTGGATGAGCACTCTTCACTTCACTACTCAGAGACATGTCCTGGCAGTGACTGAATCCTGGCCTCTGTGGTACCTTACACAGTTAAGTACCACTATTTTACAGTGCAACACATTTCAATTCATGATTTTGCCATGTCTATCAAAATCACACAAATAAATTCCTTTTTCTGTGGCCTTTAAAAGCTGCCATTGAAACTGAAAGATGATTTACATAGAAGGATGAAGGAGGAAATATATATAAATATATACACTGTGTTAAAAAAAATCTTGCACCTTTAACCGTTTTAGAACTGACAAATGACATTGATGATCCACTGAAAGAAAATACAAAGAAACCCATCAACTGATGCTACAATAGAGTGTGTGCCTGGTGAAGTGGTCAGTAATATATTCATGAATACCCTTGGGAACATTGCAGACAACTCAATGATGTTGACATGTAAACTCCTTGTGGTAACTAAAAAAAAAATTTTTAATTAAAAATTAAGTGTTTTTTTTTTTTCAAAACATGGTATATGATCTTCAGAAGCCAAAATCAAAGAAACGACAACAAAAAAACGCCTTCACTTGGATTCCAGAAGAAATACAATCCCCAACTTACCCAAATATGAGAAGAAACCATAGTATGTAATGGATAAAAACAAATGCAGACTGTAGGCCTATGCCTTAGTTCAGCCAAATACTACTTCAGTACTTGTTCATTATCATCATTAAGATTTTTTTCTAAAAATAATACTACTAGAATGTGAAAATTTCCAATGACAGCATGAGGCATTATTGCGAAAGGATTTTATTCATCGAATGATTCATGCCACACGGCTGCTTCCAATCAAGTATCAACGTATCAAGACTGGCCCGGCAAATAATGTATGAAGACTGGCTGTTGTTCAATTAAAATTGTTGTTACTATGGCAACAGTTTACAAATTCATATTCATTGGTTAAATCGGCATTTCGTCATAAACCTTTCAATAAAGCAGCTATTCATTAAACGAGTCTACATTTCTCAAACAGAAAAATTATCATCCAAATTGAAATTCACATAATGATTATCCTCCAGTCGTATGCTAGCAGTTAGGCCTAACACGAGTCGAATAGGAATCGACGGAAAGTGGAAAGATCTTTAGCGAATAGGTATCCTGCACCCAGCTTGACTAAACATGAATATAATATACACATCTGATAACAGTACAATCAAAATTTCAAACCTGTCAATCTTCCAATTCGATTTTCAAGAACTTGCTGATGAGTAGACCTCCGCAATTTGCTGGCATTAGCCGCAGAACATGGTTACTTCCCTTCAACCGCTCCTACTTCCGGTCAGAGTCGGAGTGGCCTTGTGCGTGGGTGGTAGCCTACACTCAAATGTAGGGCCTGACCGAAGGGGAGGGGGGGGGGGGGGCTGGGGGACCGCCCCCCCCGCCCCCCTGATTCAAGCATGTACCTCCGAGAATCAGCTTTTCTTATAGGCCTATATATGTTTTTAAATAAAGAACATACAGATCACTACAATCATGGGTAAATCCGAAGAACCCCCCCCCCCCCCCCCCCCCCCCATCCTCAATGAAGAAGGCCAAACTTGTAGGTGAAAATTGCTAAAAATCGTTTTCGGCTGGGGGGCTTTGTCCCCCTGAGATACCCAATGGGGGCGTTGCCCCCTGTACCCCCACTGGGGAGAACCCATTCTATATCTGAACCTTTTGGCATTTTTCTACACTTTTTTTCTCCACACACTAGGAATTTCCTGTCAAAGTTTCACCTGCACCAGATGAAAGGTCAGTTTCACTTTTTCATTCATCTTTTCAAAGCTTTCACACAATTTGATTTTCATAATTGATTTAAATTATATGCATGGAGAGGCCAAAATTTTAGGTGAAAATTGCTTCTTTTTTTTAAAATCGTTTCGGCGGGCGGGGTGAGGGGGGCTTTGTGCCTACCCCCCTCCCCCCCTCCCCCCCCCCCCCCCCCCAACGGGCCTCCCAACGAGGGCGTTGCTCCCTGTACCCCCACTGGGGGAGAACCCCCAGACCCCCCCCCCCCCCCCCCCCCTTGGTGAGTGGGTCATATTTACCTCCTTTTGTTGCTTGGAAGTTTTCTGCTAAAATTGGTTCCTGGAGTTTTTCAGAACTGAATTTTGCCCTTAGGTTGCCCTGCTTCTTAATCCTCTTAAGGCAGGGTCTGAAAGTCATTATCACAAGCTCATAGTAGCTTCCTATGTCCCCTCCTGGAAAGCTTCTAGTCTTCGCAGTATTAACACTTCATTGGAATCATCGTTTAACCATGATGTAGTCAATTTAGTTGTGGCAAGGAAGGTGGCAGGATGGTTAAGACGTTCGCCTGCCAACAAGAAAACCGTGAGGTTCTGGGTTCCATTCCCACCCTAGCTCTTAGGCTACTTCCCAATTTGACCAAAAATCAAACTGAATCTCAAAGTCATCGGGAAAAGACTATAAACCGAGGCCCCGTGTGCGAACGCAGGCAGAACGTCTTGCTCACGAGTTAAAAACCTGTTCCGCCTTGGAAGAGCAGGCCATTGTGTGCCGGTAGGAGCGGATGACAACATAATAAAAGACCAGCATGCACACAGGTGTCGTGTTTAGACACCATCCCTGAGGAAAAATTGGGGAGTTAAGAGTCATCAGGGCAGTTCGGGTCTGTAGGTCTATATGGCAAAGTACTGGCAGCTCCTGCAACAGCACTGGAACCATTCGTACCGGCGATTGCCTTTCCAATGGACCACTCTAGCGACGTAGAGAGGGGAGTCTGCTGCATAGGTAACAGCTTTCCCCCATACTTACCCAGGCTTTGCCCTCTAGAGACTTGAGCACAACTCCATAGTCTTCCGAGACTGGCAGATGCCTACTACTACTGTGGTGATCTCCTCCTGGCTGCGCCATGTTCAGTGTCTAGATGGTTTATGTGGACCACATTTGTTCACCTGCAGCTGTTGTAACTGACAAATTCTGGGAGCCTGAAGCCTTCTCAGGGCTGAAGTATTGGTCACAGAGTAGCCTATCCCCTTCCCGTTCTTGTCAGCCTTTGCTCCTCCTGTCTTTGCAGAACGGTCTCCCTGTACGACAACGGTGTTTTTCTTTGGCTTCTGCTCTGTGACTTCCTTGCAGTTGATCTAGAAGTCCTCAACGTTATCGTCGTTATAGTCAGGTTAGGGGCATACGCTTGGAGGATTTGACATTTTAATTTTAATTTTGATTTATTCTTTTATATCGAGGATAATGGAATAAGCACTCTTGTGCTTTATTGACATCCAGTCCCCGTGTGTATACAGTTTCGTAAATGTCATCTGTTCCCACCGGCACACGATGGCCTACTCTTACGAAAAGCGGAACAGGATTTAACGTGTGCGCAAGATGGTCTGCGTGCGTTCGCACACGGGGCCTCGGTTTAAAGTCTCATCCGAAGGACTTTTGGGAAGAGTGGAGTCAGCACTGATGATGGTGATGTTGAAGGGTGCTGCCTTCAGGCGGATGGTAATGAGACGACTAGAGACACCATCTTCTTTTCTGTTTTCACAGCCACTAAAGGAGAGTTCGTAGCCCTCAGGGGTAGACATTTCTCCGAAGTTTCCCCATCGTATCTTATAGTCAAAGGATTGGGGTTTTTCATCGGTATATATATGGGGGTTTCATCGGTATATATATATATAGATATAGATATAGATATAGATATATAGATAGATATATAGATATATATACATATATACATATATATAGATATCTTCAGTCGAAGTGGTCGAAGGGAGGTAACACCTATTGAACTCTGTCTCTGTCTGTGTCCCTGTCCCTGTCTGTCCCTGTCTTTGCCTGTTTGTATGTCTGTCTGTCTTTTTGTCTTTCTGTCCGTCTGTCTGTCCGTCTCTGTCCGTCTCTGTCTGTCTGTCCCTGTATCTGTCTGTCAGTCAGTCAGTCGTCGTCTGTCTGTCTGTCTGTCTGTCTGTCTGTCTGTCTGTCTGTCTGTCTGTCTGTCTGTCTGTCTCTCTCCCCTCTCTCTCTCTCTCTCTCTCTCTCTCTCTCTCTCTCTCTCTCTCTCTCTCCTCTCTCTCTCTCTCTCTCTCTCTCTCTCTCTCTCTCCAGTAGATTGATTCCTTTTGTTTCATGTTTTGTCATATCATTACACTCAAATCTGATGTATGCTTTCTTATTAGGATGTAACCAATTGATGTGTGTGTGTGTGTGTGTGTGTGTGTGTGTGTGTGTGTGTGTGTGTGTGTGTGTGTGTGTGTGGTGTGTGTGTGTGTGTGTGAAAGTCAAAGTCAAAGTCAAAGTCAAAGTCAAAGTCACAGTTTTATTTCCAGGTGGTACATTGATTTGCTTTTTTTCATCAAGCCATCGATCTAGGAAAATCTGATTTCATCAATATCATTTAACTAAGTACGGCAACCTTAAAAATAAAATATACATAATAAGGAAAAAAAGTAAACAAGATAAAATAAAAATCAAGCAAAAAAGAATGCACTCAAAAGTCACACACACACACACACACACACACACACACACACACACACACACACACACACACACACACACACACACACACACACACACACACACACACACACACACACACACACACACAACACATATCAGTGCTGACTCCACTCTCCCCAAAAGTCCTTCGGATGAGACTTTAAACCGAGGCCCCGTGTGTGAACGCACGTAGAACATCTTGCGCACACGTTAAATCCTGTTCCGCTTTTCGTAAGAGTAGGCCATCGTGTGCCGGTGGGAACAGATGACAATATTTACAAAACTGCATACACACGGGGACCGGATGAAAAAAAGCACATGATTGCTTATTCTGTTATCCTCGATATAAAAAGAATAAATAAATAAAAATAAATAAACACACACACACACACACACTCGCGCGCGCACCGCGCAAGCGCCCACTCACACGCAAGCACGTACGCGCAAACATTTTTTTTTGTTTTTGTTTGGGTTTATCTCTTCTCTGCTGCCTGCTCTCAATTTTAATCTTTTTGATATATTTAATTGTAATCCCTGTATCTGTGTTGACATTAATGTTCGGGCCAGTTACGGATTACGTGTTTGTTGAATACATAGCCATATCTTTTGTTTAAATAATTATTAATGTATCCAGTGGGGATTCTGCGTTTGTTGAATGTATGCCTCTCTCCCCCTTTTAAATTATAGGTTGAACTTTTATTGTTTGTGGTGGTGGCTTTGTTTTTCTTTCCATTTGTTTTTTGTTGTTGGGTTGGGGTTTTGTTTGTTTTTTGTTTTGTTTTTTGTTTTGATATTCCCTAACCAGGGCAAAGGCCAGATGAAAAAAGAACTGCGAATACTCACTTTTTTACCTTGAAAACTAAAGATTATTCAGTCATTCAAAGATTATTCATAATTAAAATTTATTTATTCATTCATTCCTCTCTCTTCTCTTCGAAACGAATTCTCAAAAAGGGAAACTAATCTGTTCAACCGGAAGTAGAAAGGACGCGGTCTGAACGAAGGAGTAGCAGGCGACAGTCTCAGCATGTCTCAGCAGCAGAAACCAACACAAGTATTCCTCGTTTACTTCATTCTTTCATGCTTTTTTTCGGTTTTGTGACGAAATTTATTCCAACTTTTTTGGAGCCATATTTTTTGTTACTCCAATGATGAGCTAGACTAGAAAATATACTGTGAATTTCATCACATGTGATGCATCTATTTATAAGCGATGCCAAGATACACAGCATGAGAACTACTAAACAATGTTCAGTAAAATTGTCAAAGACGTAGAATTTGTTTTTCGATGCCCAGAATTGTGAAATTCTGAGCATTAGAAAACAATGCATAGCACGCACTGGTATTAATAAATTATACTAAATCATACAATAATATGGTGCCCAGGTGGTAGAAAAAGCCCACATTACATACCAATACAGTCATAGGCTCATGCAAAGCTGCTGGTGGTGGTACCACCACTTCTACTAGTACTGCTGCAGCTGTTGCTGTTGACTACTGTTCTACTACTACTACTACTACTACTACTACTACTACTACTACTACTACTACTACTACTACTACTACTACTCTTCTCTGCTTAGTACTTCTTGAACTCTAGTTCTACTATTAGTATTACTAGTATTAGTACCACTGTTAATAAAAACTGTCTATATTTATGACCGTCTGCAATTCTGTTGCAATTACTGTTGGTGCTATTGCTGTCGTTACTATAAAAATTGACTGTCTTAGTAAAGCTGCTGGGGAGTTTTCCTTAGCTCACTGACCATTCAGTAGACTAGTACTGTATTTCATTTGCACCAGAGATTTGTTATTTGCTATTCTTATAACAACAACAACAACAAAAGACTGAGTCTGAAAAGAAGCCCATTTAAAGGCACTATCATTCTGACTCTGACAGAATATTGCCAGTTAAATGTTGCTTCATGAAACAATACAAGGAACTTTAATCATATTCACAGGCTTCCTTTTTCTCTTTTTTCTGCGTAGACCAATGTTATGTTGCTTATGACTTGACAGTCTTCACTGGCTTTTACACTTTTTCCCGTGCCATTTACCTTAGTCTTAGAATTGACATACTCAACTTATACATGAGTGTAATTATTAGAACTTGCCTCTCCCAAGTAAACATTTCTCTGATTTGAACTCCTTTAAAGGAGAAGAAGAACCTAAGTCATGGGCGTAGCTCTTTAGTATACTGTCATATACAGTTCTAAATTCTGACTGTTGAACCACAGGCTCTCTGTAAAAGGTAAAGCTGTCCCATAACCTATGTCAGTATTATGAGTATGTGGTCAGTTGAGGAGCGAGGCACCAGAGACCTCAGTTTCTCTAGGGACCTGCATATTCAGGGTGGTGCCCATCTCCCTTTCCCTTGCTGCTTTACCTTTCCTGGCCTAAAGAGGCAGGTACCCATTTACAGCTGGGGGACTGTGCTGAAGCTAAAGTGTGCAAACGATCAGACATCCAATGGTAACCATGCTTGATGCAGCTTGACATTGGCTGGGGGAAAGTGAGTGCTGTGATCACTGAGCTAACCTGTTCCCAAGCTCTCTATACTGTATCAACAGGAAGATTTCTTTTGGTGTCCCCAATGGACAGATTTTATATATTTGCAACAACAACTAATAAAGTTTAACACCTACAGTTGACTTATGCTCGTGATAGCAGACATTCCCTTCATCCCTCCACCCAGTTTTGAGTAAAAGAACTGACCAAGTTATTCTGATCACTGATCAGTGATACAGACTGAATGCTGAGAAGTCAGTGACAGCACTAAAAAATACTTGGTGCTGAAGAGTTTTTCAGTCAGAAACTTGGTGGTGGTGAAAGAGTAAGATAAGCATACTGTTATGAATGTATTTAAGATGATGGGCCCAGTAGTCAAGCAGATGTCAACTGCCAAGGAATTGTGTGAAGAATGGAAGAAGCAAGTTAGTATCAAATATGAAGACGCTCTTTTTAGTTTTTATCTTGCTTGTTTGGATAATTGGAGGAGATCTATGAAAGTGAAAGGTGTTTTTTTTTTCTTGTTTTCAGCAGCAGGCAAATGTAGACAAGGACAAGGAGAAAAGAAGAAAGAGAGTATCCTTGACCTTGGCAAATACCTTGACAAACAGATCAGGGTCAAGTTCAGTGGTGGCCGTGAAGGTATGTCTGACATACATGTATCTAACATACAGTTATTGTAAATGGTGTGTTTCCTGGTTTACTCTTTTGTCCAGCTGTAGATCAGGGGCAGGGTTAACTGTTTTAGTTTAACTCATTCCCTACTGGCTGATTTTTTACTATGCGTGTCTCTGTATACCTACTGTTTGTGTTGATTAGTAAAACAAAAAAACAAACAAAAGAAAAACCACCAAGCAAACCCCCCCATATATTAAATATAACTAAGAAGATAATCAACATAGTACATTCATTTTTAGGGTCTATTGTTAACATGTAGGTAGAAGGTCAAAGTTGAAAGCCAGCTGCCAGATTTTGGGGCAAAAGTTGACATAACTGAGCTAAAAAAAAACACAACCCAAAACCTAAAGGTCAAATCCTGCGATCCCAGTGGTTTGTAGGCAAGTGTTGTGCACAAGAGCAGCCATTGCGATGGATCACAGGGAATGAGTTAATCATGTAATGATTAAAACATTACCCCGTGATAAAAACCTGCTTGGAAACCCTTGAAAATCTTGGCATGTCTGTGGAAAGTATTGTCTAGAGCTAAGGATGGTAATAAGCTTCAGATACACTTTAGTGCAAAACAAAAAGACCATGTGTGGGCGAAACAAACCAGGTGTAAACCAAAGTGTCCAAGGGAGGCAGTTATTGATATTTCACAGACACAGTATGCTACTGGAAGTTGTGTATCGATCACCCCAGTTGGATGATTTTGTATCCATCAGAGTTTAAAATGGCGAAGCAAGGCTGAAACTGCATCAAATGCTGTGTAACAGATGAAAGCAGAATTTTGAGACTCGATCACCAAAGTAGCAGCAAAAGTAAGCATTTTTGCTGAGCATGTGACAAACAGCGTTAACCTGTAGGTGGACAGATTTTGCCAAATTCAAAGAGCCATTGTTGTCAGGCCCAGATTTGATACTTTGCATGGACTTCAGTAGCCGTAAAACAGATAGATAGCAAGCAATCGGTGCACAGCACTTGTCTGTAAATGGTTTTATTATATATATGTTGATTGTGTACTTCATGAAAACAGATGTGATAAAATGTTATTGTAGTTTTGGTTTCTACCTGTGGCTATTTCATTTTAAAGAGTGGCTAATTTTTCTTTCCTGACTAGATTGCCATGTCAGCAGATGATAACTTTGCTCCTTTAACCATAAAAAATGCCTCAACTTCAGGGGGCACTCCCCCCACCCCCTGCCCCCATTCTATTTTTTTTAGGAGGTAAGCCCCCCCCCACCCCCCCACCCCCCCAAACCCATTCACCACCAAATTCCATGATAGATTTCCTAAGGTTGGTGGCTGCGCACATGTCTTGCTGATTTTATTTTAGCTAGCCGTCAGTGGTAGAGTTTAGCATGTGCAGGTTACTAATGTAATACTGCACAAGTCACCCCCTGAATTTCTTAAAAGGCAATTGAAAACTTTACTTTCACACTGAGGAGTCAGTACCCTGTGTCTAAAAATGAACACTTGAATGCCAAATATTTGTTGTGTAGAAATTCCCAGGCCTACTCAGGCTACTGATAAGTCAAATTAGAGCTGTCATAATAATGATAATTGATGTCCAAGAATAGAATCCAGATAGTAGTACAGTTGTATGTTATGTGAAAACTTTCTGATTTGAATTATTGCATGAAGATTCTTTTTCAAGTGGTTCCAAAACCAACTGCTGCGAAGACGTGCAGTGGAAAGATGATAGATTCATTTACATATTATTGTTATTATTTATCACTTAAAAAAAAATTGTTATCAGAACAAAGTAAAATTGCAGACAGGCATTAAAATAATGTGGATCACTGTCACTGACTCACACCCATGTAGGCACGCTTGTAAAGTACCTTTTTATGTCAGGGAGAGGCACCTTGTTTTTCCCCCCCCATCTCCACATTATCTTGTGTTGTAGTGTGGATGTGATATTGATATTTTGCTTTTTTATGATGTGCAGCATAAGCATTAGAATTTATTTTAGTTCATAGTTTATTCCTGTTTATAGCTAATGTAGAATATATGAAGTCTCTCCCCCCCACTGGGGATGGGGATGCCAGGGGGCCTGTCACTGTGTCAGTATAAAATGCATCCCCACCTTCTGGAAATTCTGTGGCACTTGGAATTTTCTCTTTTCTGTCCCTCCTGTTTCAGGCTTGTTCCTTTTCTTCCTGTTACCTCCTTGTCTATTTTTCTGCCCTCTTGGTCCATTCTCATGCCTTTTTCCAGAAAGACTTAAGATATAACAATTCTCTCCCATGCCAAAGTCAGATGTGCTAGGCCTGACTTGTCAGGTGCTTAACAATAGCAGCACAACACTTTTTCACCCATATGACAGAAAACAATAGTTGCAGTACTAGCATTCAGAGAAGAAGAAGAATATGAAGCAGTTTGCAAGCTTTTTATTGAACCTTATGGCTCATTCAAGATGTGTGTATATGTGTGTGTGTGTTCTGTTTCAGCCACAGGTATTTTGAAGGGATTTGATCCGTTACTGAATCTGGTGCTCGATGGTACGACAGAGTTTTTGAGAGGTGAGTGACCATGGATGTATGTGTTCAGGCCAGCATTGATTAACCTCTTTACTGTGCTGTTGACGAACAGCGTTCATCATAGAAACTGTCGCCAGCAATGCTCAATTGACGATCGCTGTTAGTCATGATTCAGCGCTCTCTCTGTTTCGTCCAGCATGTGCCTGAGCAAAATATGATAGCAGTGAAAGGGTTAATTAAAAACCTTTCACACACTGTACAGTGTTGAGTTGCTGAATGGATTATTTCCCTTGCACCTAGGACACACTGTGTTGCTGATGCTGAACATCGGTTGTTCAAATTTTGCTGCTCATCAGCACAATGTTCATTACTTATATCAGCAACACTGCTACTTTCAATTCAAAACTATGCTCAAGTTTCCTCTTCTGTCTGCGATATCCATTTCGACAACACGACAGTGACTGCAAATTTTTGGAAAGTATATGTTGATTTCTGGGATTTTTTGACACCAAAATGGCAGATGCCAATTTTGAAAGTGTTTTTTTTTTTTTTTTTTTAAAAAAAAGTTTTTCAATTCTGACTTAGAAAAATGATGTGCAAGGATTAATACAAGCAGAAATCGATATTGCAGTGAGGGTAGGTGATCTAGGTGACCTTGGTAGTTTTTAATGACCTGAGAGGGGGGACGGGATAGCCTTGATGGTTAGAGCGTTGCGCACTGTGCTATGTATCTGCTGACCCAAGGTTCAATCCCGTTCAAGGGGATATTTTCCTTGGAGTTAATGTCAGTGCTGACCCATTCCCCCCAAAAAGTCTTCCAGTGAGACTGTAAACCAAGGTTCTGTGTGCAAACGCAAACATCTTGCAACCATGTAAAACCTGTCCACTTTTGGAGAGTAGGCCATTCTGATGCAGGTGGAAGGATAACAGAATTCACATAACTTCAGACACACAGGACTGGAAGTTTTAAAAAAGCACAAAAGTACTTGTTCCAATTATCCTCAAAATGAAAGACTAAACATTAAATATGAATAAAAGACTAAGAGTGATGATGATCGTGAAGACAATGTTTCAAGTGGCCTTGAACATTTGTTGCTGACTGATATCACGGAAATTTCTGGTCCAAAGGAGATACCTGATTACCGAGAGAAGACTGTTTTGTTTATTTAAAAAAAAAAAAAAAAATCACTTTGTTGGTGACTGAAATACCAAACAGTCTGGTAGACTGCACTCAAGAACTTCACTTACAGTAAATAAAAAGCAATTCAAAATGTTTTCTGTTTTGGGGGTTCATATTTTCAGTTTCAAAGAATATGCAGAATATGATTCCTTATAAGAAAGGGAGGGAGTCATATAAATGAGTTACAAATAGGGAATCGTGTATGTATGAGAAAGTTATGAATATGGAGTTATCTAGACATATATAAGGAAAGTGCAAGTTAACCCAGTCGTGATATAGTTAATAGAATGCAATTTTATAGCACAAACATTGTCATAATTCTGGTTATTGCTGTATTGTTTTATATTGTAATTGTGTTTGCCACTTTTAGTCGCAATAGATTTCTCTGCATGAAATTCAGGCTGCCCTCTTCAGGGTGAGCATAGCACCACAAGAGCAGCATCCCCGTTATTATTTTTTGTTGTTGTTTTGTTTGCATGATGACTTTTTTAAAACAGAATTTTGCCTGGACAACTCTCTTGTTGCTGTGGGTTCTTTTACATGCGCTGAGTGTGTGTGGCACATGGGACCTGGGTTTACTGTCTCATCTGATAGACTAGCACCTGGACCACCTCTCAAGGTCTAGTGGATGGATGGGAGGAAAAGTGTTGGCTCAGACAGGGGTTGAACCCCAAAGTGTTGGTTTCTGGGCAGGTGTATTACCTCTAGACCACCCTCCTCTATGTTCCTTTTTATTTTAGTTTTTTTTAATTCTCTTTTATTTTGAGGATAATGGAATAAGCACTCGTGTGCTTTTTAAAACCCAGTTCCCATGTGTATGCATCTTTGTAAATGTGGTAATCTGTTCCCACTGGCACACAATGGCCGACTGTTAGGAAAAGCGGAACAGGATTTAATATGTGCCCAAGATGTTCTGCATGTGTTCACACACAGGGCCTCAGTTTATAGTCTCATCCGAAGGACTTTTGGGGAGAGTGGAGTCAGCACTGCTTCGTCCACTGTGTTGGTGTCTAGGCAGATGCATCACCTGTAGACCATGGGTCCACTGTGTTGCAGATCCTGATGACCCCCTGAAGCTGACGGAAGACACGCGTCACCTGGGGCTGGTGGTGTGTCGTGGGACGTCAGTGGTTCTCATTTGCCCTGCAGAGGGCATGGAGTCCATCCCCAACCCCTTTGTCCAGCAGGAGTCGTGAATGTCGTCATGCAGCGTTCAGAGAGAGAGAGGGAGGGAGTGGGAGAGAGAGAGAGAAAGGATGGACTTGATGTGAAAGTGCAATTTGTTGAATGGTTGGGATTTTTTTTTTTTTTTGATGTTGTCTTATAAAATTTGTTAAAAAAAAAACTAACAACTTGAAGTTTTCTGGATTTTGTTGAAGAAAGTTGTATATGAAGTCTTTGGGAGGATGGCATGGCAGAGAGTCTTGTGAAACAGATTTATTTATTTTTATTTATTTATTGTATTTGTTTGTTTATTTATTTATTTACTTATTTTATTAATTTTTACCACTTTATGTTACAGCAATTTCTCTGCATGAAATTCAGGCTGCTTCCTTGGGGAGAGCGTGTTGCCTCAAGTGCAGTGCCTTACCCATTATTTTTGTTCTTTTTCCTGTCTGAAATTGTATTTGTTTCCCTATCAGAGTGGCTTTTTTTCTACAGAATTTTGCTAGGGACAACCTTCTTGTTGCCGTGGGTTCTTTTATGTTTGCTAAATAATGATGTTTAACATGTGGGACCTCGGTTTATCGTCTCATCCGAAAGACTAGCACCTAGACCACTACTCATGATCTAATGGATGGGGGAAAAGTTTTGGGCCCAAGTGGGATTCAAACCACTGCACACTCCGACCCGGACATTTTGCCTTCTAGACAGGTGTTACCTCTAGACCACTGATCCACCGATTGTTTGGCTTGAGTAGTGTCAGGACTCGGCCACCTACCAGCAGTCAGAATAACAGCTCAGTCGTGGAGTCAGGATGTGGGAGCCCCCCACTCTGAAATGGGGGCCATTATCATCACAGACCTTCAGTGATTGAAGCAATAGTTCCTTGTAAATCTGCTGACATGAAAACTTGGACACAAAGTCACCTCGTGTGTGGAAAGTGAGGTTACCATTTTTCTCTACTGCGTGAGATTGATGAAGAGAATGATGATGGTGCAGAGGTGCAGTTATTCTTGTTGCTGCGTGTTCCCCAGCTTAACACCCGGGGTTCTCCCAGAACAGGCACTTTTGTCTTCCTCATCCAAAGGGGACAATATATAGCTCCTTTCTCCCAGTCAATTTAAAGCAGCGCCAAGTGTGGTTACCAGTTGGATGGGAACATTTGCGCGCCTTGGCTTCAGTACAGTCCCCCAGTTCACCCAGCTGTAAATGGGTACCTGCCCTCTTTAGGGTCAGGAAGGTAAAGCAGCGAGGGAGAGGAGATGGGCGCTGCCCTCAATTTGCTGGCCCCTAGAGGAGCTGAGGTCTCTGATGCCTCACTCCCCTATGGCTGCCTAGGTTACAGGACACCTTTACCTTGATCCCACATTGGAATCACTTTGAGACTGTATGTATACACTGGATGAGAAGTGTGACTGTTTTCCAGGTCCCTTGCCATACAGGCAGCCATTCCCCAACTTCAGAGTTGTTTTCTCTCTAAGGGAGGGTACAAGGTGTTATGCTAAAGGCTTGTCACAAGTGATGACAAATCTCAACATAGCATTTCATGCTAAAACAGTAATTCAAAGCAGAGTGAAGACTAAAAATTTAGGAATACAGATAGAAATAAAAATTAAAACTGCCCAACAGACCAATATGATTTAAACGTGCTTACACCTCACACATAAAAAGTCACCAAGATAGAATTCATAACTTGTAACGATTTGTTCGCATTCACATATATACATGTTTACCGTCACCAACCAACCACAAGGCAAAAACACATGAATTTAAAATATCAAGAAAAAATAAGAATAAACGAATCACAGATCAAAAAAGAAATCAAGAAAACCGGACTTAAATGGATCCCAAATACAAATCTGGAAAATGAAGCCAATCATGCTGCTTAAAAAATGTTGACAAAAGAATTCAACAAAACAAGACACATAATGTGGATCAAATACCACGTTGCTAACAGCCACACCACGCTGAAAGCACCGGTTCTCGTCTGATCAAATGCCACGCCAAAGTCGGATGCACTGGGCCTGACTGGATCACTTAGAGAAGGGCAATGCATTTTTCGCTCTATGTCCTATGGGCTCGTGCAGCACTCTTGTGCTTGTGTGAACCTGGCACAGTGGCTTCATAGAATTGTAGGCCTACTTTTGGGGGTGGCCTGAGGCGCCGAAGTAGGATGACTTGCTGCCACAGTCCCTAAATCGGATAATTCCGCTGGGACTATAATTTAATCTCAACCAACCATTTTCAGCTCATATGACAACAAATTGCTGCAAGTCTGAGCGTTCGACGACGAAGAAGGATCAAATATGTTGAAAACATTTCAAAGACTATGAAACCCAAAAGGCTACTCTAAATATAATAAATAAAATATGTTGAAAAACAATAAGAAAATCAACCACACAATACAATAAAAAAAAAATTGAACAGTTCTTTTACAAATAATTTTTTAA
>CM060331.1:7579227-7599227 GCA_030674155.1 Stramonita haemastoma | reverse complement strand
GTTACCTTAATGGTGGAGGGAAAACGGCCGCTTACGCAAAAATAATGATCATCAGTGGTAAACCTGGGAGCTGTAGTCGAGGAACAAATACAAATCACGAAACATTAAAAAAAAAAAAAAAAAAAAAAAAAAAAAGACCAGCCAGTAAAAGCCCCCCCCCCCCCCCCCCCTAAGCGAAACCCCAACCCCCAAATTTAGACCGACAAAACACAAACAAAAACAACTAAAAGGGGAAGGGGTGGGGGGTAGTTATGGGGTTGGAACCCCCCCCAAAAAAAAAACAACAAAAAAAAAAAAAAAAAAACTGTGAAAAAAGCTAGACAAACAATGCAGGAGCTGGTCTACAGCATATCAACTTTCAATTACAATAAGAAAGATGCGTGATAGCACAGCACCATAAAGACAGTCTTGTCCACATGCCAATAGCTCTCTCTCTCTCTCTCTCTCTCTCTCTCTCTCTCTCTCTCTCTCTCTGATGACGATGCATTGATGACCTCTCTCTCTCTCCTCTCTCTCTGATACATCAATTTGATACGTCTCTCTCTCCTCTCTCTCACTCTCCTCTCTCTCCTCTCTCTCTCTCTCTCTCTCTCTCTCTCTCTCTCTTTCTGGTCCTGATTATTTGCTATTTTTTCATCTTCATTAGTATATATATATATATATATATATATATATATATATATATATATATATATATATATATATATATATATATATATATATATATATTATTTTTTAATGTATAGAGTCTGATTTAAAACTTGTTTGTATTTATAACCTTACATGTTGTTTCGCTCCTACTTGATTTTTAAAAATATTTTTTTATACAATTTTGCTCTTTTGTTTGTTGTTTGCCTTTTGGGGTTTTCTTTTCCTTGTAAGGATTGGCTACATTATGAGTTTATAGATAATTGATGATAATTATTTTTTTTTTACAGAAGTGAGAGTGTTTTGAAATATTGACTAGATTGTTTTGATGTAATTTGAAGATGCTCTCTTCTCTCTCTCTCTCTCTCTCTCTCTCTCCTCTCTCTCTCTCTCTCTCTCTCTCTCTCTCTCTGTCTTCTGTCTGTCTGTCTGTCTGTCTGTCTGTCTGTCTGTCTGTCTGTCTGTCTGTCTGTCTGTCTGTCTGTCTGTCGTCTGTCTGTCTTCTCTCTCTCTCTCTCTCTCTCTCTCTCTCTCTCTCTCTCTCTCTCTCTCTCTCTCTCTCTGGGTTTTCCTTTCCTTGTTAAATTTGGTCAAATTGTGAGTTTTTAGGTTTCATTGATGATAGTTATTTTTATGGAAGTGTGAGTTTAAAAATTTTTTTTGTTGTTGACTGGTTTGTTTTGATGACGATATAATTTGGCGATGCTTCTCTCTCTCTCTCTCTCTCCTCTCTCTCTCTCTCTCTCTCTCCTCTCTCTCTCTCTCCTCTCTCTCTCTCTCTCTCTCTGGAGTGACTTCCCTTGCTTGGCTACCAGCAGGACGGAATTTCAAAACTGCGTTTATAAATTTGTGGGTTTTCAACAAAAACAGAGGACAGTATGCCAGTGGTAGGTTTGCCTTCACGTCTGGAGCATATTCTGAATGCCCTTCTACAAGATATGTGCCTTTCGTCATTTAAAATTGACGGTAGGGAGAGACAAACAGTGGTTGTTCTGCGCCTATCAACAACAACCTGTCAACCCCCAGTGTCACACAGTCATTCAGTTCAAAATGACAGTGCCGTGTACAGGAAGAAAAGCGCAGCACAAGTGGCTAGGGACAAAAGGAGAACAGAGACTTACAATTCTACTCGAATGCAAAGACAAGATGTAAATATTTCGTCTCCATCTGGCCTGTTTCTCCCTACGCCTCCAAGTATAATGTATACAGAAGAAAATGCCACTACCCCTGACATGTTGGCCAAGCCTATTGACAGTCCTTGTTGTGAAGGCCAGACTGCACTGCAATAGTTCTGCCCACTCCTTTCTGACAACACTGGCTGACGTCAACCCCCAGTCTGTGACAGTGCCCTACAGTGAATTCACACTGGATGGACAGACTGCAGAGTGTTACGAACACAGTGATGGTGGTGATGGTGGTGAAAGGGACGACAGTGGTTCTGAGGAATGCGATGACAACCCGCCACATCGTGTGTGACACTGGCGGGAGACGTGACAGAGGCAGACGGGACAGAGGAAGACGGGACAGAGGACTGGAGCACAGAAAAAGAAGACAGCCTAACTTCATCTACCGAACCATCCCAAGCCGCCCCTCTGTCAGATGAATATTTCCGGAAAATCTGGAAACGTTTAGAACAATTAGATCGGAACATGGGCAGAGTCAGTGACAGTTCGAGAGCGAAGAAGAAAGATGGACATTAAATTCAGTTGAACAGCTGTGAGCGAAAAAAGTTTTGACAGATCCATAGCACAACACACATCTCTGCCACACAATTAATGATAGACCAGGGATGATCATAATGACAGTGTGTTTAGCACTGTTTCCTTGGGGTGTGATGATGATACAACTATTGAACATTTCCGAGATATGGTTTCCAATCGCGATGATTTGATGTAAATTGTTTATGGTTCGATTTTGATTGTTTTATTTGATTCCTTCCCTATGTGAATGGGCTGTAAAGCTTACACATTAAAATCAATTGTCATTGTCATTGTCCTTGTCTCTCTCTCTCTCTCTCTCTATCTCTCTCTCTCTCTCTCTCTCTCTCTCTCTCTCTCTCTCTCTCTCTCTCTCTCTCTCTCTCTCTCTCTCTCTCTCTCTCTCTCTCTCTTTTGCTTCCTTTCCCTCTCCTTTCCCCTCCAACTTCCACCTTCAGATATTCTATCCTAGACTTATTATGGAGAGGAGTATTTTGGTTGTTATGTTGGATTCAAACTGTATTCTTACCATTTGAATATTGAAATGTGTTTTCATATAGTCTTTTGTGTTTAAAGGATTTTATGTTGTTGTTTTTTAATCTGTTTTTTCCCCCCTTTTATGCCTACTTAGCTTATTTTTCCCGCTTACACACACACACACACACACACGCACACACACACAACACACACACAACGACCACACACGCACACACGCACACACGCACACACGCACACACTCACACACTCACGCATTATATATTTGTAATGCCTTCTGGTTCATGGTCCTGAATATTTGCTATTTTAAAAATGTTTTTTGCTATGTTATTTTTTGTTTAAATAATTATCAGTGTATCCAGTTGGGATGATGCGTTTTGTTGAATGTATTCTGTTTTCTTTTTTTAAAATATTGTTTGAACTGCTGCTGGTGGTGATGCTGGTATATAGGGGTAGGGAGGGGGTTTCTTAGCTTTATTCCCTGATCAGGGCAAGGGCCGGATGAAAAAAAGTATGTAATGCTTACTTACTCTGTTACCCTTGAAAAATAAAGATTATTCATTCATTCATTCTCTCTCTCTCCCTAATCGGAGTAAGGGCAGGATGGAAAAAAAAAGTATGTAATACTTACTCTGTAACCCTTGAAAAACAAAGATTATTCATTCATTTATTCATTCATTCTCTCTGTTTCCTCACCGGACGAGGTGTGTAGTGCCAGGTCTTCTCCTGTGCTTGTCACTCTGCAGGAGGTCTGCCTGCTGGCCTCAGCAGACATATTCCCACTTCAGAGCAGCTCATTTCATTGTACTGGTTGCATGCTGGGTATTTTCGCGTTTCCAGAACCCAAAGAAATCTGACATGAATTAAAACGATAATTAATGTGCATTATTTGATTTTCTGCATATGCAGATACACGAAAGGAATTAAGGCACTGGTAAGTCTGCACTTGAAGTTGACCTGGGAGATCGTAAAAATCCTCATCTGTAATTCTCCAGGCGCCGATGCCAAGACTAGAACCCATGACTTCATGGACCCGCTGGATCAATTCGAACGGTTTTAACCACTCGGCTAAAGCATCCGCAATATCAGCACTGACAGAGTTTAAAGTATATAGTATTACATTATACTTACATAGAATAAAATTGTAGCAATTCTGTCGTTCTGACCGTGGGGGTACCTCTGCACGTATCACACACACACACACACACACACACACACACACACACCACACACACACACACACACACACACACACACACACACACACACACACACACACACACACCATTATGTGCAGGTAGGAACAGATGACAAAATTTACAAAACTGCATAGGCTACACACGGGGACTGGAAGTGAAAAAAAAAAAAAAAGCACTTGAGCTCTTATTCCATTACCTTCGAAAAAAAGAAATAAATAACACACACACACACACGGACGCACGGACGCACGGACGCACGCACGCACGCACGCACACACACACACACACACACAGACATACACACACAGACATACACACACAGACACAGCAACACACAGACACACACACACACACACACACACACACACACACACACACACACACACACACACACACACATACATACATACACATACACACACACACACGTTGATGGCGTGAAAGATTATGTCTAGACAGACAGTGATTTTTGTCTCTGTTTTCCGCTATAAGCAGACCATGTCAAGGTGTATCAACACAATCACTTAAAATTAATTCTTAAATCATTACACAGAAAACACTCATAGAGGAAATGCTTTTCATTTTTAGGTTTACCAAAATGGACATTCTTTCTCTTGACTGTTCACTACATCAATGTACATGGTTTTCAGTGGCAAAACATTACATCTCACCTGTGACACAACTCTAAAGCAGTAAGTATCTAACTGTAAAAGAGATTCTTCTTTAGCAAATAATTATTGTTTTGAAGCTCCCTATAGCTGTCGTACCTGTCTCGATCTCAGATTGCAATAATTATACCATTCCTAAATAGATAATTATGTCATTAGTTTTTGTAGAAAACTTAAACGTCACCAACTCCCTGTTGAAGCCACAGAAAACTGGATCATGTGTCACATACAATTTGTCTAATATCACACACACACACACACACACACACACACACACACACACACACACACACACACACACACACACACACACAAGTCCTTCGGATGAGACTTTAAACCGAGGCCCGTGTGCGAACGCATGCAGAACATCTTGCGCACACGTTAAATCCTGTTCCGCTTTTCGTAAATTATGTCCATGTGTTGTTGGAGAGAAATATTTAAAACGTCATACCCCAAACCCGATGAAAGCACATGAATGCTGATCTGTTTCCCATAAAAGATATAATATCACACACACACACACACACACACACACACACACACACACACACACACACACACACACACACACACACACACACACACACACACACACACAACCACTTGTAGAAATGAAATGACACACACACTCACTCACTCACTCACTCATTCACTCTCTGTCTTTGTCTCAGTCTGTCTGTCTATTGTCTGTTTCTCTGTCTGTCTGTCTCTCTCTCCACACACATACACACACATGCCCTCGCACGCGCGTGCGCACGCATACACACACACACACACACACACACACACACACACAACACAACACAACACACAACACAACACACACACAACACACACACACACACACACGCACGCACGCACGCACCACCACACACACACACACACACACACACACACACACACCACACACACACACACACACACACACACACAACACAAGATGGCTGCTGCTGCTGTGATGTGAGCAGCACAGACGCAGACAGACAGACAGCAAACAGACAGAGACAGCGACAGACAGACAGACAGACAGACAGAAGACAGGCAGCAGCGCAGGCAGGCAGGAGACAGACGGACAGGCAGACAGGGCAGACAGGGACAGACAGCGACAGACAGACAGGCGACAGACAGGCACACAGGCAGGCAGCAGCAGGCAGGCAGGCAGGCAGCAGCAGGCAGCAGGCATGGCAGCTGGCAGACAGACAACAGACAGACGACAGACAGACAGGCAGAAGACAGACAGACAGACAGAACAGGCAGACAGAGCAGGCAGACAGCAGCAGCTGGCAGACTCGGCAGGCAGGCAGCAGGACATGGCTACAGGCCGCCAGGCAGCAAGGTCAGACAACAGCAGCAGCAGCAGACAGACAGACAGCAGACAGACAGCAGACGACAGACAGACAGACAGCATGAGCAGACGCGATGGACAGGCTACAAGACACAACAGACAGACACAGAAGGACAGACAGCAGATGGACAGACAGACAGATGGACAGACAGAACAGAAGACAGAAGACAGCAGACAGATGACAGACAGACAGAGAGAAACAGGCAGACAGATGGACAGACAGAAAGACAGAGAGAAACAGGCAGACAGACAGACAGACAGACAGACAGATGGACAGACAGACAGACAGATGGACAGACAGATAGACAGATGGACGGACAGACGGTTGAAGATGACAGACTAGGATCAGATGGACAGACGGACAGACAGATAGACAGACATGCAGGCGGGCAGAATGCGTGCGCGCGCGCACTCGTGCACACACACATACACACACATGCACGCATGCATGCACACGCGCACACTCACACACACATGCACGCATGCATGCACACGCGCGCATTCACACACACACACACACACACACACACACACACACACACACAACACACACACATACAACAAACACACACACACAACACACAACACACACACACACACACACACACACACACACACACACACACACACACACACACACACACACAAAACACACACACCACACACACACACACACACACACACCACACACACACACACAAATACACACACACCAAACACAATAAGTATCATTTCTTTTTTTTCCCCTCTCCGTTTTTCAACCCACTGCCCATTCAGTTTTTGTCTTTGTACATATTTTGTCATGACCCCTCTCTCCAACAACCCCCCCACCCCCCACCCTTGAACTATCTCCTTCCTTTGTTTCTAGGCTCGAGCTGTAATGTTCATTGGTGAGATTTTGCACATGCGATCGTTTGGGGCCCATCATGAAGGTAGTGCATTCTGACTTCGGGGATAATGTGTGCAGCGTTTACTAAAAAAGCCACCATAAAAAGCAAGAGCCATCACTCCGACCTTACTAATCCAAAACGAGGCTTATTCTGCTAGGCGACTTATATACGTTATGTAACAAGTGAGTGTTAAACACACCACACAACAGAACAGCAAAAAAAAACACAACAACACACACAAACAACCTCATCCATTCCTACCAGCACGCTATGGGCTACTCTTCTGGAAGGTGGAATGTGTTTAACGTGTGCACAAGATGTTCTAGGCTTACATGCGTGCGCACACGAAACCTCGGTTTATAGTCTCATAATTATGAAAGACTTTCGGGGGAAAGTCGAGTTGGTATTGATGTTAAACCCAGGGAAGAGAAGAATCGCCTTGAACAGGCACATGGGTGTGGGGGTTTGAACTGGGTTCGTCAGATCACGAGCGCAACGCTCTAACCACTAGGCTATCCCGCCTTTTTCTGCTTCAACCTCCACCACAGCTCCCGATGAGTACTGCTGCTGCCGCTGCTGCTGCCCTGCTGCTCAAGATACTGGTCGTAGGTTACTAGGGCTACTCGCTGCTGCTGCTTTGTCGACTGCTCTACAAGGCTTTTTGGTTTTTTAATCGGATGCTGGTCCACACTTCTTGAATCTTGAGTTATAGGTCCGTTATTTATCATTTTTATTATCATTGTAATTATATTATTATTTATTATTAATGTTATTGTTGTTTTGTTGTTGTTCTTCTTCTTCTTCTTTTGTTTCCAGGATAATGGAATAAGCACTCATGTGCTCAAATTACATCCGTCCCCGTGTGTATGCAGTTTTGTCAATTTTTTTTCATCCGTATCCACCGCCACTCAATGGACCTACTCTTCCGAAAAGCGGAACGGATTTTAACGTGCGCACAAGAAATCTGCGTGCGTTCGCACACGGGACCTCGGAAGGACATTTGGGGAGAGTGGAGTCAGCACTGATGTTAACTCCAGATGAAAAATCTTCTTGAACGAGATTTGAACCCGGGTCAGCAGATCACGAGCGCATCACTCTGACCACTAGGATATCCCGGTCCCCCCCCCCCTCTCCCTTCCGTTCATCCATCATTAATGTTCGAGGTCCATGGAGGCAGGGGGATGTGGAGGGGGGTGGGGGGGTGGGCGTGATAGCCTGGTGCAGTGGTTAGAGTGTTGAGTTTGCGACCTGACGGCTCGGTTCGAGCCACCACCGAGGTATCTGCCTGTACAAGGGCATTTTGTACAAGGGGATTTTTCCTTTGGTTTTAACATCAGCACTGATTCCACTCTCCGGTCCCGAAAGTCCTTTGGGGGAGACGATAAACTGAGCCACTGTGTTGAACGTACACGGACTAGTTTATGCACACGTTAAACCCTGTCTTGCTTTTCGAGAGTGTAAGCCATTGCGGGATATCTCAGTGGTCAGGCGCTCGCTTTCCCCAAGTCAAGTTAAGCAGCGTTGAGCGTGGATACCAGTTGGATGGGTGACCGTTTGCACGCCTTGGCTCAGTACTGTCCCCCTTCAGTTCACCCAGCTGTAAAAGGGTACCTGCCCTCTTTAGGGTCAGGGAAGGAGAGGGAGAGGAGATGGGCACCGCCCTTAATCATGCTGCCGCTAGAGAAGCTGGGGTCTCTGATGCCTCGCTCCCCTACGACCTCCTAGGTTATGGGACACCTTTACATGTGCCTACCTAGCTCTCCTTACCTGCACTCCTCAGCGGAGTATCCATATTCTCTACCAACGGCCTCATCAGCGGCTTCCAGGCGTGTGAACGCCTTCACTCTCTGCGACAGTCGCGCCACCACTGGGTCATCCATGTCCGAAATCCAGGACCTGACGAAAGAACTGACAATCATCAAATCTATGGCCCGACCTAGAGTAGAGAAGGATGACTACCACCACCTCAAAAGAGAAGATCAAGTCACAATTCTAAGACTCCGCACTGGGCACAACAGGCTAAACCACCATTATGTCCACAAAATGAAACATGCTCCTTCTCCCCTGTGTGCCTGTGGTACAGAAAACCAGACAGGCGAGCACATCCTTCAAAGGTATATGCAATTCAGCGACCTGAGGAAGAAAGTGTGGCCGACGGAGATGTAACCCTACAGACCAAGCTGTACGGCCCACGAGAGGAGCTGGAAAGGACATGCCATTATTTTTCCCAGACACAGCTGACAGTGTAAAGCGAACGAGAGAAGAAGAAGAAGAAGAAGAGACGAAAGAACAGACCACACCCACTGGGGTTTGTCCAGCTGGTCTGGAACAGTCATCCCCGACCGACAACTCCTGCCAACATCCACGCTGATTGTGGACAAGGGAGGTAAGGTCAGAATGTAAAGGGAACTGACCTGAAGTCAACCTGGTGGTCTAGAGGTAACGCGCCTGTCTAGAAAGCGAAAAGTCCAGGTCGGACTGTGCGGTGGTTTGAATCCCGTTTGGGCCCGAATCTTTTCCCTTCCCATCCATTCGACCATGAGTGGTGGTCTGGGCGCTAGTGTTTTTCGGATGAGACGATAAATTGAGGTCCCGTGTGTTACACAACATTATTTAGCGTACGTAAAAGAACCCACGGCAACAAGAGCATTGTCCCTAGTAAAACTTTGTAGAAAAAAAGCCACTCTGATAGGGAAACAAAAAAAGTTGCAGACAGGAAAAAGAGAAAAAAAAAAAGGGTGGCTCTGCACTTGTGGCGACGCGGTCTCCCCGGGGAGAGCAGCCCGAATTTCACGCAGAGAAATCTAAATCTGCTGTGACATTAAGTGGTAATAAATAGATAAATAAATAAATAAATAAATTGATAAATTAATAAATAAATGAATAAATGAATGAATAAATGAATGAATGAATGAATGAATAAATATTTTTTAAAGTCAACTGAACTGAATTGAGCTTTATACAAGTACCACTTTTCAGTCACAGTAGATTTCTCGGGACATTACAACCTTTTAAATTATTTTATTATTATTTGGGGGGGGGGGGGGTGATCATACAACTTAGATCCCTACTAAGAATGGGATCTTACAGCCCTGATCCCTACTAAAAATGGGATCTTACAACATGGATCCCTACTAAAATGGGATCTTACAACATGGATCCCTACTAAAATGGGATCTTACAACCTGGATCCCTACTAAAAATGGAATCTTCCAGCCTGGATCCCCAATATAAATGGGATCTTACAGCCTGGATCCCTACTGCAAACGGGATCTTCGGTGCTTCCTATCGCCTAACAAAAACTAAACCCCGGTGGCCCAGAGGTTAATTAACGCACCCGCCTAGATAACGAGAAGTTCGAGTTCGATCCCCCGTTAGAGGCGTCAACTTTCCTGCCCCCATCCACTAGACCCTGAGTGGCGGTCTCTGTGCTAGTCTTTCGGACTCTACCTGTCTCACCTGGGGTGTCATCAGGTAGAGTGTTAGTCCGCTGCACCCAATGACGTGATGATCCTCCTTCTGCATTTGTTCTGGTCTTCCCTGGCCCTGCTAGCCGCCGCTGTAGTCTAGTGGTTAGGGCGTTGGACTCGTAATCTAAAGGTTGCGGGTTCGATCCCAGCTTTCCAGCTATGGCGTTGTGCCCTTGGAAAAGGCACTTTACGGCTATTTTCTCACCCCACCCAGGTGTTAAAGGGGTACCAACCTTGTGTTGGGGTTAACCCTGCGATAGACTGGCGTCCTATCCAGGGGGAGTCTATAACTCTCAGTCGCTAAACGTCCACAAAAACCGGGATAAGCACCGGCCTGATGAGCCTTAGGCTCGGGACAGACTTTAACTTTAACTCCCTGGCCATGCTAGCTGTGCTGACTTGATGCCACAGGATTCGGGTTCATACGGGGGATCGAACCCGCCACACCTGGGTTTCTAGTCTGGTGACATTACCTCTGGACTACTCATACACCGCACGCAAAAGAACCCACGGCAACAAGGGGGTTGTCCCTGGCAAAATTCTGTAGAAAAAAGCCACTCTGATAGGGAAACAAATACAGTTGCATGCAGGAAAAAGAAAAAGAAATAATGGGTAGGCGCTGCACATGTGGCGACGCGCTCTCCCCGGGGAGAGCAGCCCGAATTTCACGCAGAGAAATCTGCTGTGACATAAAGTGGTACAAAATACAAAATACACCGTCATTTTTCTTAGAGCTCCGAAGCCGGGAGTGGAAAGACCGCTTTGTGTGTGAGTATGAGGAGCAAGGCTTCAGAAACACTGGGTGTAAGACTTGGAAATATTGAGAGTAAGATTTAGAAATATCGAGAGTAAGATTTTAAAATATTGAGAGTAAAGACTTAGAAATATTGAGAGTAAGGTTTAGAAACATTGAGAGTAAGGTTTAGAAATATTGAGAGTAAGGTTTAGAAATATTGAGTGTAATATTTAGAAATATTGAATATAAGATTTAGAAATATTGAGTGTAAGATTTAGAAATATTGAGTGTAAGATTTAGAAATATTGAGTGTAAGATTTGGAAATATTGAGAGTAAGATTTAGAAATATTGAGAGTAAGATTTAGAAATATTGAGTGTAAGATTTTAAAATATTGAGTGTAAGATTTAGAAATATTGAGTGTAAGATTGGAAATATTGCGAGTAAGATTTAGAAATATTGAGAGTAAGATTTAGAAATATTGAGAGTAAAGACTTAGAAATATTGAGAGTAAAGGCTTAGAAATATTGAGAGTAAGATTTAGAAATATTGAGAGTAAGATTTTAAAATATTGAGAGTAAAGACTCAGAAATATTGAGAGTAAAGACTTAGAAATATTGAGATAAGGTTTAGAAATACTGAGTGTAAGATTTAGAAATATTGGATGTAAGATTTAGAAATATTGAGTATAATATTTAGAAAAATTGAGTATAAGACTTTTGAATACTGAGTATAAGACTTAGAAATATTGAATATAAGACTTTAACACATCGAATATAAGACATTAAAACATTGAGTATAAGACTTATGAATATTGAGTATAAGATGAAAAGAAATATTGAGTACAAGACGAAATGTTGAGTATAAGACTTAGAAATATAAGACTTTAAAACACTAAATAGAAGTCTTAAAAAATTGAATATAAGACTTATGAATATGGAGCATAAGATCGAGTATAAGACTTTGTAAAATTAAACATAACATTTTAAAACATTGGCTTATGAATATTGGGTATACGACTTTAGATAATGAGTATAAGATTTAAGATATTGAGTATAAGATTTAAGGTATTGAGTATAAAGCTTAAGATATTAAGTATAAGACCTGTGAATGTTGAGTATAGAAATAACAAATATTGAGTATATGACTTAAAAGTATTGAGTATTAGACTAAAACGCATTGAGTATAGGACAATAAAAAAGGATCGATGTATACCGAGATATGCCCTTGTTATCTGAAATAATGATTTCAGCTGTTTAACAGAAAAACTGTAAGAAGATTATCATTTCTTTTCTTTTTCTTTATTGTCATCGTCATCGTCGTCGTCGTCATCATCATCACCACCATCATCATCATCATCGTCGTCGTCGTCGTCATCCTTGTCATCTTCTTTTTCCCCCTTTTTTAGGGAGGGAGAGAGAGAGAGAGAGAGAGGAGAGAGAGAAGAGAGAGAGAGAGAGAGAGAGAGAGAGAGAGGAAGAGAGAGAGAGAGACAGAGACAGAGACAGAGACAGAGACAGAGACAGAGAGAGACAGAGAGAGAGAGAGACAGAGACAGAGACAGACAGACAGACAGACAGACAGACAGACAGACAGACAGACAAACAGACAGACAGATAGACAGACAGACAGAGACAGAGACAGAGAGATCAAATAAAAAATCAAATCAAATTAAAATTTTATTTGCAGATGGTACACTGAATAAGCAATAAATTTGCCATTTTTCATCAAGGCATCTATCTAGCAAAAAAACAACAACAACCCCCCCCCCCCCCCCCCCCAACTAAACAAAAAACCAGAACAAAACCCCAAACCAAACAAAAACAACCCCCCCAAAAAAACAACAACACAACAACAACCAAATAAAAACAACAACCAAACAACAAAAAACACTTAAACCAAAAACAAACTATTAAAAATTGAAACAGCAAGCCAACAGCAAAGTACAACCAAGAAAACCCTACTCAAGAGACAAGGCAAGGCAAGGCAAATTCTTTTATTCGAGGATAATAGATAAGCACTCGTGTGTTTTTTTTTACATCCAGTCCCCGCCCTTTTCAGGGATATCATCAAGATACCAAACAATAAAACTATACGCAGTACCAAACAACATACAAGAAATAAGGACATTATATATAATAAGGAGAGAGAGAGAGAGAGAGAGAGAGAGAGAGAGAGAGAGAGAGAGAGAGAGAGAGAGAGAGAGAGAGAGAGAGAGAGAGAGAGAGAGAGAGAGAGAGAGAGAGAGAGAGAGAGAGAGGAGAGATTTGATTTGATTTATTCTTTTATATCGAGGATAATGGAATAAGCACTTTTGTGCTTTTTTATATCCAGTCCCCGTGTGTATGCAGAGATAGATAGATAGATAGATAGATAGATAGATAGATAGAGAAGATAGAAGGAGAAGAGAGAGAGAGAGGAGAGAGAGAGAGAGAGAGAGAGAGAGGAGAGAGAGAGAGAGAGAGAGAGAGGAGAGAGAGAGGAAGAGAGAGGAGGAGAGGAGAGAGAGAGACAGACAGACAGACAGACAGACAGACAGACAGACAGAGACAGACAGACAGACAGACAGACAGACAGACAGACAGAGAGTAGTTTTCGTGTAGCATGAAAGACAAGGCAAGGAGTTCCCACACAGTGGCCACATTGTCAGCAGGTGACTCACACATCGCCAGTCCGAATTTCCGAAACAATTTGTCGTCCACGTCCATCAAAAGTTAGTCCACGTTTTAACTGCAAATAGAAAGGAACAGCTTGAAACTTAGGACTTGGTTTTCCTTTTCTCAGCACCGACTCCAACTCCACCACCCCCCCCCCCCCCCCCCAAAAAAAAAAAGTCAGTCGGATGAGACTATAAACTGAGGTCCTGTGTGCGAACGCATGCAGAATTTCTTGCGCTTTTCAAAGAGTAGGCCATAGTGTGCCGGCAGGAGCGGATGACAACATTGACAAAACTGCATACACACGAGGACTGGATGTATTCAAATTCAAATTCAATTATTGAGGAAAAAGTAGTGAGGAAAGACAATTTCAAAAATTCAAATTCAAAAACACTTTAGTATCTCATAGAAAGAGAAATTCAAGCGGGTACAGGCCATACATTAAAACGGTAAACATGTAAACATATTAATATCACGGAAAAATACCCACAAGACAAAAAAAAAGAGCACATGAGTGCTTATTCCATTATCCTCAAAATAAAACTATTTTTAAACAAATCAGCTTCAAGTCAATGCAAGTGGAAAGGGGTAGCTTTAAAGCTGAAGACTTGTCCTACTTTGTCTCAGTTTCATGTCAGGGTAGTTTATGAGGTCGATTACGAAAAAAACGAGACGGTGAAGTTGTGTGTATTTTATACCATCGAGCATTTTATACCATCACAGTCATTACCTTTTGGGTAAACAACCATTGCAACCTTCTTCTTCTTCTACTTCTTCTTCTTCTATCTTCTTCTTTTCTTCTTCTTCTTCTTCTTCTTTCTTCTTCTTCTTCTTCTTCTTCTTCTTTCTTCTTCTTCTTCTTCTTCTTCTTCTTCTTCTCTCTTCTTTCTACTTCTTCTTCTTCTTCTTCTTCTTCTTCTTCTTCTTCTTCTTCTTCTTCTTCTACTTCTTCTCTTCTTCTTCTTCTTCTTCTTCTTCTTCTTCTTCTTCTTTTCTTAATGTTCTTTGGATAGAGCTTAGAGGTTCTCCAAGGGTGAGAGTTAGAGTATGTCACCGCTTTTTGCCCACCATGAAGGTAGCCACATTCCGACTTCGGAGATGTATGCTGGGATCATTCGTGTTTTTGAAGCCCATCGAACGCTGACATGAATGATGGGATCTTTAACGTGCATATTTGATCTTCTGCACGAAGGGAATTAAGGCACTGGCAGGTCTGCCCTTGAAATGGACTTACGAAGTCGAACGGTCAAAAGCACTCGGCTATAGCATCCGTCAACGACAGTGTTCTGTAGGCCTGTAGAGAAAGGGAACATGTGCATCAGTGGTCTAGAGGTAACGCGCCTGTCTAGAACGCGACAAGTCCGGGTCGGAATGTGCGGTGGTTTGAATCCCGTTTGGACTCACAACTTTTTCCCCATCCATTAGACCATGATATATATATATATATATATATATATATATATATATATATATATATATATATATATATATATATATATATATATATGTATACATATATATATGTGTGTGTGTGTGTGTGTGTGTGTGTGTGTGTGTGGTGGAGAGAGAGAGAGAGAGAGAGAGAGAGGAGAGAGAGAGAGAGAGAGAGAGAGAGAGAGAGAGAGAGAGAGAGAGAGAGAGAGAGAGAGAGAGAGAGCGTGTGTGTGTGTGTGTAAATAAAAGTTTATAATTAGTTCTCTCTTTTTTTTTAAGGTTTTCCAAGTCTTCCCAACTACTTACCTTTCCTTTAGCAAGCTGCTTCACATGTTCTAGCTCCGCCTCGTGAACAACGTCATAGAAGAGTGACACATAGGGTGACGTAGACAGAATCTCCTCCCGGAAGCGGTAGTAAGGGATAAACACGTCACGTTTATACCGACATATATGGTAGGGACGCAAAGCATCCTGTGAGAGACAGATTTGATTTGATTTATTCTTTTTTATCGAGGATAATGGGATAAGCACTCTTGTGCTTTTTTTTTTACATCCAGTCCCCGTGTGTATGCAGTTTTGTAAATGTCATCTGTTCCCACCGGCACACTATGGCCTATTCTTACGAAAAGCGGAACAGGATTTAACGTGTGTGCAAGATGTTTTGCGTGTGTTCGCACATGGGGCCTCGGTTTAAAGACTCATCCGAAGAACTTTTGGGGAGAGTGGAGTCAGCACTGATGTTAACTCCAGGAGAAAAATCTCCTCGACCGGACTCGAACTCGGGTCTTCAAATTGCCAGCGCAATGTTCTGACCACTAGGCTATCCGTCCGTCCCCCTAAAGAGAGAGAGAGAGAGAGAGAGAGAGAGAGAGAGAGAGAGAGAGGCACTGATTAACATAACCACGGGGGTCTAAACTGTTCCATTTTGTTGACAAGCTCATGTTAGAAGTCGTACCACGGACTGAAATGGCGTCACTTGTAAAGCCTAAAAATCCATAACATGAATGGACCCAGTATGGATTCAATCCAGTATGGCCACCCAAACTCTATAAACTTCTAACACTTCTAAACCTTTTAATCCAGTACAAGTACAAGAAACCTGTTTACTAGGCTGACATACATTATTCTGCAATCTAAGTTCTTTGAATTGCGACGTGTACCAGCAAAGAAAGAAGAAATCAAACAAAACAAAAAACAAAAATAAAAACAAAAAAAATACCAACCAAATAACCACCACCACCAAAACCCCAGCCCCTCCCCCCCCCCACAAAAACAACAACAAACAAAAAACAAAATAACATACTTAGATCTATTCCTCTGAAGTTGGAGTGTGGTTGCTTATAATTATGGCGAGGTACTTGAAAACAGTCATCCACGCAAACTTCTCATTCAGTGTGCAATTTCAATCTCACAGTGATTCCCAGGTGGGATGAATGAGTCAGAGAACTCATTCTGGGTGACGCCCAGAGTGTTAAGCTGGGGAACGCACAACAACAACAACCTAGATCTATGCGTGTGTATCAAGAATGAAGGTGGCAAGACGGTTTAGACCATCACCTGTCTAACAAGTAAACCTTAAGAGCTCTGGGTTCGATTCCCAGCCGTTCCAGTTTGACAGGAAAATGGAACTGAATGTCAAGGTATTCCGCAAGAGACTCTAAACCAGTCAGACCCATGCGCTTACGAACTTGTGCATGTCAAAAGAACCCACGACAGTTGATAATCGGACAGAACTGGGAGGTACCTCCCGACTGTTCGAGCATAAATTCCCAATTGTATCCGCGAAGTCGGAATGCGGCTACCTTACTGGTGGTGTGTGTGTGCGTGTGTGTGTGTGTGTGTGTGTGTGTGTGTGTGTGTGTGTGTGTGTGTGTGTGTGCGTGTGTGTGTGTGTGTGTGTGTGTGTGTGTGTGTGTGTGTGTGTGTGTGTGTGTGTGTGTGTGTGTGTGTGCATATATATATATAATATATATATATATATATATATATATATATATATATATATATATATATATATATATATATATATATAAATAATGATAAAAACACGACTGTGTTCAGCTTCATCTCTTTATTTAACAGCAAATTTTCGCTTCTATTCTGGAACTTCAAGCTTCAGAATAGAAGTGAAAATTTGCTGTCAAATAAAGAGATGAAGCTGAACACAGTCGTGTTTTTTATCATTATTTTACCATTTTACCTCAACTGTGTGCCTGGAGGGAGCGGTGCCCAGCAGAACTGTGGGTTTTTATCAAGTCAACTATATATATATATATATATATATATATATATATATATATATATATATATATATATATATATATATATATATATATATATATATATATATATATATATATATATATATATATATGGGGGTGGGCACATGCAAAGATATGAAGATCGTAGGAGCTCTAGCCGTGTAACAGAAAGAAAATCACGTGCTTGCGTGCACTACACTGCACTACACTGCAGTACACTACACTGCGCTACACTGCACTACACTGCACTACACTGCACTACACTGCACTGCGCTACACTGCACTGCACTGCACTACACTACACTACACTACACTGCACTGCACTGCACTACGCTGCACTACACTACACTGCACTACACTGCACTACACTGCACTGCACTGCACTGCACTGCACTGCACTGCACTGCACTGCACTACACTGCACTACACTGCACTACACTGCACTGCACTACACTGCACTACACTACACTGCACTGCACTACACTGCACTGCACTGCACTGCACTACACTGCACTACACTGCACTACACTGCACTACACTGCACTACACTGCACTACACTACACTGCACTGCACTGCACTGCACTACACTGCACTACACTGCACTACACTGCACTACACTACACTGCACTGCACTACACTGCACTACACTGCACTACACTACACTGCACTACACTGCACTACACTACACTACACTACACTGCACTGCACTACACTGCACTACACTGCACTACACTGCACTACACTGCACTACACTACACTGCACTACACTGCTCGCACTACACTGCACTACACTGCACTACACTGCACTGCACTGCACTGCACTGCACTACACTGCACTACACTGCACTACACTGCACAGCACTACACAGCACTACACAGCACATGCACTGCACTGCACTACACTGCACTACACTGCACCGCACTGCACCGCACTGCACTGCACTACACTACACTACACTACACTACACTACACTGCACTACACTGCACTACACTGCACTACACTGCACTACACTGCACTGCACTACACTGCACTGCACTGCACTACACTGCACTGCACTACGCTGCACTGCACTGCACTGCACCACACTGCACTGCACTGCACTACACTGCACTACACTGCACTACACTGCACTGCACTGCACTACACTGCACTACACTGCACTACACTGCACAGCACTACACAGCACTACACAGCACAGCACTGCACTGCACTACACTGCACTACACTGCACCGCACTGCACCGCACTGCACTGCACTGCACTACACTACACTACACTACACTACACTACACTACACTACACTACACTACACTACACTACACTGCACTACACTGCACTACACTGCACTACACTGCACTGCACTGCACTACACTGCACTGCACTGCACTACACTGCACTGCACTGCACTGCACCACACTGCACTGCACTGCACTACACTGCCCTACACTACACTGCACTGCACAGCACTACACTGCACTACACTGCACTACACTGCACTACACTGCACAGCACTACACAGCACTACACTACACTACACTATATTGCACTACACTACACAGCACTACACTACACTACACTACACAGCACTACACTACACTATACACTACACTACACTACACTACACTACACTACACTACACTACACTACACTACACACGACACTACACTACACAACACTACACAACACTACACAGCACAACACTACACTACACTACACTACACTACACTACACTACACTACACTACACTACACTACACTACACTACACTGCACTGCACTGCACTGCACTGCACTGCACTACACTACACTGCACTACACTGCACTACACTGCACAGTACTACACTGCACTACACTGCACTACACTACACTACACTACATTGCACTACACTACACTACACTACACTACACTACACTACACTACACTACACTACACTACACTACACTACACTACACTACACTACACTACACTACACAACACAGCACAACACAACACTACACAACACTACACAACATTACACAGCACAACACAACACTACACAACACTACACAACACTACACAACACTAACACAACACTACACTACACAGCACTACACAACACTACACACCACTACACACCACTTCACAGCACTACACAACACTACACTACACAGCACTACACAACACTACACAACACTACACACCATTACACAGCACTACACAGCACTACACAACACTACACTACACTACACAGCACTACACAGCACTACACACCACTACACTACACTCCTGCGGGTAAACTGACCAAACGATGGTCTTTGTCCCTGGAACAAAGGAGAGAGTAGTTGGCGTCAGTGTCCACTTCACTCAGCTCATAGTCCTTTAGCAGGCTGTCTCTGTCCTCAGCTTGCAAACAGTCCCCGAGCTGCTTCAGGCTCTCATCCTCTTCAGCCACTGCCACAGACATGCACAGGAACAGTCTCAACTCGAAAACTGCGTTCCACAGGCGGAAAAACAAGTACAG
>CM060331.1:7546727-7549227 GCA_030674155.1 Stramonita haemastoma | reverse complement strand
TCAGATGACAACATTATTTTAATGGGGAAAATGTCACTGGGTCTCTTCTCAACATGATCTGTGCAGTATTCAGATGACAACATTATTTTAATGGGGAAAATGTCACTGGGTCTCTTCTCAACATGATCTGTGCAGTATTCAGATGACAACATTATTTTAATGGGGAAAATGTCACTGGGTCTCTTCTCAACATGATCTGTGCAGTATTCAGATGACAACATTATTTTAATGGGGAAATGTCACTGGGTCTCTTCTCAACATGATCTGTGCAGTATTCAGATGACAACATTATTTTAATGGGGAAAATGTCACTGGGTCTCTTCTCAACATGATCTGTGCAGTATTCAGATGACAACATTATTTTAATGGGGAAAATGTCACTGGGTCTATTCTCTACATTTTCTGTGCAGTATTCACTTCACAACATTATTCTAATGGCGAAAATGTCACTGGGCTGGGTTTTTTTTTTTAATTTACATGATCTGTGAAGTATCTAGATTACAACATTATTCTAACAGCGAAAATGTCACTGGTTTTTTTTCGACATCATCTGTGCAGTATTGACTTCACAACATTATTCTAACGGCGAAAATGTCACTGGGCTGGGGTTTTTTTTCTAGTCTACATGATCTGTGCAGTATCCAGATTACAACATTATTGTAACGGAGAAAATGTCACTGGCTTTTTTTTTTTATCAACATTATCTGTGCAGTATTCACTTCGCAACATTATTCTAACGGCGAAAATGTCACTGGGCAGGGTTTTTTTTTTTAATCTACATGATCTGTGCAGTATTCAGATTACATTATTCTAAATGTTACTGGGCTGTTTTTTGTTGTTGTTTTTTATCTACATGATCTGTGCAGTATTCAGATCACAACATTATTCTAATGGTGAAAATGTCACTGGGTTTTTTTTTATCGACATTATCTGTGCAGTATTCAGATTAAAACGCTTCTCTAATGGGGTAATCTAACACAGTTTATTTCTCTACATTGTCTGTGCAGTAGTCAGATAACAGTATTATTCTGATGGCAAAAAAACTTACTAGGCTTGTTCTCTACCATAGCTGTGCAGTATTCAGTTTAAAATATTACTTTAACGGTGAAAAATTAACTGGGTTTATTCCTATATAATCTATCTATGCAGTATTCAGTTTAAAACATCACTTTAATGACGGAAATCTAACTGGGTTTATTCCTACATAATCTATCTATGCAGTATTCAGTTTAAAACATTACTTTAACGACGAAAATCTAACTGGGTTTATTCCTATATTATAATCTATCTATGCAGTATTCAGTTTAAAACATCACTTTCACGGTTGTGTTTAGACACCACTCCTGGGGACAAATCGGGGATATGGAGTCCCCAGGGCGGTTCAGGGCTGTAGCCTATATGGCAACGTTCTGGTGGCTCCTGCGACGGCACTGGAACCATGCCTATCAGCAATTGCCTTTCCAATGGATCATTCTAGTGACGTGGAGAGGGGGTCTGCTGCATGGGTAACAGCTTGCCCTCCATACTTACTTACCCAGGCTTTTCGCTCTAGAGCCTAGAGTGCAACTCTATAGTTTTCCGAGACTGACGGATGCCTACTACCTACCCCCTATGAGAGCGACATGGAATAACCAACAAAATCGCAACAGCACCATAATAACTACAAAAATATTTTCTTGTGAGATATAGTTCTCACCACGAAGAAAAGCATGGTATAGGAGGGGAGATAACTCTTGAAATCCCAGCTACAGGAAACGACGGAATACTTATTATTCCTTTATTTATTCTTTTATATCGAGGATAATGGAATAAGCACTCATGTGCTTCTTTTTTTTACATCCAGTCCCTGTGTATGCAGTTTTTGTAAATTTTGTCATCTGTTCCCACCGGCACGCAATGGCCTACTCTTTCGAAAAGCAGAACAGGATTTATTGTGCGCGTGCGCAATATGTTCTGCGAATACAGGAGCAGTACAGGCTTTGTGATCCATCAAGGGAAAAAGTATCAAAACTATGTTTTGAAACTGCGTGTCAAGAAGGCAATGGGACCAAAAAATAATTATTTGTGGCCCAGATTATTCAAAACGTGTGCCTGTAAACTCTCTAACGTGTTCTGTGAAGTGTTCAACTGGTTTATACAAGACTGTGCTATACCTGCTGCCTGGAATATCTCTGCCATTTACCTTGCTTTAAAGAAAAAGAACCAGTTGTGTCAAATGATCATGGTCTTGTTGATCTAAAAGGTAAAGGTGTCCCATAACCTATGTGGTCGTAGGGGAGCGAGGTGTCAGAGACCTCAGCTTCTTTAGGGGCCAGCATATCGAGGGCGGCGCCCATCTCCTCTCCCTCGCTGCTTTACCTTTCCTGGCCCCAAAGAGGCAGGTACTCATTTACAGCTGGGTGAACTGATGAGAGGGGGAGGGGACTGTACTGAAGCCAAGGCGCGCAAACAGTCACCCATCCACTTGGTAACCACGCTCAGTGATGCTTAACCTTAGCTT
>CM060331.1:7531727-7541727 GCA_030674155.1 Stramonita haemastoma | reverse complement strand
TAACTCCAGGAGAAAAATCTCCTCGACCGGATTCGAACCCGGGTCGTCAAATTGCCAGCGCAATGTTCTGACCACTAGGCTATCCGTCCCCCTGATGTTCTTTACAGCCCCACTGACCACACAGGCCACATCGGGGCTGTCACGATGGCTATTTCTAAAATCTTAATCTGATTTAGTTTCCTGAAAGTCCTCCAGAGGAGACTATATAAACCGAGTTCCCGTGTGCGAACGAATGGAGAACATCATGCGCACACGATAAAACCTGTCCTGCTTTTCGGAAGAGTAGGCTAATGCATGCCGGTGAGAACGGATGACAAACGGAGAGTGAATGTAAATAAAGCCGGGAACGCTTAGTCCATTATCCTCGAAATAATAGAGTAGATAATAGAAATGAAAAAAAAATTAATCTCAGATGAAAACTGTGCAGTAAAACACGTACAGCAGTTAATGAATTAACACACACACACACACACCACACCACACACACACACACACACACACACACCACACACACACACACACACACACACACACACACACACACACACACACACACACACACACACACACACACACATACACACACACCACACACACACACACACACACACACACACCTCTCTCTCTCTCTCTCTCTCTCTCTCTCTCTCTCTCTCTCTCTCTCTCTCTCTCTCTCTCACTAACCAGTCTTGTAGATAATTGGCTATCAAACATCAATGACAATAAATTTTGTGGAGTATTATTTGTTGATTTCAAAAAAGCATTTGATACAATTGACCACAAACTTCTCCTTAAAAAGCTAAACCTGTATAACATTTCTACAAAAACCCTAGGACTACTCGATTCATATCTTACAAATAGGCACCAGTGTGTCTCAATAGCTACATCAACATCCAAACTAAAGCCCATTCATTATGGAGTACCACAGGGATCCATATTGGGCCCTATTCTCTTTTCATTATACATAAATGACCTTCCTCTACATATCAATTCCAAATGTGAACTATTTGCAGATGACACAACCATACATACGAGCCATAATGACATTGACTATCTCACAACTTTATTACAAAAAAGCACTGACGACCTTGTCAAATGGACTGAACTGAACCACATGACTATCCATCCCCAAAAAACAAAATGCATGCTTATCACTACCAGACAAAAGCGACAAAATTTACCACATAAACTATTTCCAATTCACATAAAAAAGGAAGCAATCGAACAGACCTCTCACCACAAAGTTCTAGGAGTGACAATTGATGAAAGTCTCAGCTGGTTCTACCACATATCTCACCTATGCAAATACTTGTCCAAAAAAGTCTACCAGTTGATGAAAATTAAACACTTTCTCGATTTTCATTCAAGGAAACTGTTTTTTCAAGCTTATATACAATCCTCAATAGACTATGCTGCAACCCTGTGGGACTCTGCCAGTGCAAATATCATGAAACCATTACTAAGTCTGTATAAACGTGGTCTCAAACTGGTCCTTCTGAAGAAAACAACCTTGCTAGAAGGGGATTATACTCAGTTAAATATCCTTCCCCTACACCAAAGACTAAAATATAACAAAGGCATCATGATGTTTAAGATACTGACAGGAAATGTCCCCACATCCTTAAAAGACAAATTCCCAATGAATCATTCCAGAAATACGGTAAAGCTAAGTGTCCCAATCCCAAGAATAGACTTGTTCAAAACTAGCTTACTATACTCAGGCCCTACGCTATGGAACTCCCTCCCTGACTCAATTAAACAGCATCAATCATTAACAACCTTAAAAACTCACCTTCTAATCTACTTGATGAATCAAAAATAACAAACCACACTTCTCCCCTCTCCAACTATCTGCCCTCTCCCTCCTCACTTCTCTCAGATTATGATGATCTTATGACTATAATCATAAGACTAAGTGAGGTGTGTGTGTGTGTGTGTGTGTGTGTGTGTGTGTGTGTGTGTGTGTGTGTGTGTGTGTGTGTGTGTGTGTATGTGTATGTGTGTGTATGTGTGTGTGTGTGTGTGTGTGTGTGTGTGTGTGTGTGTGTGTGTGTGTGTGTGTGTGTGTGTGTGTGAGTGAGTTAGGGTTTTTTTTGTTCAAAAACTGTGCTTTATGGGACTCATTTTGATAATAGATGGCGGGATTGATGTTTTCAGTCATTTAACCTCATCATATTCTCATGCTTGCTCTTTAATTATTTTTTGTTGTTGCTTTGATTGGTTTTTGTTTGGTTTTTTGTACTCAAATCAAATTCTTCATTGATTCTTACTTCATATTTTCGTTTCTGAATGAGTGCCTTTTTATAACATTACCTTAATATTGTATCTCTGTCTTATTTCTTACCTGTTGTTGTTGCTCTTTCTCACCCTTTATCAAAATCTTATGTTTTATGGGACATATTTTGATGATAGATGGTGGTGGATTGATGTTTTCAGTCATCTAACCTCATCATATTCTCATGTTTGATCTATAATCATTGCGCCTTTTTTTTGTTTTGTTTTTTGTTTGTTTGTTTTTGTTTTGTTTTGCTTTGTTGTTGTTGTTGTTTGTTGTTTTTGTTTTTGTTTTTTTGTTGTTTTTTTTTTTTGTTTCTTTGTTTGTTTGTTTGCTTGTTTATTATTCAAATCAAAATCATCATTGATTCTTACTTCTTATTTTCGTTTCTGAATGAGTGCCTTTTTTATAACATTACCTTAATATTGTATCTCTGTCTTATTTCTTACCTGTTGTTTGATACTTGGTGTGGTTTGCTCTTGGTAATTGGATCATTATAATTGTTCGTGTTTTAGTTGAGGCTGTCTTTTTATCTTGATGTTATCCCTGAAAGGGGCGGGGACTGGATGTAAAAAAGCACATGAGTGCTTATCTATTATCCTCGAATAAAAGAATTTTGCCTTGCCTTGCCTTGCCTTGCCTTGCCTTGCCTTGCCTTTCTCTCTCTCTCTCTCTCTCTCTCTCTCTCTCTCTCTCTCTCTCTCTCTCTCTCTCTCTCTCTCTCTCTCTCTCTCTCTCTCTCTCTCTCTCTCTCTCTCTCTCTCTCTCATCTCTACATCCTGACTCACAATGCACGCAATTTCGCTCACATTTTGTCCTCAGAAATTTTACCTACGGCGAAGGGAGGGAGGGGGGGGGGAGATTTAATCCCATACCCTCCCCCCCAAAAAACCCCAAACAACAACAACAACAAACCGAAAAAAGTAGACAAAAAGTGGTCTTGGAGTCTGGCTTACCTAGCTCAGCCTGAGACACAGCAGCCAGCAGCAACAGGATAACGACAGCTGATTTCATCATCGTCTGTTCTCTGCACATGTGAAAAAACAACAAATGATAAGCACAACAATGGCAATAGCAATAGCAACAACAACAACAATAGTTACAGAAGCTGTTGTAGTAGCAGTAATAGTGGTGGTGACAAAAGTAGTAGTAGTAGTAGTAGCAGCAGCAGCAGCAGCAGCAGCAGCAGCAGCAGAGTAGTAGTAGTAGTAGTAGTAGTTAGTAGTAGTAGTAGTAGTAGTAGTAGTAGTAGTAGTAGTAGTAGTAGTAGTAGTAGTAGTAGTAGTCGACGTTAATATGACCAAACCATTTTTGACATCTACTATGAATCAATCTCATTTGACATGTACGACTAAAATCATGTGCGTGCGTGTGTTAGATAGATAGATAGACAGACAGACAGAGACACAGACAGAAAGACAGAAAAATACAGAGAGAGAGAGAGAGAGAGAGAGAGAGAGAGAGAGAGAGAGAGAGAGAGAGAGAGAGAGAGAGAGAGAGAGAGAGAGAGAGAGAGAGAGAGAGAGAGAGAGAGACAGACAGACAGACAGACAGGCAGACAGACAGAAAGACAGACAGACAGACAGGCAGACAGACAGACAGAGACAGAGACAGAGAGACACACAGAAAGAGACACAGACAGATTGATAAGACAGAATGATACAGACAGACAGACAAACAGACAGAGACACAGGCAGTGGCCACAAAGGCGCAAAAGCTGACTATGATAAATATGCAGAAGAAGACAAAAATCTGGTTTACCTCTTGACTGCTGGAAGTCTCTGCAGACAATGAATTGGTACTGACAGCGTGTACTATCTAATCTTCACACAGAGAGAGAGAGAGAGAGAGAGAGAGAGAGAGAGAGAGAGAGAGAGAGAGAGAGAGAGAGAGAGAGAGAGAGAGAGAGAGACAGAGACAGAGAGACAGAGAGAGACAGAGAGAGAGAGAGAGAGAGAGAGAGGGGGGGGGGGGGCAATGACCAATGAACACTGAAATTGTTTAATATACATCGGCCTTCAGTGGGACACTGGGGTCAAAACTGATGAAATTTTGTTTACAAGCCCATGTTAAAAGTTATGCCATATATTGAAAGGGCATCACTTGTAAAGCCTAAAAATCAAAGAATTACTCAGTTTTCTACACTGTTGCCATGGAAACAATCCAATATAGCCGCCAAAACTTAATATTTCAAACTCCTAAACCTTTTTATCTATAACAAGTATGAGTAACCTGTCTCTACAGACATATTTTATTGTCTGAATTCTTTAATTTCACACAGGAAAATCTCCTTAAATGTATCCAGCAATTTTTAATTCTAAAAAAAACATAATTTGGGCCACTTTTGGACCCGTGTCTCACCTTATGCCACAATACACTTTGAGAGACAAAAATGGGAAGATGCAAGAAAATCAAATACAATTTTTCGTAAAGTTTGGTAAGACTGTCATAGAGGCCAGCACGATTTTAGGGCAATGTTGTCAGCATGCGTTTTCTAACCTACTGCAACCTTCTTGTACAGTCTTTGTTGTCTGTCTGTCTGCCTGTCTTCCTACCTGCCTGCCTGTCTGTTTGTCTGTCTGTATTTCTGTCTGTCTCTCTGTGTTTCTGTCTTTTTGCTTGTCTGGCTGTGTGTCTGTCTCTCTTTCTGTCTGTCCTTCTGTGTGGGCGTGGCTCAGATGCACGTTTAGAGATAAACACCTGGTACATTTCTGAGTAATATGTATGTGTGTGTGTGTGTGTGCGCACGCGCGTGTGTATGTGTGTGTGTGTGCGTGCGCGCGCGCGTGTTTGTGTGTGTGTGTGTGTGTGTGCGTGCGTGCTTGCGTGCGTGCTTGCGTACGCACATACGTGTGCGTGCGTGCCCGCGCGCGTATGAGTATGTGTGTGTACGAGCGCGTGTGTGGTGTGTGTGCGCACGCGCGCGTGTGTGTATGCGTGTGTATGTGTGCGTGTGTGTGTGTGTGTGTGTGCGTGCGTGCGTGTGCATGCATATGTGGTGTCAGTAAGTGGTTTTCATGTCGCAAAATGGTACAAACCGTTCAATTTTACGAACCCAGTCCACAAGTAACCAGAAACTATTTTTGAACTGCTAAGCATGTTGTCTTTATACATCAACACAGCTGTATATTTATAGGACTCAAGATAACGGCAATACAGAAATATCAATTCAATAAAAACGCAGCCCAAACTGCCGACAGAAAGACTCCTCCGGAACTTTACCGGAAACTCCGATGAGTTTGACCCCATTGTATGCAAGTGGATCAGTGGTCTACAGGTAATGCACCTGCCTCGAAAGCGAACAGTCCAGGTTTGATCCAGGTCTGAGACTGATCCATTTTTGGGCCTAACCCCCCCCCCCCCATCCACTAGACCATGAGTGGTGGTCTGGGTATCAGTCTTTCGGGTAAAACGATAAAGAAAGGAATTTAAACTATTTTTGTAACAGTTTACAGAGAGAAAAGAAAAAAATGAACGCCAAAAGTTAATCAACAGACCAATGTAAACCATTTTTGGTGACGTCAAAAACTAAACAACAAAGGAAAAGGAACCGTTTTTTTGCAACGTAAAGAATAATTTACGAGACTAATACAAACCATCCTGTAAAAAAAAAAAATTCTGTAATGTTAAAACGTCAACCATTTTTGTAACATAAAAAGATCAGTGGAGGAAATGAGACTGTTTTCGTAACATTGAAAGAAAATAAACAGAGCAAAATGTAAACCATGTTTTTTAGGATCAAAAGAAACTAACAGCACAGAATAAAGCGTCTTTTGTAATGTCAAATGTAATGAAATAGATAAGGGGAAAGAAACCATTTTTGTGAGAGAAACAATATATTGAAAAAATGTGCATATTAAATCAACAGATGCAAACATCGTCATAATACCAAAAGTATATCAAGGAAGAAAATCAAACCTTTTTTAATGGAATACCAAGAGTGATTTGACAGATGAAAATATCGCATGTTACTAATACCAAAAGAGAATTTATAGATGAAAATAAGCCATTATTTTGTTTGGTAATACCGCAAGTGGGTTAATACAGGAAAATGATTGTTTTTGGCAAGGTCAAAAGTAATCCATTGTAGCATAGCAGCTGTAACATCAAAAGTCAATCAAAAGAACGAAAGAAACGAGGGAATCCTTATCTGACTAATTCCTTGACCCTTACCCCCCCCCCCCCCCCACCCCTCCCATGCGAAAAAGGCGAAACAAGATAAATCAACATGTGTACGTGTGTAGGTGGTATGCATGCAATACAACCATGTAATGATACTATCCCAATAATACTACCATGTAATGATGCTATCCCAATAATACTACCATGTAATGATGCTATCCCAATAATACTACCATGTAATGATACTATCCAATATACTCCTATGTAATGATACTATCAATAAACACTGCTATATAATGATGCTATCCGATGATACTCCATGTAATGATGCTATGTAATTATGCTGCTATGTAATGATACTGCTATGTAATAAACTGCTATATACCTGCTATATGATGATACTGCTATGTAATGACACTGCTATGATAATGATTTACTGCTATGTAATACACTGCTATAAATGATACTGCTATGTAATGAACTGCTATGTAATGACACTGCTATGTAATGATCACTGCTATGTAATGATACTGCTATATAATGATACTGTATTAATGATACTGCTATGTAATGACACTGCTATTAATGACACTGCTATGTAAAGATACTGCTATATATGACACTGCTATTAATGACACTGCTATGTGATGATACTGCTATGTATGATACTGCTATGTAATGAACTGCTATGTAATTATACTACTATGTAATGACACTGCTATGTAATGATACTGCTTGTAGTTGTATAACTGCTATGTAATATACTGCTATGTAATGATACTGCTATGTTATGATACACTATGTTATATATACTGCTATGTATGATATGCTATGATGACACTGCTATGTAAATGTACATGATAATGATCCTATTACTGCTTGCTGCATAGCTGGCTCATGTGACTGGACTGCTGCTAGTAATAATACTGGTCGTTGATTTATATTGCTATGATGATATGGCTATGTAGTTGGTATGCATTTATGGATGCCTGTTTGTATCAAAGATGAAGACACAAGAGAAAACATGTGCAAGGCACACCCTATCTTCTGTACATGATTCTCTATCTATCAACAATGTCAGAAAGACCCATTATACTCGCTATGTAATAAAACTGCTATGTAATGACACTGCTATGTAATAACACTGCTATGTAATGACACTGCTATGTTAATGACACTGCTATGTAATGACACTGCTATGTAATGACACTGCTATGATACTGCTATGTAATAACACTGCTATGTAATGACACTGCTATGTAATGACACTGCTATGTAATAACACTGCTATGTAATGACACTGCTATGTAATAACACTGCTATGTAATAACACTGCTATGTAATGACACTGCTATGTAATGACACTGCTATGTAATAACACTGCTATGTAATAACACTGCTATGTAATAACACTGCTATGTAATGACACTGCTATGTAATAACACTGCTATGTAATAACACTGCTATGTAATGACACTGCTATGTAATGACACTGCTATGTAATGACACTGCTATGTAATAACACTGCTATGTAATAACACTGCTATGTAATAACACTGCTATGTAATGACACTGCTATGTAATAACATGCTATGTAATGACACTGCTATGTAATGACACTGCTATGCAATGACACTGCTATGTAATGACACTGCTATGCAATGATACTGCTATGTAATGATACTGCTATGTAATGATACTGCTATGTAATGACACTACTGTGTAATGACACTGCTATGTAATGACACTGCTATGTAATGATACTGCTATGTCATGATACTGCTATGTAATGATGCTGCTATGTAATGATACTGCTATATAATAACACTGCTATGTGATGATACTGCTATGTGCTGATACTGCTGTGTAATGATACTGCTATGTTATGATACTGCTATGTATTGATACTGCTATGTGATGATACTGCCATGTGATGATACTACTGTGTAATGATACTGCTATGATTTTGCTATGTAACAATACTGCTATGTCATGATACAGCTATGTAATAATACTGTTATGTAATAATACTCATGTGTAGTAAATACTGCTATGTTATGATACTGCTATGTAATGATACTGCTATGTTATGATACTGCTATGTAATGATACTGCTATGATACTGCTATGTAATGATACTGTATGTCATGATACAGCTATGTAATAATACTGTATGTAATAATACTCATGTGTAGTAAAATACTCCCTATGTAACAATACTGCTATGTCATGATACAGCTATGTAATGATACTGCTATGTAATAATACTGTTATGTAACAATTACTGTTATGTAAATAATACTAGTGTAGTAAAACTGCTATGTAACATTTACTGCTATGTCATGATACAGCTATGTAATGATACTGCTATGTATAATACTGTTATGTAATAATACTGTTATGTAATAATACTCATGTGTAGTAAATACTGCTATGTAACAATACTGCTATGTCATGATACAGCTATGTAATGATACTGCTATGTCATGATACTGCTATGTAATGATACTGCTATGTAATGATACTGCTATGTAATGATACTGCTATATAATGACACTGCTATGTAATGACACTGCTATATAATGACACTGCTATATAATGATACTGCTATGTAATGATACTGCTAGTAACAATATACTGCTATGTCATGATACAGCTATGTAGATACTGATATGTAATGCTGCTGCTATGTAATTATACTACAATGTTATGATACTGCTATGTAATGGCGTGATACTGCTATGTGATGCTGTGCTATAACACTGCTATGTAATAAATACTATGTGATGATACTGCTATGTAATATACACATTTAATAAATACTGCTATAGACTGATACTGCTATGTACGAAGGTACATGATAAATGATCCATTACTGGCTTGCTGCATGGCTGGCTCGTTGGCTGGCTGGCTGGCTGGCTAATATGAACTGGTCGTTGATTGGTTTTGCTGGCTGGTTAGCTAGTTGATCAGTTGGTCAGTTTATCGGTTGCCTGTTTCGTTTCAAAGAGAAGACAAAGAGAAACATGGCAAGGCACACCCCTATCTTCCTGTCATCATGATTCTCTGATCTTCAACAATGTCCAGATAGCCCTTATCTCGCTTCTTCTGTGGCCAGTTTCGTCCTCTTGTATAACTCTCTCCTCCCCTAGCCCCCTCCCCACCTCCCCTCCCTCCCTCCCTCTCTACATGTAGGCCGGAGTGATTACGATGGACGATTAGTGACTTATTTATTTTGTGACCACACCGACTAAGCCAGTTTTATCCGCCAGGTATCTTACCAAGGTAATGTTTGTTTGTCGTGGTCTGTCTTGTTGTGTGTGTCTGTATTTGTTCCTTTGCTGTCTGTGTCTGTCTTTGTGGGTCTGGGATTTTGCTTTTTATTTTGGGCTGGGGGGGGGGGGGGGGGGGCTGGGGGTATTGCTTTTGTATTGTTGATCTGTTTGGTTGTATGTATGTCTGTCTCTTTTTGTGTCTACATGTCTTTGTCTGTCTGTCTGTCTGTCGGTCTGTCTGCATGCATGCATGTAGAATGTATGTATGTATGTGATGGATGGATGGATGGATGGATGGATGGATGGATGGATGGATGGATGGATGGAT
>CM060331.1:7514227-7526727 GCA_030674155.1 Stramonita haemastoma | reverse complement strand
CACATTCACTCCAAACCTTTCATCTCCTGTAGATTTTTTCCATCGAGCTTTTATTCTCTGTCTTGCCTTCAGTGGATTTTGGGTTTTCGTTTGTTTCTTGGTTTTGTTAATTTGTGTGCAAGTTTTCTCCTTGATTTATTTTTAATAGTTTGTTGATTATGGCCATGTTTCAGGCTCATCAACGGCCATGGTCACCACCACACTACAACCTTGCCACTACCCTAAACCATCGTCTGACAGGAAGCGGAAACACGTCACCTCTAACCGGAAGTGATAGAACTACTGCGTTTCTGCAATGGCAAATGGAATACTTTGAAGTTGTTGTTGTTTTCAACATGTTTATTTTGAGAAGCATGGTAAAGGATGGTGCTGTTGTTTTAATTCAGTGTGCAAAAGTTTGATGCGGGAAGAAAACGATTTAGACAACCAACAGCATCAAATAAATGTTCAAAAAGCAAAAGTGTGTGTGTGTGTATGGGTGCGTGCGTGCGTGCGTAAGCGCGCGTGTGTGTTTGTGTTTGTGTTTGTGTGTGTGTGTTTGATTTATTCTTTTTTATTTGATTTATTCTTTTATATCGATGATAATGGAATAAGCACTCTTGTGCTTTTTTACATCCAATCCCCGTGGTAGTAAATGTTATCTGTTCCCACCGGCACACGATGGCCTGCTCTTACGAAAAGCGGAACAGGATTTAACGTGTGCGCAAGATGTTCTGCGTGCGTTCGCACACGGGGCCTCGGTTTAAAGTCTCATCCGAAGGACTTTTGGGGAGAGTGGAGTCAGCACTGATGTACTCCAGGAGAAAAATCTCCTCGACCGGAATCGAACCCGGGTCGTTAAATTGCCAGCACAATGTTCTAACCACTAGGCTATCCGTCCCCGAACATGTGTGTGTGTGTGTGTGTGTGCGTGCGCGCGCGCGCGCGCGTGCGCGGGCGAGGGAGCGTGTGTGTGTGATTTTCAAAATTTTTATACTGTTCTTTTATTTCGAGGATAGTACATGCTACAGTGTGTTGTGTGTGTGTGTGTGTGTGTGTGTGTGTGTGTGTGTGTGTGTGTGTGTGTGTTGTGTGTGTGTGTGTGTGTGTGTGTGTGTGTGTGTGGTGCGTGCGTGCGTGCGTGTGTGTGTGTGTGTGCGTGCGTGTGTGTATGTGCGTGTGTGTGTGCGGCCGTGCGTGTGTATGTGTGTGGATGCGTGCGTGTGCGTGTGTGTGTGCGTACGTGCGTGAATGTGTGTGTGCGTACGTGCGTGTATGTGTGCGTGTGTGTGCGTACGTGCTCGCAGTTGTGTATGTGTGCGTGCGTTGCGTCTGTGTGTGTGCGTGCGTGCGTGCGTGTATGTATGTATGTATGTATGTATGTATGTATGTATGTATGTATGTATGTATGTATGTATGTATGTATGTATGTATGTATGTATGTGCATACGTGTATGTATGTGTGCGCGTGTGTGTGTACAAACAGACATACAGCACCTTGTGCCAAATGTAATAATCTTTACACAAGTTTTCGATAGTGTGTGAGCGTGCTTTTCTATTCCGCGAGTAGGCTATATAAATAATATTATCATTACTATTGTTTGTGTGTGACTCGTGCGATCCTGTGGCTGTACTTGCGTGGGGCAGCAGGTGATATTTCACCTGTCTCAGGCATTCTTTTCCTTTCTACAACTCCACACTCCACTCCTTAGCCGCCGCTGTAGTCTAGTGGTTAGGGCATTGGACTCGTAATCTAAAGGTTGCGGGTTCGATCCCAGCTTTCGGCTATGGCGCTGTGCCCTTGGAAAAGGCACTTTACGGCTATTTTCTCACCCCACCCAGGTGTAAAAGGGGTACCAACCTTGTGTTGGGGGTTAACCCTTCGATAGACTGGCGTCCTATCCAGGGGGGAGTCTATGACTCTCAGTCGCTTAACGCCACAGAAACCGGGATAAGCACCGGCGTGATGAGCCTTAGGCTCGGGACAGACTTTAGCACTCCACTCCACACTGCTTAATTCGACGTTTTAGCCAGGAGGATTTTTCCTCTGGAGTTAAAAACAGTGCCGACTCCAAACCCCCCCCCCCCCCTCCCCGGCCCAAAAGTCCTTCAGATCAGACTATAAACCGAGGTCTCGTGTGTGAACGCACGTACAACATCTTGCGCAAATGTAAAAAACCCGTTCCGCTTTTTCGGAAGAGTAGGCCATCGCGTGCCATTGGGAACGGATGACAAAATTTACAAAACATCATACACACGGGGACTAGATGTGTTTTTTTTAAAAAAAGGGACATGAGTGCTTAGTCCATTATCCTCGAGATAACAGATTAAAAGTAAACAAAGGTCAAGTTTCTTCACTGATACAAGCCCCCCGAACCATATCTGTATACCTGTTATCTTCTTTTTTTTATATCGAGGATATGGGATAAGCACTCATGTGCTTTTTTTCATCCAGTCCCCGTGTGTATGCAGTTGTGTAAATATTGTCATCTGTTCCCACCGGCACACAATGGCCTACTCTTACGAAAAGCGGAACAGGATTTAACGTGTGCGCAAGATATTCTGCGTGCGTTCGCACACGGGGCCTCGGTTTACAGTCTCATCCGAAAGACTGTTGGGGAGAGTGGAGTCAGCACTGATGTTAACTCCAGGGGAAAAATCCCCTCCAACGGGAATCGAACTCGGGTCGTCAAATTGCGAGGTCAATGTTCTGACCACTAGGCTATCCCGTCCCCTAGGCTATCTCTTCCGGGTTCTGTCCCCCCCCCCCTCAACCCCCCACCCCCCTCCCCACTTTTACTTCCTGGTGCCGTTATTCCACTTTCTACCTGACCCCCTCTCCCCCCACCCTTACACACATATTCAATATATACTATCTGGGAAAAAAAAACTTGGACTTTGACTTAATACACACACACACACACATTTCTCTCTCTCTCTCTCTCTCTCTCTCTCTCTCTCTCCTCTCTCTCTCTCTCTCTCTCCTCTCTCTCTCTCTCTCTCTCTCTCTCTCTCTCAATGTACTATCTGGAAATAAAATTTCAACTTTGGCTTTAACTTTTACACACACACACACACACACACACACACACACACACACACACACACACACACACACACACACACACACACACACACACACACACACACACACACACACTTCCTTCTTTTTATCTCTCTCTCTTCTTGTAGGATTAAGAAAGCAGCAAAAGATTAAAAATAAAAGATTTTAAGAGGGGACAAAAGACAGAAAGGAATAAAGAAAAAACAAAACAAAACAGCCCCCCACCCCCCAAAAAAACAAAATAAAATAAAATAAAATAATCAGTATGCTATGACTCGAGCGGTACATGTACGTCAGTAGTGCCCCGTGTGAGATTAGCCCCACGGAGTTTTGTGTGGTATGATGATTATTTTCATCGTGAAGTTTAAGTCTTTTGTCAATCTCAGATCCATTATGTGCTGAAGTGTCAAATGTTCTGATGAGAATATTATGTGCTTGATTGTTTTGATAATAATTCATCATTAAAGCTCAACGTTGAAGAGAGTTTGTATTATAATTATGTTCCCTCTTAACTTCTCTTTCATCCACTTGTTAGTTTTTGTTTTTTAACCCACAACTAATGTAGCCACATTCCAACTTCGGGGTTGTATTACGCTATGCATAAAACAGAAACAAATTTGCTTTGGTAGAGAAAGACAGAGTTACCGTAATAACCCAAAGTAACCCGCAACGTTTCAAATATTCTCTGGACTCTTTTTTTGGTGAGGGGGTCCATTTTAAGCCTTGCACCTCTGTTGGTATCTTCCCGAAACGGGTCAGTAAGTAAGAGTAGGGTGGAAGGTCGGGTAGTTTGTCCTTAAGGGGATAGTGTGGCTTATAATATATTAAGTATTAAAAAGGCACATATTTAACACTAAAATTAAAAGAATTTGCCTTGCCTTGCCTTGCCTTGCCTTGCTTGCCTTGCCTTGTCCTACAGAAAACCGATTCATGATGTGAGAGAAGATTGTACTCTTTACTTTAAGATGACAAGTGTGTGTGTGTGTGTGTGTGTGTGTGTGTGTGTGTGTGTGTGTGTGTGTGTGTGTGTGTGTGTGTGTGTGTGTGTGTGTGTGTGCATGTGGTGTGTGTGTGTGTTGTGCGTGCTGTTGTTTGTGTGTGTGTGCTGTTGTCGTCGGCCTGTGCGTGTGTGTGTGTGTGTGTTGTGTTGTGTGCTGTGTTGTGTGTGTGTGTGTGGCGCTGTTTTTGTGGTGTTGCGCTCTGCCCTGGGAGAGCAGTTTTAATATTACACAGAGAAATCTACTGCGACTGAAAATTGTGTTGTTGTTGTTGTTGTTGTTGTTGTTTGTTTGTTCCCCAGCTTATTACTCTGAGGGGTCACCCAGAATGTGCAGTACTCTGACTCACTCACCCCACCTGGGAATCACTGTGATATTGAAATTGAACACTGAATGAGAAGTTTGCGTGTATGACTGTTTTTTTTCTGAATACCTTGCTAATCAGGAAGCCATACTCCGACTTCAGGTGAGTTTCTTTCTCCTTTAAAGGAGAGTGCAGGTTGTTTTCATGTTTAGAGCTTGTCATGGCTGAAGGCAATATTAACACAGCATTTTTACAACATATCATTTTAGTGTAGGCCTTGGCTGACATCAATACCTGACACAGGTTTTGGCTCGGGCCATGGAATTCTTCTTCTTCTTCTTCTTCTTCTTCTTCTTCTTCTTCTTTTCTTCTTCTTCTTCTTCTTCTTCTTCTTCTTCTTCTTCTTTCTTCTTCTCTCGTTCGCTTTACACTGTCAGATGTGTCTGGGAAAATAATGGCATGTCCTTTCCAGCTCCTCTCGTGGGCCGTACAGCTTGGTCTTTAGGGTTAGCCTATCTCCGTCGGCCACACTTTCTTCCTCAGGTCGCTGAATAGCGTACGCCTTTGAAAAATGTGCTCACCTATCTGGTTTTCTTTAGGCCTAGGCCTAGGCTACCACAGGCACACAGGGGAGAAGGAGCAAGTTTCAGCTTTGTGGACATGGTGGTTTAGCCTGTTGTGCCCAGTGCGGAGTCTTAGAATGATAACTTGTTCTTCTCTTTTGAGGCGGTGGTAGTCATCCTTCTCTACTCGGACATGGACTGAATGTGATGAGCGATGCAGGGGACAAACAGACAGGAAAGGCAGACATGATGAGACAGAGACATGTTGGAAAAACACACACAGTGGATCCTAAACACGGTGAAACATAAAAGTGTCTTCATCTCTCCATCCCTCCCTAGCTCTCTCTCTCTTCTCTCTCTCTCTCTCTCTCTCTCTCTCTCTCTCTCTCTCTCTCTCTCTCTCTCTCTCTCTCTCTCTCTCTCTCTCTCTCTCTCTCTCTCTCTACACACACACACACACACACACACACACACACACACACACACACACACACACACACACACACCACACACACAGCAAAGCAAAGCAAAGCAAAACAAAGCAAAGCAAAGCAAAGCAATGGAAATAAAAGTTTGACTTTGACTTTGATTCACACACACACACACACACACACACACACACACACACACACACACACACACACACACACACACACACACACACACACACACACACACACACACACACATCCGGTATCACTTTATGTAGAAGGAAGTAAAATCGAAGACAACTACTATTACTACGACTAGTACTACTACTACTACTACTACTACTACTACTACTACTACTAATACCACTACTACTACTACTACTACTACTACTACTACTACTACTACTACTACTACTCTACTACTACTACTACTACTACCACCACCACCACCACTACTACTACTACTACGACGACGACGACGACTATTACTACACACACACACACACACACACACACACACACACACACACACACACACACACACACACACACACACACGGGGGGGGGGGGGGGGACGGATAGCCTAGTGGTCAGAACATTGCGCTGGCAATTTGACGCACCAGGTTCGAATCCGGTCGAGGAGATTTTTCTCCTGGAGTTAACATCAGTGCTGATTCCACTCTCCCAAAAGTCTTTCGGATGAGACTTTAAACCGAGGCCCCGTGTGTGAACGCACGCAGAACATCTTGTGCACACGTTAAATCCTGTTCCGCTTTTCGTAAGAGTAGGCCATCGTGTGCCGGTGGGAGCAGATGACACTTACAAAACTGCGTACACACGGGGACTGGATGTAAAAAAGCACAAGAGTGCTTATCCCATTATCCTCGATATAAAAGAATAAATCAAATCAAATCAAATCAAATCAAACACACACACACGTACCCCCCACCCCCCATCCCCTACCCGGACCCACCGACCCACCCACCCGTATTTTCCCCAAAGGCTATTTAAGGACAGACTAACTGTGTGAGACCTTATAACAGCCGGGTGGGTATCTTGTTTTGCCCTCACCCACTTCACCCCACCCTAACCCCCACCACCCCACCTTACTCCCCACCCCCACCCCCTACCCTTTACCCCTTACTCTGCAAGCAGTGCCGCGAGCACAGCATTTATTCTTAGAAAAAAGGATCGACAGTTTTATAGCAGTAGTGGTAGGCAGGCCCCTCCGCTTATAACAGTCAGACTGTGGGACACATCGGTGCATGTACGTTTTTCGATATAAAGGAAAAGTTATTCAGTTTGTGTTAAATTGCTGGTTGGAGAGAAAAAAGAAGAAGGAGAAAGATAAAAAGACAGACACCGTTTTGTTTTTTCTATGTGTTCTGAGAAATGTAAGTAGAATTTGTAAAGTTTTTATTCGAAATATTTCTGGAGGTATTTGTGTCAAGGAATGTGTGTGTGTGTGTGTGTGTGTGTGTGTGTGTGTGTGTGTGTGTGTGTGTGTGTGTGTGTGTTGTGTGTGTGTGTGTGTGTGTGTGTGTGTGTGTTGTGATTTGGGGTTTGGGGTTTGGGGGTTTTGTTGATTTTTTTTGGTGTGTTTGGGGTTATTTTTCGGGAGAGGAGGGGGAGGCGAAGTAATTTTGGATGGTTTTGTTAGAATTTTATATGTGTATTTCTGCCAAGAGTTTTCACTTTATTGCTAGGTGCGAATATTTTTTGTTAAACTGCTATTTGTATTTCTAAGAAGCTTTTTTTTTTTTCTTCTTCTTCTTTTTTTGTTTACTTTATCGTTAGGTCCTGTGGTTTTGATAAATTCTTGTTGTTTTTTTTATTCTTGGCAAGAATTTTGACTTTATCAGCAGCTAGGTCTTTCTTGTCGGTTTTTTGTTTGTTCGTTTTTTTGATTGAGCTTTCATTTTCGTTTGCTGTTGTTGTTGCTTTTTAGTGGTGTTGGGAAAAATGGTGGCAGTGGTAGTTTTCTTTAGCGTGTGTGACGGTGCTTCTAAAGGTTGCACCAGATTTGTGTTTCTTTGCTTGTTTGTTGGGTTTTTTTGTTTGTTTTGTTTTGCTGTTGATTTTATTTATTTTTTTTGGGGGGGTGGGGGGGGGGGTTAGGGTTGATTGTCTTTTTCTGCACTACCATGTTAACAGCGATCTGGCAATATTTTTGTCAGCGCTGAGTATTCTCAAGTACAAATGCAAACAGATATGAGCTTAAACGAACATGGAGACCTCGAACTCGAATATTTCTCAGAGAAAGAGAGAGAGAGAGAGAGAGAGAGAGAGAGAGAGAGAGAGAGAGAGAGAGAGAGAGAGAGAGAGAGAGAGAGACAGAGAGACAGAGAGACAGAGAGACAGAGACAGAGACAGAGACAGAGACAGAGATAGAGACAGAGAGACAGACAGACAGACAGACAGAGAGAGAGAGAACTCTGAACTCCAAAAGAACTGTGAAAGAATGTATTCATGAAAGGCTGTTGGCCCATACACGAAAGGGTTTGCTAATCACAACTCTGAATAAATGACAGGAACACAGGGTAAAGTACAGCGCTGACAAACACATGCAAACAAAATCCACAGGAAAAAACTCTTCAGAGCTTACAACAACATGATATGTCTTATTTTAAGAGCTTTATGTAAATATCAAGCAAAATTTCTAATGACATAAGAATCACTACATACTAGGAGTAAACAGAGTCTAAATGCAATAGGCTGGCTGGTATATTTTGCTGGGGTATATTTTGGCTTAATGTCATTAAAGGCGGGACAACTTAGGACAAAATGTACTTCATCTTCTGTTGCTTCCTCACATAAAAAGCATGTTGCGTCAGATTCACTATGCATTCTGTATCTAAGTTTATGATTATTAATTTCTATCTGAAGCACCCAGTCTGAATTTAACCATTATTCTTTTAAAATGCGTGTATCCATTTCAAGCTTATAAATATGGTTTCATGTCATGTAAGCTTATAAATTGTTGATAAGTTCTATATCTGTCACTAGTTTGAATATGATCATTCCATTGTTGCCATTTACAATCAATCAATCTTTGTCTGAAAGCGACTATAAACTCTTTTAGATTTCCAACAACTTGCTTTAGCCAGACATATCCAAAACCATATTTGAACAAGCAAATGCGTATTTGTTTGTTTGTTTGTTTGTTTGTTTGTTTGTTGTGTGTGTGTGTGTGTGTGTGTGGTGTGTGTGTGTGTGTGTGTGTGTGTGTGTGTGTGTGTGTGTGTGTGTGTGTGTGTGTGTGGGAGAGAGAGAGAGAGAGGGGCAGACAGACAGACAGACAGACAGGCAGGCACACAGGCACACAGACAGACAGGGACACAGACAGATAGACAGACAGATAGATAGACAGACAGAGACAGACAGACAGACAGACAGACAGACAGACAGACAGGATAGACAAACAGAGATGGAGACAGACAGACAGAATTATCTGCAACAGCACAGTATGATATTCCTTTCTGGACATTCAAGAGCTGGTATAGGAAAATTAGTAAGGGGCGGGGGATGGTGGAAGGGGGAAGGGGGAAGGGGGAGGGGGTAGCTTAGCCTAGTGGTTAGAGCGTTGAGCTCGTTATCTGACGGTCCGGGTTTGGTCACCACTGACACATCCCTGTGAGGGGATTGTCCCCTTGGGAGTACCATCAGTGGTGTACTTTAATCACCCGAAAATTCTGCAGTTGAGAAAAGACACTGAGGTCCTATGTGCCCAACGCACACATAACGTCTTGCCTACACGTTTCACAACCAGTTCCGCCTCTTGTAAGAGTAGGCCATTTCGTGCCGGTTGGAACGGGTGACAAATTAATGAAACCAAAACAAACCAAGCCAAACCAACCATCAAACAAAGAAAAAAGCAAACAAACAAGAAAACCGCATTTATGGGTTTGTTTTAATATTTATTCATATACTCTTTTATTCCGAGGATGAAAATTTAAAATGAAATGAGAGAGAGAGAGAGAAAGAGAGAAAGAAAGAGAAGAGAGAGAGACAGAGAGAGAGAGAGAGAGAGAGAGGAGAGAGAGAGAGAGAGAGAGAGAGAGAGAGAGAGAGAGAGAGAGAGAGAGAGAGAGAGAGAGAGAGAGAGAGAGAGAGGGGAGAGAGAGTTATATTTTTGACTAGACGAACTTGTGATCCAGATGCTTGTAAAATGTGGACACAGGTATCGCAGGAGGAGATCGCTGAATTGGACAATGTCAGTTGAATCTGAGCTGTACTGACTGTCGGGGATCTGTCTTTTGCTTCAGACCTGTCTTCCAGACTGTCCTTTGCCCCCCTCAATGTGACAAGGTCTCGCCATTGTCTTCTTCCTCGCCTGCATTGACACTGTCAGTCTGAATGTCTGTCTGTCTGCTTACTTGTCTGTCGGTGTGTCTGTCTGCTTACTCGCCTGTCTGTCTGTCTTCTGCTTACTCCTGTCTGTCTGTCTTCTGTCTGTCTGCTTACTGTCTGTCTGCCTGTCCTGTCTGTCTGCCTGTTTGTCTGTCTGTTAGTCTACTGTCTCTCTGTCTCTGTCTCTGTCTCTGTCTCTGTCTCTCTCTGCTCTCTCTGTCTCTGTCTCTGTCTCTGTTCTCTCTCTCTCTCTCTCTCTCTCCTCTCTCTCTCTCTCTCTCTCTCTCTCTCTCTCTCTCTCTCTCTCTCTCTCTCTCTCTCTCACGCGTGCGCACGTAGACACGCTCACACACATATATACACACGTACAGATACATGCACACACATACACACACATATGTATACACACGCACACACACGAATGCATGCACACATGCACGTGCACACACCGTCATATACACATGCTCTAACTCTAAGCAACACACACACACACAACACACACACACACACACACACACAACACACACACACAACACACACACACATACACAACACCACACAAACACACACACACACACACACACACACACAAACACACACACACACAAACACACACACACACACACAACACACACACACACACACACACACACACACACACACACACACACACACACACACACACACACACACACACACACACACACACACACACACCACACACACAGAGTATTTGCGCTGTGCTATATACTTGACTTTCCTAAAGATATTTTCAACATACTTGTGTGTGTTGATTCTAAATCGGTTTTACTGCTTTAAAGAATTCTAATCTTAAAGTGAGAAAAGACCTTCTCATTGAAATCAATCATCTGGTACATTGTTATTTTAAGAGGTAGTACTGTTACTTTTTGTTGGGTTCCCTCACACAGTGAAATCTATTTTAATGAAATAGTAGACATCCTTGCAAAATATGGGGCGAGGTATAGAAAATGATTCTTGTGAAATAGATGTTGCGTTATCTTTGCATGAGGGATACAGCTTGCTGCAAAACGCTTGTTGGTAGCATTTCAGAAAGAAGATCAGCGATTCTGGCTATCGTCTTTATGATAGCAGTACAAGTAATATGATAAATTTTCAAAAATATCTTAATTTCTGACAAAGTCTCTGGTTGGTACAATCGCAGATAATGTGTTATCCCTCATGTACAGATTTAAACTAAATGCCGTCAAAACAACACACACCGTCAAGACGAAATACTCAAAGGATGTAAACTGTATTTGTGGTGATAAGATAACGAGTAGTCATATTCTCCTTTGTGGATATCTAAACCCAGTTTTACCTGTTGTGCCTAATCTATCACTGGACCAGTTATTGTCTGAACCATCGCGATTGTTGGACATTATATGTTAGCGCTGATAAGAAGTCCGATAATTCAGTATTTGTAGTTTGTTTAACTTTGTTATCTGGCTTTGGTCTCAGCTATTGCTCAATCTGTTGTGTTCAGGTTTGTTTTTTTTGTTTTTTATATTTTGTCTAAAATCGCTTAATATGAAAAGACGTTAAACTGAAGATCACAGACACACACACACACACACACACACACACACACACACACACACACACACACACACACACACACACACACACACACACACACACACACAACACCACACACAAGGGGACGGGATAGCCTAGTGGTCAGAACATTGCGCTCGCAATTTGACGACCCGGGTTCGATTCCCGTTCGAGATTTTTCTCCTGAAAGTTAACATCAGTGCGGACTCCACTCTCCCCAAAAGTCCTTCGGATGAAGCCTATAAACCGAGGCCCCGTGTGTGAACGCACCAAGAACAAAGTGCGCACACGTTAAATCCTGTTCCACTTTTCGTAAGAGTAGGCCATCGTGTGCCGGTGGGAACAGATAACATTTACAAAACTGCATACACACGGGGACTTGATGTAAAAAGGCACAAGAGTGCTTATTCCATTATCCTCGATATAAAAGAATAAATAATAAAATAAAAATAATAAAAAATTAAAGAACACACCACACACACACACACACACACACACACACACACACACACCACACACACACACCCACACACACACACACACCACACACAGGCCCTATGTATGTGGCCAACACCCTCTTCATAAAAAATGACCCTAAAACCCCCCTACAACATCAAGAACAAAATGACACACGAACAAAAACACTATAAAAAAAAAATACCCCCCCCCCCCACCAACAATTAACTAAAGTAAACAAAAGCCCCACCATTTGATAAGATACTGGTGTTAACGAGTATGCTATTTTTTGTGTGTTTACTTCTTTGTGTCCGTGTTTTGTTTTGTTTTTTATACATTTATCTTTTTTTATCGTTCATTTGTTCATATATAATTGATTTAAGGCAGTGTGGTGTGTGTGTGTGTGTGTGTGTGTGTGTGTGTGTGTGTGTGTGTGTGTGTGTGTTTGTGTGTGTGTGTGTGTGTGTGTGTGTGTGTTGTGTGTAATAAATTTCAATACAATCAAATTTTTATTTCCAGATGGTACATTGAGTAAGCAGTGATCTGCTTTTTTCCATCAAGCCATCTATCTAAAGAAAAGAAAAGAAAAAAATCAAAAGAATAGCAAAAATCAAATCCAAAATAAAACAAAAAGCCAACAAAAAACAAAGCAGAAAATCCCTAGCAAACAATAAAGCCAACAAAAGAAAGGAAAGGGGAAAAAGCAAACAAACAAATAAAACAACAACAAACATTTCACCAACATTAATTTGCTAACATGATTTCAACAACTTTAAAATA
>CM060331.1:7501727-7509227 GCA_030674155.1 Stramonita haemastoma | reverse complement strand
GGCGTGCAAACGGTCTCTCATCTACTTGGTAACCACGCTCGATGCTGCTTAACCTTAGTTTTGGGAAAGCGAGTGCTCTGACTATTAAGCTATCCGGTCCCTTTAAAAGTTATACAGCTTGAAAAAAATAAAACCAAACAACTTGCAAACAGATCCAAAACAAAACAAAAAAGTGTGGCGTGTTTTAATGAGACAAAGCTGTGATCGGATCATCAGCATGTTTTACTCATGGTATGAAGAACATTCTGACTAGGGATGACTGATGATGTTTTTCTTGATGATAATGACTCTTTGTGACAAGACCGTTATTTCACTTTGCAGTTATTTTTTTAATTGTTACAGTCAATCCCAAAAGGTAAATGTAAAGGTAGGGGATAGGATAACTCACTGGTCAGAGCGCTCGCTTTCCCCCAGCCAATGTTCAAGGCAACGTCGAGCGTGGTTACCAATTGGATGGGTGACCGTTTGCGTGCCTTGGCTACAGTACAGTTCCCCAAGTTCACCCAGCTGTAAATAGGTACTTGCCCTCTTTAGGTTCAGGGAAGGTAAAGCAGCGAGGGAGAGAAGATGGGCGCCGCCCTCAACATGCTGGCCCCTAGAGAAGCTGAGGTCTCTGACGCCTCGCTTCCCTACGACCACACAGGTTATGGGGACACCTTTATCTTACCTTTACCTTAATCCTAAAAAGAAACTCCTCTCTGTTGATTGCAAGCCCTCATTGACGTTATGAGACAAGGATAGGGAACACGAGAGGATCTTTTAGGCAGTGACCACACGTCACGCAATCTGTCACCAATCTCTGCATTGCTTTTTTATTTTTATTCATCCACTAGGATTTCTCTGTTCTTCATTGTTCGGATTTTTGCGTCTCCAATTGTTGCTTTGTAATAACACACACACACACACACACACACACACACACACACACACACACACACACACACACACACACACACACACACACAACACACACACAAAACAAACAAACAAACAAACAAACAAACAAATGTCACATGCATACAAACACACACATACACACAAAAAGACAGAGGGACAGAGACACAGTAGTACTCAGATATTGACAGGTGTGTTCATATGTTACACTAACAAAAATCACAACAATCTTCACCACCTGTCACCTTCAAACACTAGCCAAGAAGAAAGCCAGGATATCTTCGTATGACCTCTTGGGGTCTTAAAGCCAGCAATCTCCACATCGTCTCTGGCGCCAAACCAATGAACAGACGACTGACAAGACTTCAACAAGCTAAAGGCAATCTGTAATGCATCCTGCCCACCCCCCTCCCCCCGCCCCTCCCCTATTGTCCCCCTTCCCCTCTCAAGGGGCCTGGGTTCTATGTCTCTTGTCTGGCTATGGATTACAGCAGACCTGAGGGCCCTGCCAAATTTCACCCAATAGCATGACAAAACACAGTTATGCCCACCAGGACAGTGCTGCATGCCTATAGGAAATGTTTTGGTCAAAACCTCTCATGTTTTTTTTCTAACATAACGTTACATTCCTGCTTTCGATTTTGCAATTTTTCTGTCCGCTTTTCCTATATGACTTATAATTCATACTGTATATGCTAAGCCTTCACCTTTACCTGTCCGTAGTCCCGCAGGACCGTGGGGGACACTACTGAAGATTTTGCAACCAGCTTCCTCCATCCCCACGGTTCTCCGCCCTTCGTAGCAGGTCGTTCCACCCAAGGCCTGTCCACTCTCTGATGTTGTCTTCCCATCGCTTCCTCTGTCTGCCTCTTCGCACTAAGGTCATCCACAGAAAGGAAAGCTGCTGATCTGGGAAAGACTAGCCTCGGACTCAAAACTTATGTGGTTTTGCACATATCTGGTAGGTTTGAATGCTTTGAAAAAGACAATTTCAGCCAACACTGTAGCCTCTCAGTCCTTTGTCGTCTGCTAGCTTCCTAACCGCAATGTGCATGCGCGGGGTCAACGCTGTAGGAACACAAGCGATCCTCATTGGATGATCATTTCCAACTTTGTCGTGACTACCTGGTATTGCTCTATGTCCTCAATCCCCAAAGCAAGTACACAGTACATTTTTTCATACTTTAAAGAATCTGTGATAGTCACCAAACATTTTTCCGACTAGCATATAATACTACAAGACCGGCAAGCTGATACAGGGTAGTGTGGTCGTTATCCAGAAGAAACTCATTGTTCATTTAAAAAAAAAAAAGTGATGGCCGTTGTGTAAAATCGTTCATTTTGACACCTTCTGACGGAGTAGGTCGGCTGTGCTGGGCCTGACCTGTCAGGCGCTTAACGGCAGCGTAATGCTTTTTTTCTCTTGTATGAAAGACTATAGTAGTCATTGTCTGAGCGTTCAAAGAAGAGGAGGAGGAGGAGGAGGAGGAGGAGGAGAGGAGGAGGAGGAAGAAGAAGAAGAAGAAGAAGAAGAAGAAGAAGAAGAAGAAGAAGAAGAAGAAGAAGAAGAAGAACAACAACAACAACAACAACAACAACAACAACAACAACAACAACAAAGAGGAGGAGGAGGAGGAAGAAGAAGAGAAGAAGAAGAAGAAGAAGAAGAAGAAGGAAGAAGAAGAAGAAGAAGAAGAAGAAGAAGAAGAAGAGAAGAAGAAGGAGGAGGAGGAGGAGGAAAGAGAAGAAGAAGAAGAGAGAAGGGCTTCTGTCTACATTTTCATCTGACTCTGGGTACAACAATGATCTATGCATAAAGAGTGTTTCAAACGATAGTGTTCACCTTTCATCAGGCATTTTATCATAAAAGATAATGACTATTAGGGAAAGAAAAATGGTGTACTATGAGTAGCCTATACTTGACAGGTGTGCAAACCATAATTTTGACAAGTTACTAAAATTTTCTTGATGCATAGTCAGCCATACGTTATGGCCCTCGTGGTACGCTGGGCTTAAAGTAACGCAAATGATGAATGAATGAATGAATGAATGAATGAATGAATGAATGAACAAACGAATAAATGAATAGACCTTTTAGGAGGGCTGATACATTCAATCAAAACGTTAGAAGCATACCAAACAACAACCAAAAAGATAATAATTCTGACAAAAAACAAATTATTATTAATTGACAAGAAAAAATGTAACGATGATATACATCATTGCTTTGTTGTTGTTTTTTCAAAGATAGATTAGTTAGTGTTTTCATGCAGAAAACAAGAATTTAGACGTAACAAATTGTCCACACAAGTAGCCTGTCAGCGTTTTGTTAAGTACTAAATTTTCAACCGCTGTGGGGTTTCGTGCCTTATAAGTGACAGTCAACAATACCAGTGAAGTTGAGGGTACAGTGTATGCACTCCTTTAAAAAAAGGAGCAGAAATGTCAACTCTGTACAAAATGGTTTTCAGAGAACGTATTAACAATACAGTGCAGTGTATTAACAATACAGTGCAGGTATACAATATACACAGCCACAGAATCTATAATAATGAATAGCGTGTATTGCCATATGCCCATATTGACTAATAAACATGAACAGTGCGTTATGTGCATATAACCAGACATACACACACACACACACACACACACACACACACACACATATATATTATATATATATATATATATATATATATATATATATATATATATTATATATATATATATATATATATATATATATATATATATATATATATATATATATATATATATATAATATATATATATATATATATATATATACACTCCCTGTGTCTCTGTCTCAGTCTCTGTCTCTCTCTCTCACACACACACACACACACACACACACAACACACACACACACAACACAACACACACACCACACACACACACACACACACGCACACACGCGCGCGCACAACACACACACACACACAACACACACACACACACCACACACACACTCACACACTCACACACATTCCACTTTTCACATGTACTCTCCCAAACCTATCAATAGATGTTTGGGTTCTTGTGTTGAATTATCAATTGTATTCTTGTCGTCTAACTAAGGGTGGGCTGGGGGTTTTCCGCATTGGTTTGATTTTTCCCCCCTCACATCATTATCTCATGTTACGCCTTTTCGGAATTTAAAAAATAATTTTCTTGAGCGCAAATTTAAAAAAAAATGTTAGGTTTGAGCGTCACATCATAATGTTAATTTTTCTGTTTGTTGTTAGTTTGGGGCTTTTTTGGTTAGTTTTTTTTTTCTTCATAATATTGTTTGAAAGTAAGAAAGATCTGTGAAAATGTTTTGATGTCTATATATAACTTTTTGTTTGTTTGGGTTGCTCTCTTCTCTGCTGTCTCCTCTCTACTTTAATTTGTTTGAGTTACCTAATCATATTTATGTGTATGTCGAATACATATCTATATCTATCTCTTTTGTTTAAATAATTATTAATGTATCCAGTGCCGTTTGTTGAATGGATACCTATCTCCTTTTTTAAAATCATAGGTTTAAATTTTATTGTTGGTGATGGTGGTTTTGTTTTTCTTTTCTTTTGTTTTCGTTGTTGGTTTTTTTGTTTTGCTATTCCCTAATCAGGGCAAGGACTGAATGAAAAAAAGTAATGTGAATGCTTACTCTGTCACCCTTGAAAAACAAAGATTATTCATTCATTCATTCATTCATTCATTTATTCAATTCAATCTCTCTCTCCCATTTTTTCTACCACAATGTTATTCCTAATAAGGGCGGGGACTGGGTGTACACAGATCACATGAGTGCTTATTCATTATCCTCAAAAACAAAACAATTTAATTTGATTTGATTCGATATGATTTGATTCTCTCTCTCTCTCTCCTCTCTCTCTCTCTCTCTCTCTCTCTCTCTCTCTCTCCTTCTCTCTCTCTCTCTCTCTCTCTCTCTCTCTCTCTCTCTCTCTCTCTCTCTCTCTCTCTCTCCCCAATTTCATTTGTAGTTCTAGGGTCGGATGATAAAAAGAATGTTAATGCTTATCTGTAACCCTTGAAAAAAAAAAAGTATTTTTAAAAAATCTCTTCTGTGGGGGTAAGGGGAAGGGGGTGAAGGTCGGTACCTATTTCTTAAGATAAGATAATGATATCATGCATTATCACTTTAAAAACGTAGATTTGTCATAGGGATTGGAGAGGAGATTAAGTGGGAGTCGCCTGTTTTCCAGGGTTTTTTGCTTTTGTATACTCCCCCCCCCCTCTCTCTCTCTCTCTCTCTCTCTCTCTCTCTCTCTCTCTCTCTCTCTCTCTCTCTCTCTCTCTCTCTCTCTCTCTCTCTCTCTCTCTCTCTCTCTCTTTTTCTCACTCTCCCCAAAAGTCTTTCGGATGAGACTTTAAACCGAGGTCCCGTGTACGAACGCACGCAGAACATCTTGCGCACACGTTAAATCCTGTTCCGCTTTTCGTAAGAGTAGGCCATCGTGTGCCGGTGGGAACAGATGACATTTAAAATACTGCATACACACGGGGACTGGATGTAAAAAAGCACAAGAGTGCTTATTCCATTATCCTCGATATAAAAGAATAAATCAAATCAAATCAAATCAAATCTCTCTCTCTCTCTCTCTCTCTCTCTCTCTCTCTCTCTCTCTCTCTCTCTCTCTCTCTCTTCTCTCTCTCTCTCTCTCTCTCTCTCCACACACACACACACACACACACACACACACACACACACACACACAACACACACACACACACACACACACACACACACACACAGAATGATTTGATTTGATTTGATTTATTTTTTATATCGAGGATAATGGAATAAGCACTCGTGCTTTTTTTTCAACCGGTCCCCGTGTGTATGCAGTTTTGTAAATGTCATCTGTTCCCACCGGCACACGATGGCCTACTCTTACGAAAAGCGGAACAGGATTTAACGTGTGCGCAAGATGTTCTGCGTGCGTTCGCACACGGGGCCTTGGTTTAAAGTCTCATCCGAAGGACTTTTGGGGAGAGTGGAGTCAGCACTGATGTTAACTCCAGGAGAAAAATCTCCTCGACCGGACTCGAACCTGGGTCTTCAAATTGCCAGCGCAATGTTCTGACCACTAGGCTATCCGTCCCCCCTGAGAGAGAGAGAGAGAGAGAGAGAGAGAGAGAGAGAGAGAGAGAGAGAGAGAGAGAGAGAGAGAGAGAGAGAGAGAGAGAGAGAGAGAGAGAGAGAGAGAGAGAGAGAATATTAATCATAGCTTTATTGAAGCCCACCTGGCTTTGAGATGTGACAGGCCCCGCACCCTACAGACAGACCTTTTGTAACATACCTCCGATGTCAGCCAGACTCGGGAGATACAGACACCTGCAGTGTTGAGTGTTAGTCCTGTCACTTAAAGCTAGCTGCAACCCTTCCAACTGCCATCAGTAAAATGGATCAGATTTGACTGTATGGTTCCTGTTCTTCCTTCTCAAATCATACCATCATCCTCGAAATAAAAGAATAAATAAATAATTAACAGAATCAGCTCTTAACAAGTTGATGCAGTAACAACTGGAATAATTCCACAAACAGATGATTTTTGAAGAAACTGGAACCCCCCAAAACACATAACCGAAAAGTTAGTATACGAACGAGTAGGCCACAGGACGGGCTGACTTGTGAATACAGGATAGGGGGACGGGATAGCCTAGTGGTCAGAACATCGCGCTTGCAATTTGACGACCCGGGTTCGAGTCCCGTTCAACGGGATTTTCCCCCTGAGGTAAACATCAGTGCTGACTCCACTCTCCCAACAAGTCCTTCAGATGAGACTATAAACCGAGGTCCCGTGTGTGAATGCACGCAGAACATCTTGCGCACATGTTCGTAAGAGTAGGCCACTGTGTGCCGATGGGAACAGATGACAAGATTTACAAACCTGCATACACACGGGGACTGGATGTAAAAAACAACAACAGCACATGAGTGCTTATTCCTCTAACCTCGATATAAAAGAATAAATAAAATAAGATAAAATAAAAATGTTTGTTATTTTTTCCTGCTGAATTGTGATGGAAGCAAAACTGGTCCTTATTCCCATTTGGCATGTCGCTGTTAGCAGCAATTAGTTCCTTTCAAAACCTGGGCGTTCTCTTTTGAAAATAAGTTGTTGGAGGTTTTTTCTTTTTTTTCAATGTGATGACAACCCTGCTGTGGCCTCAGTGGTTGAATCGGCTTGTAAGGGAGATGTTATATGGCCTGAATTTTTTTTAAAAAAAAGAATTGAACGGCCAAAGAATGTGGACTATCCTGTTGGGGGGTGGGTTTTAGTGCACTGAGGAATGGGTGGGGTTATCTTGGCTGCTCTAACCCCCCCCCCCCCCCCTCCCACATCTTTGGCAATGAATTGCTGTTTAAATCCCAGCTTGTTTCGGTTGGTTGGTGATTGTGGCTCTTTCCAATAACTGTTAAAACAGATCTTCTGCCAACTAAAACTTGATACGGTGGTAGTCAGTAGGGCTTGAATCTTAAAGCACAAAAACTCCAAATAAAACGATATGACGGCAATGATACTAAAAAAAAAACAATTAGCTAGATTACATACAGTTACACCGAGCAACGGT
>CM060331.1:7479227-7494227 GCA_030674155.1 Stramonita haemastoma | reverse complement strand
CGCTCCCAACGAGACGAGCGCCGACGCTTGTAACGAAACGGGAGACAACGCCACGTGTGGTGCGGGACAGTTGTTGGCCGCTTCCGGTCCTTTTGGACCAATCGTGGATCACGTTTTCAGCCGCGGGTATCTGATGCCTCTGTTGGCTGCCATCTTGTGTGTGACGATTTTTGGATAATGATGATGATAAGTGTGGGATGATGTGCGTTTTGGTGGGTAGGGGTGGGGGCGGGGGTGGGTGGGGGGGGGGTTGTGGGAGGGAGGGAGGGAGGGAGAGAGAGAGAGAGAGAGAGAGAGAGAGGATTTGATTTGATTGATTTGATTTATTCTTTAATATGGAGGATTTATTTATTTATTTATTTATTTTTTATTTTATTTTATTCTTTTATATCGAGGATAATAGAATAAGGACTCGTGTGCTTTTTACATCCAGTCCCCGTGTGTATGCAGTTTTGTAAATGTCATCTGTTCCCACCGGCACGCGATGGTCTACATTTACCAAATGCGGAACATGATTTAACGTGTGCGCAAGATGTTCTGCGTGCGTTTGCACACGGGGCCTCGGTTTAAAGTCTCATCCGAAGGACTTTTGGGGAGAGTGGAGTCAGCACTGATGTTAACTCCAGGAGAAAAATCTCCTCGACCGGAATCGAACCCAGGTCGTCAAATTGCCAGCGCAATGTTCTGAACACTAGGCTATCCGTCCCCCTTAGAGAGAGAGAGAGAGAGAGAGAGAGAGAGAGAGAGAGAGAGAGAGAGAGAGAGAGGAGAGAGAGGAGAGAGAGAGAGAGAGAGAGAGAGATGCAAAGATGGAATCGTGATGCCATTTGATGACAGAAAATCCATTCAGTGTAAATACAATCCCCACCTTCAGAAAAGTTTGTGCAAGAATGTTTCTGCTGGGGAGAGTCCCGAAAACCGAACACTTAAGGAAATTTGACTTTTTTTTTGAAAAAACAAACAAAAAATACAACTTTCAAAAACGCATTTATACAAGGTGATTTTTCCACAACATCCATACCATATTCCGTTGAAAGTAGACAACACTAACATGTTATTTCAATTTTAAAAAGTCAGTAAAATGTTCGGAACTACAGCACCTATTCCCTTAATCCGAACTGTGAGGTCCAAATTCCAAACAGCACAAATCACTGTCATTTTCAGTGACAGAAATCGCAGAGATACTCTTTCTGGCTTTCTGCTATTCCTGCACACTCTACATGAACCCATGTTGAGCACATGGTACACTGGATCATATCCTCACGGGTGTGTTCTTGCCACAGAAAACAGAACCTGTCTCCTTCTTGCTGATAACTGACATGTCTAGCCCTCTTGCTTTTGGTTTTCTGTTTATCTTGGGGGGGGGGGGGGGTTCATTGGGCTTTGAATTTCTTTCTTTGTAGGTTTTCCTTTTGCCTGTGATAGTTCCAGTTTGCCTTTGTAAGGACTTGATGCAACACAGTGTCCAGCAGCATTTACACAAGACACGACACTTGTGTTTACTCCCCTCTCCCCACTAGAGATAGCCCCGATCTGATGCTCGCCCTTTTGTCCAAGGATCTTTTGGCAGCGTGTCTGAACAGTTGAAACACCAGTTTTATCACCATTGTAAATTGTCGTCCCATTGACTCCTTTGGTCTGAATTTGCTTTTGAAGACGATCAAAGAACCTGTTGACACTGTCAGCGCTGAAGCCCCGTGATCGTGTAATAAATATTGATATTGGCTGCCTCACTAAAATTTGAAGGTGTCACTGCAACATCTTCACCCATTTTTTTCCTGCTGTCTTTTTTTTCGTCATCAAAGACGTGTGACATGTTGTTCCTGGTCGCTATCTCATATGCTAGGGCCATAACATCTTTCCCGGTCAGGCCAAAAAATATGCTCTCACATTTTAAGATATGATCATCCAGTTCTTTTTTTAATGCTGGGGGAACCGGAAGAACGTGCTGAACATCACGCGTGGCATACTTGTGCTTCCCATCAAGATGCTCTTTCAGTGTGGTAGGAGGAATGCCGTCATCTCTTGCAGCTGCTCAAGTTCAAGCCTCTTGTCTTTGACTCCTGTCATAGCTGACGCCAGTGATTCCGTTGTCCATAGAGCTTTGCAATATAATTATGCTCCATTATTAGCGCTATTCATTACTAGGACTTGTAGACCTACCATTTGTGGCATGCACACCCCCCACCCCCCACCCCCACCCCACACACATGTTTTTGTTTATTGGTTGTTCTTGGTTTTGTTGTTGTTTTTATTTAATTTGTTGTTGTTGTTGTTGAGAGAGAGAGAGAGAGAGGAGAGAAGAGAGAGAGAGAGAGAGAGAGAGAGAGAGAGAGAGAGAGAGAGAGAGGAGAGAGAGAGAGAGAGAGAGAGAGAGAGAGATTACACGTTTATCTATGAGGATCAAGATTTCAGAATGAATTGACGTTATAGACTTTTTCTGAGAACTCAACATCTCTAAACTAGGCAAAGACTATGATAGATACACATGTACAAATAATAAAACGATTCTATAAGTACAAAAAAAACACCATAAATTTATAAGAATAAAAAAAGAATGTGGAAAAATAAAATCAAAAGAAAGAGGGAGTCAAAATCCGACCACAAGAGTCGGAATACCGAACACTTTTTCGGAATTGGAACCATTGGGTGTTCGGTAATTGAAACTTTCCTAACCTTCTTTTTTTTAAAAAATCATCCTGTTCAGACAATCTTCATGTGATTGCTTGTAAAAGGACTTCATTGACTCGAAGTTAGAGATCATAATTATCTATTCAAACTATACGTTTTCACTAAAAGAAGCTCAGAATTATTCTATAACCAAAGTTTCTGACATAAAAAAAATCAGCAGTGGAGGCCTAAAATCATAGACTAACTCAGCATTTTCGTGGGCGGCTTTTCCCGGCCATTATTTTTCGTACAGGGACGGTACTTCACCATCTTGCACGATCAAATTTGAGCAGTTTAATTCCGTTTTTGATAAATCGGCTGTTCGGTATTAGTCACCTGTTCGGTATTTGGGGACTTTCCCATATTACACATAATATTTAATATAATATACAATATAATGCACCACAACAGAGTGCACGGTCATCGCCATACACACACGCACGCACGCACGCACGCACACACACACACACACACACACACAAAACTCGCGCGCGCGCACGCACACACACACACACACACACACACACACACACACACACACACACACACACACACACAAAACGCACGCTTTCGTGCGTGCGTGGTGTGTGTGTGTGTGTGTGTGTGTGTGTGTGTGTGTGTGTGTGTGTGTGTGTGTGTGTGTGTCGGCATGCATGGGTGTTTGATCTTGAAGTACTTTTTCTTTGTTATTGTTTTTTCGATCTTCATTCTTTAAACCCCCCGAATCCTCATCACGCATGCGTGCGTGTGTTTGTGTGTGTGTGTGGGGGGGGGGGGGCGCTGGGGGGGGGGGGCGCTGGGGGGGGGTGTATGTGCTTGTCTGTGTGTGTGCCTGTATGCCTGTGCGTGCATTCAAATAATTTAAACTGGTTAAAGTTATTTGTGATTTGTTGCATGTCCATATCTTTGTTATGCTACACATGTTAAATGCCAGCTCTTCGATTTTTTTTTTTTTTTTTAGCTAAGATGAAGCGCTATACAAATTCCATATATATATATCATAGTTTTGTTATTACTTTAAATTTTGAAAGATATTTTGAACTTAGATATTTTACAATTGTTCGTGCACATTTATTTCTGAGAGGCATTTAGACATCGTCTGAATTGGCTAGAGAGTTTCTGTATAGTTAGATTGGATATAATTATTTTAAATGTTAGGAAAGGGACAAAGCGAGATAGACATAGAAACAAGGGGAGCGGAGTGGAATGGAGGGGATTTGATTTTATTATTATTTTCTATTTTTTATTATCGAGGATAATGGAATAAGCATTCACGTGCTTTTTTTTACATCCAGTCCCCTGTGTATGCAGTTTTGTAAATGTTATCTGTTCCCACCGGCACACAATGGCCTACTCTTACGAAAGGCGGAACAGGATTTTACGTGTGCGCAAGATGTTCTGCGTGCGTTCGCACACGGGGCCTCGGTTTATAGTCTCATCCGAAAGAGAGAGAGGAGAGAGAGAGAGAGAGAGAGAGAGAGAGAGAGAGAGAGAGAGAGAGAGAGAGAGAGAGAGAGAGAGAGAGAGAGAGAGAGAGAGAGAGAGAGATCTTGAAGTACAGATCAAACGTGTGTATGTATAAATGACTGCTATCTTGTGTATATACTTTACACTTGTAAACACTTGTAAACACTGTCATTTATAAATGGAACTCTGAACAAATACATTGATGAAGTTTTTGTTTTATTTTTGGTCATATTTCAATTCAAGCAGGTTACAAGCCATACATAGAGTAAACATGTAAACATAATATCACGGATATATACCACAGCAGTATCCGAACATCAGCACCCAAAAAAATCAACTATACCTCAGCCAATTATAAGCTAAGCCGAGAAAAAGCACAAACACTCGTGTTTTGGTGCTTCCTTGTATCACCTTTCATCCACTTTTGACATGTTTTTCAAAGTAGCTCTGAAATTTCCTTTTCATTCCGTTTGATTTCAGCTGCGAGCCGGCTACCCAACCCCAACTCCAGCCTTTTTTGCTGGAGGGGGAGGTAGGCTTTTCCCAATGCTCTGACCAGCAGTGACACAATGACGACCAACTGACTGACTTTTGAATTATCACACTCTTCAAATATCAGACCAAAATGATCTGTTCGATCTAATATGCTTTTAAAACATGGAAATGAAAAACAATTCTTAATTCAGTCATGTTAACTGTAAACCAAAAGCACAGACATCCTGAAAGAGATGTCTAGTGGTCAGAGTGATGCGCTTGTGATCTGCTGACCTGGGTTCGAATCTCGTTCAAGAGAATTTTTCCTCCAGAGTTTATATCAGTGCCGACTCCACTCTCTCCAAAATTCCCTTCGGATGAGACTATAAACCGAGGCCCCTGTACGAACACACGCAGAACATACTGCACACAGATTAAATCCCTGTTCCACTTTTCGGAAGAGTAGGCTATGGTGTGCAGTGGGAACGGACGATAAATATTTACAAACTCACACATGGGGATTGGATGTAAAAAGCACAAAAAGCTTATTCCTATTATCCCCCAACAAAGAATAAAAAAAAAAAGAAAGAAAGAAGAAAGTAAATAAAAAAAAATAAGATAAGAAGAAAAAGAAAGAATAAGTGCAAATCATCAACTTGTAAGTTTAAGAGTGAGTCGTGCAACGCTGATATTTTTCTCAGGAATAAAGTCAGTCTCAGTCAAGCGCCTGTGGTGTGTGCTCACCACTTAATGTCTAAACATTCTAATCTATACATTTTATCCATTCTATACAGAGCTATTATGACATACAGTAAATGGAAGCGAAATTAGCAAAAAAACACTTTTTTTTGGTCCTCTAAAGGAACATGCATTATCTTCATCATCACAAAATAATAGTTATCGGTGATCAAAATAGGTATAAACATTTTCTTACTATCGTACATTTCTAGTAGGGATTCTAGACAAGCTTAACTGGGTTAAAACGAAGTGAACTAACAAAGCAAGAAATCATTGATAAAACTTGCAAACCCAAAAAGCTAAACGTCTAACATGCTACTGACAAATGGGGGTTTCAGTTCACGTTTTCATGGAATAAAATTATTTGAAAAACAGCTTTCATGTTCAATACAGTTTAAAAGAATGCACCTAAAACTCGGCTTCAACTAAAAATATTTTCTAGTAATACTGGTGCAACTCTACTGTTGCCCTGGAAGGAGATAACATAGGGGGGGGGGGGGGAGGGGCAGCAAAAAAGCGGAACCAGTAACTGAACTTGGAATAGATACAGATACCATGCAAAAACAGTCTTAATTCCATACAAAATTTACAAAACTGCATACACACCGGGACTGGATGTAAAAAACACACAATTGCTTATTTCATTATCCTCGATATACAAAGTGGTTTAAAAAAAATAAAATACAATTCCTCTGCTAAAATGCACGTTTATCTTTGTCCAAATCGGTTTAAAGCACACACACACACACACACACACACACACACACACACACACCACGACACACACCACCACCAGCACCACGACACCACCCACACGCACACACGCACACACGCACACACACACGCACCACACCCACACGCACGCCCACACACCACCACACCACACACACACACACACACACACACACACACACACACACACACACACACACACACACACACAAATTTTGACATGACTCGACTTGAAATAGAGCCAAGTGGTACAACTGCTTGTAAACAGTATACTATTACCCATTAATTAAAAGCAAACACATGCTAAACCATTTTCTAGTTTTAAACAACCCAGGTATCGTGAGACCAGAAAAATAAAAGCAAGAAGACGAGCCGATTTAAAAAAAAAAAAAAAAAGGCCCATCAAAAACTGTACCGCATTGTATTATCGCACGACTACAGTATTTCACAACATTCACTATATTGGAATTTTGCTAAAGACATTCAGATGGAGCTTTATGCTTTCAGAAAAGCAGGCATATATATAACAGAACAATACAAAGGTTAGACCAATGACAGAAGGCAGACCAGAAATCACGCAGTAATGAGCGTTGATCAAAGGGAAATCTTTCACTCCAGTCTTGCTAATAATTTTTTTTAATGTATGGGGCCTCCAACTCCTCTTTGTCTCCAGTTATTTATTCTTTCGGGTTTTTTTTTTAATTATTGATTTATCTTTCCGTTATTTCTAGGTTTTTTGGTTTTGTTTAATACAAATGTGACATCTCCAACCTGTTGCTCCTTTTTTTTCGTTTTGGGAAGGGAAAAAAATTAGATTAAGTTTATTTGAGTTTAAAATGGGAATCAAAAACTGCTGGGAGAGATGCAGATGGAGTAGTCTACTGATGGGCTGGGAGTGCTATGACTTGGGTAATGGACATGTCCCTGACCTATGGCAAAGCAAAAGGCAAGAAGGAAATAAGGTAACAGGACATACTAATACAAATTGCCGGCTATTTTACACATATTAGAGAATGAAAGATTGACATTTTTCTTGCACCTTATCCAGTAAAAAAATAATTTAAAAAGATAAATGACACAATGTCTTTTCTAATTCACAAAAAGGTAAAGGTGTCCCATAGCCTATGTGGTTGTTGGGGAGAGAGTTATCAGAAACCTCAGCTTCTGCAGGCACCTATCTCCTCTCTCTCGCTGCGTTACCTTCCCTGTCCCTAAAGAGGGCGGGTACCCATTTACAATGAGTTCTCTGACCACTGTGCTATCCTGCCTTTTCGAATGTAATTTTGTTAAGATTTACACGTAATATTTTTGGAAAAAAAAATACTGCAATTCTTTTAAATCCGACACATCACTTCTTCCTTCACCTCCACCTTTCAAACTTTATGGCGAGTTTTTTTTTTTAAGTCAATGTGTTTTACAGCCGCAAATCCAGCAATTTCACAAATTTTAAAACCCCGCTACACGCACAGATAACTTATATTCATACTGTTTCGGTAACGGCTATTTTTTTTCTATCTAACACCTTGACTCCAATACACACATGCGCGCGCGTGCGCTCGCGCGAAAACACACACACACACACACACACACACACACACACACACACACACACACACACCGCGCGCGCGCGCGCGCGCGCGCGCGCACGCACGCACGCACACACACACGCACGCACGCACGCACACACACACGCACGCACGCACGCGAAAACACACGAACATAGTTTCTACTCTTTACTAACACCTATTTTCTGCAGTGCAGTCTCACTGTGCATTGCTCTAATGATTATTCAATAATTCCCTATATCATCAGTGCCCCCCCCCCCTCCCCCCATTTCTATTTGAAATCTTAAAAAAATAATAATAATAAATAAATATAAAAAAGTTAATGCACCCCTCCGCCAAATAGTTTGGCATTTTACAACCGGCACCCTCTACATTTGTTTTTAAATAAACTTTTTTTTTCTAAAATGCACTTTTCTCATCCCTATGTACAAAAACACTTCACCGCCCCTATCCTTCACCCCCTCTCCTTCGCTTTCTTTCTGACGTTCCCTTCGGCTGTATCCTCTGTTGCTCATTTCCTACTGACCAAGTCTATTCTCGAGCTTTTTTTTCTTGCATATCTTTTCTCGTTTGAAAACTTCTTAATGAACTGCCCTGTAGTGGAATGTGTCGGCTGAGGCCAGCAAGGCAGATACCTCCTGTAGAGGAGCAGCTTGGAAAAAGACCAGGCACTTTGCATTCTAGCCAATACGAGCGAACGAAGACAAGTGTCTTCAGCATACACCATATATCTACCTGCCTTTTGTGTCCACATGGGGGGTCATGGTTAGAGTTGAGGTTAGTGTAAATGTTAGTGTTAAAGAGTTAATAGCGGGTAAGGGTTGTCTGTCAGATGGTCGGTCTGAATGTTAGAAAAATGGACACAATAGGCACATAGACAAATAGTAAGTAGCTATAGACACAATGGTAGGTAGCTCGCAGTAGTATGGAGCTTTACATCAGAATCCCTAGTCTCAGCAACAGCAGATTTTACGTCCAGTTTTGCTTTATTCCTTGGCAAGAGCTCCGATGTTTACTAATTAAAATTCTGAGTACGCGACTGGTCAAATGATTTCAAACCCGAGATTTTTTTTAGAAGTTGTAAGAACAATTATATCAGCCAGGTCTTTTTTCTATCCCCACTGCTTTAACTATGCATCCATACCTTGTAAACACCCTTCCTTTAAATATGCATCCATACCTTGTAAACACCCCTTTCCTTTAAATATGCATCCATACCCTCGTAAACACCCTTCCTTTAAATATGCATGCATATCCTCGTAAATCCCCTTCCTTTAAAGATGCATCCATACCCTCGTAAACACCCTTCCTTTCCTTTCCTTGCTTCTCCTTCCAATCCCATGCCTCTCCACACAACTACCCATTTTAACACACACCACACACACACACACACACACACACACACACACACACACACACACACACACACACACACACGCGCCCACGGGCCACCTGTGTGTATGTTGAGAGAGGGGGTTATCGGCTCCTACCGGTGCACTATGGCCTACTTTTCCTAACAGCAGAACGGTTTTTAACGAGTGTGCAAGGTGTTCTGCGTGGGTCCTCAGTTTATAGTCTTATCTGAAGGACTCCCACATTCAGATCTTTTTTTTTCGTGAAAATGGGAAGAAAGAGCTAGGTTGGGAATCGAACCCAGAACTTCATGGTCTACTTGTTGGCAAGCAAACGTCTTAAACCATTCCGCGACCCTACTTAGGACTTTTTAGTACATATTTTCTACTCCAGCCAAAAGAAATGGCTATTTCATGCTTGTTTGCAATTTCTTTCTTTTCTTTTTTAATTTGAGGTCTGACACTTTTGCTGCCCAAGGGCTACATAGGTTACGGAACACATGGACCTTTTTTCCAATAACAGTGAACAATTTGTTTCATATAAAAATAAAAAAAAAATTTAAAGAAAAAAAAGAAACATTGATAGTGATTATCAAGGGGTAGATACTCTTTAAAATACTATTATTTCATTCAATTTATTGGGGAAAAAAACAATCACCAATCCCACAGGATTAAATAGTAGTAACAGTTCTAAAAGTAACTGTTCTATAAGATTCATTAAAAAAAAAGTTAAAAGATACACCGGGTGATTTTTTGTTGTTGCTTTCATGGGTTGAGCTATGAAGTTCTCCAAAGGTGAAATTTTGTGAATGCGACATTTTGGTCACCAGTAAGGTAGCCACATTTCGACATCAGGATGATGTCTAAACACGACCCCTGTGTGCATGCATTTTTTTCAAATTTCATTCTGTCACACCGGAATACAATGGCTGACGCTTTCAAAACTAGCGTGCGGGCAAGATGTTCTCAATTTGCACGGGGGAGAGTGGGGTGGGGGGATGGGGGCTTAGTTTACAGTCTCATCTAAAGGACTTTTCGGGGGAGTGGAGTCGGCACTGATGTTGACTCTAGGGGAAACCTCTCTTGAACGGACGTCTGAGTGTTGGCAGCCAAAACCTGGGGCTGGGGGTGTTGTCCTCCTCCTCCTTGTTGACCCTTACCTGCAGTCTGGAACTGCTTCCAGACCCCTGAGATGCTTGGTACTTTGGTCTGGCGTCAGAACTCCTGAAACATCATCAACATGCAGCTTGAGCAATCCTGACGGTTTACATGTTCAAAGCAATTTAGTATCTGTTTAATTTTCTCCCTGAAGTTAACACAAGTATTGACTCTACTTCCCTAAATGAACACACGCAGAAAATCCTTCGGAAACGTTCAAACCCATTTAGCCTTTTGGCAGAGTATGCCCTCGCGTGCCAAAATAGATAATCTTCACACACAAAAAATAACGCACGCATAATGCTGTCTTTAGACAACTCCGAAGTCGTGACGCAGCTAAATAGATTGCAAAGGGTTTGCCTGCACAAAATCTCACCATTGGTTTACCTGAGAGGTCTAACCAAGGAACGAAAAAATATATACTTACGCTTGTGAGTTCTCATGGTTGTCTGGATACTTTCTGCTGCCACGATGATTGGATACATTCTGCTGCCACGCTGAAAGACACACGCCCAGAACTGTGATTCGATCCCCACGACAACTGTCGACACCTATGCCAGACTTCAGAGACTTCAGAGCAAGAATGGAGTGACCCAGAAGGTCTGGGAAGTGCTTTAAGAAAATGTTTGGGGGCGTGAGGTGTCCCTTCCCCTCGTAAGCACGGTGTGCGAGGGTAGGCAGGCTGTGCCGTTTTAGGACACCCAAATCTTTGTTCCACGCCACTCTAGGTGCGCTCCCTTTGTAACCACTGCGGAAAAGGTTGAACGGATACTGACGGCAGTACTCAACCCTGTGGTCAGTGAGCCTTGCAGAGAAATTCCGGGATAAAGTTTGATTCGAGCTCAGAAACTAGGAAGGTCTGGGTGACTTTTGTGGACATTGAGCACACACACGTTGACAGATCATACTCTGTATAGACACGCCAGGAAAGTGTGCAAGACAGGGTTGCATGTTCGGATCCTCTGCAACCCTGCCTCTTTCCACTGTCGGTACTAACGGATGTCCACAAGGACCACAGCCCCTACTGCTCTCATCGCCTTTGCTCCCTGAAGTGTTGCAGAGATGGGAGGTCAAGTAGACGCCACTCTCATACCAAAGCCCCCAAACTTCTACCTACCTACTTTGCTGCGCAACCCAATGGAAGATGAAGACGGATGACATATATGTCCTAGATCCCTTGGCAACGGAACCAGGCTGTGCACTAGTCTGCCCTTCAGGGATTTGATGCAGCACTTTCTCCTATCCCCTATTCTAAACCCTTCTTCCCCATAAATCTGACATCTGTCTACTTAGTAATGGGGATCTTGGACAAGTTCAGGGTCATGTGCTCCAACATCGTGGCGATGGCATCTCCGTGATCTCTGGTAAGGAGGATCACTATCACCAGCGAAGATCTGGTGACAAGACCATGAACACAGCTATCAGTATATAGCCTACATTAACCCTTTCACACACACACACACACACACACACACACACACACACACACACACAACACACACACAACACACACACAACACACACACAACACACACACACACACACACACACACACACACACACACACACACACACACACACACACACACACACACACACACACACACACAAAGACTACGATTGGGGATGGGAGTGGTCTATTCGTTAAAGTGTTGCCCGTGATCTGCTCTCGACCATAAACCGAAATCCCATTTCTTAACACAAGTTGAAAATCTTGTGAACACATCAAAACCCGTTCCACAATTTGGAAGAGTAGGCCCCTTTGTGCCGGTAAAAACTACGGAAATATCTGGCGGGAAAAATGATACACACTGGCGTGTTTAGACTTCCTCAAAGTGGGAAGGCAGCTGTCTGAATAGTCATCAAAACCAGTGGTTTATGCAAAAATCTCACCATTAGCCAACCCGGGAGCTTTAACTGAGAAATGGGATTAGAAAAAAATACTGTAAAATACAGAATTCTGAAATGTACAAGACAACCAACTTCCTTTTCTGCCATAGGTTACGTAACAGGAATCAAACGGTATCAATTTTTTGCTTTCCCATTTAACATGTTTCCTTTGAAAAATACTAGAAGAGAGAGAGAGAGAGAGAGAGAGAGAGAGAGAGAGAGAGAGAGAGAGAGAGAGAGAGACAGACAGACAGACAGACAGACAGACAGACAGACAGACACAGAGTGTGTGTGTCGGTGTGTGTGTGCGCGCGTGGTGGGGGGCGTGCACGCGCGCGCGCGCGCGCGCGCGCGTGTGTGTGTGTGTGTGTGTGTGTGTGTGTGTGTGTGTGTGTGTGTGTGTGTGTGCTCGCGCGCGGGCTTGCGTGTGTGTGTGAGCGTGTTTAGGGCTTATGGCATTTTGTGAACGCATCTGATGTGAGAGAGAGAGAGGAAGAGAGAGAGAGAGAGAGAGAAGAGAGAGAGAGAGAGAGAGAGAGAGACAGAGATAGAGATAGAGAGAGACAGACAGAGGGAGAGACAGAGAGAGACAGAGACAGACAGACAGACAGACAGACAGACAGACAGACAGACAGACAGAGCTAGAGTCAGAGACAGAGAGAGAGAAAGAGAGAAATAGAGAGACAGACACAGACAGGCAGGCAGGCAGACAGAGACAAGAGTAGTGTATGCATGCACTCACGAGCGCGCGCGCGCACGCGCGCGCGTGTGTGTGTGTGTGTGTGTGTGTGTGTGTGTGTGTGTGTGTGTGTGTGTGTGTGTGCGCGCGCGCTCGCGCGCGCGGGCGTGTGTGTGTGTGTGTGTGTGTGTGTGTGTGTGTGTGTGTGTGTGTGTGTGAATCTTCATCTACCAACAAGTGAATTGCTTACTTAAAAGAAATTTGGGTTCTAAGCACGGGAAGTTCACCTATGTAACCCATAGACAACACTGAGATACTTCCCCCCTTAGGTGACAGGCAGTGACACACGTCATACGAAGTTACTTGAAATATAACGTGTGGGGCTGGGGGGGGGGGGGGGGTCTCAATTCTTCTCATTTGACTATAAACCGAGGATACTTGTACAAATACCCACAGAACATTTTGTGTACACGTTGAAGCCTGTTCAGCTTTTTGAAAGGGTAAGCTATTCGTTGGGGTAAGAGTGGATGAGAACAAAATTCTTCAAAAGCTCAGCACCTGTTGTCTGCCATAATTATGAGCAAAAATGCGTTGTGCTACCGTTTAGTGCCTAACAAGTCAGGCCCAGTGCATCTGACTTCGGCATGGGAGAGATTTTTTTTCATAGTTTTAAGTCGTTCTTAGAAAAGAAAAAAAAAGGCGGGAGAATGGACCAAGGAGACAGAAAAAAAGAAGTGACAGGTTAAACAAATTTCTGGAACAAGGCAGACAATGAGAGGAATATAAAAGAGGGAAATCCCAGCACAATTTCCCCGAAGGTGGGATGCTATTAAAACTTTATACTGACAGCCACGCCCCCCCCCCCCCCCCCCCCCATTACCCAGGGTACGGGAGAATCATACAAATTAAAACCCAAGGCAACTCTGGTATAATCATCATCCATGAAGTCAGAATACCGCTACAATCATGGTGGGTAAATAACAGTGGCATACACACAAATCTCACCATTGGCAAACCTCAGAGATATACCAGGGTTAAAGTTTATAAATAACGCATGGTTTAGAAGATGTAATGCACTTGAATTGATAGAAAATTCCCTTACCTGTTCATCTTGCGAAAGGACGGAAGAACGAGGATATCAGTGCGAGTTGCCAAGGATCTGCACATCTGCTGCTATGGGCATCATCAGGATAGATTTGTGTCGATGTCATCTTCTGCTATGGGCATCATGAGGGTGGCAGCTTTGTATCTGCCGGATTTGGCCAGCCTGAAACAAAACACATACGTGTCTTCAATTGTCTGGCACCGATTCCAGCTTCTGTTTTGTTTCATTTTATGTTTAAAGCCCTACTGACCACGAAAGCCATATCGGGGCTGTCAATTTATTCCGTTTCTGTGGCTCTAGTAGTAACATTTACTTCAAGTTCAAAACCAACACGACCTTATTCCCTCAAGTATCCCACACTGTCAACTCGAAAAATGAATTAAACGAGAAAATATTTTAATGATTAAATTCATTCCTTTAGGCTGATAAAACCAGGCTGTACTGAGGACGCCAGCCATTGTGCTTGATTTGTCATCCCCAAATTACACAAAAGTAAAAAATAATCTTCAAAGCAGATTACCAAAACAAACCGGTTTAAAATGCCATCATGGGCATATAAAACTGTGGAACCGACATACTGTGCTTATCCCGTAAGTTCTTTGGATGAAACAATAAACTGAAGCACCGTGTGGAGCAGAAACTCTTGTGCTCACGTTAAAACCTGTTCCACCTTTCGTAATAGGCCATTGAGGGAACAGAATTTATATACCAGCATACACACGGGGACTGGATGAGAAGTCCACCTTTGCAATCCTTATCCCAGCACTCAAATCTGCACCAAGTGTTAAAAAAATCAGCTAAATAGCAATTAAAACTTAGAAAAATATTTTGTTTTGAATTTGAGTAATTTACCCACCCACCCCTCCCCCCTCACTTTGTTTAAAAGTTAAAGAAAATCAAGACTTTAAAAAAAAATGTCGAAAACACCCATTTACTTATTCCACCAACAGCAAAACTTGAAGTGTCGTCAGGCCTGGTGAGGTACCACTCAGTTTACAATAGGACTTTGGATGATCCAAGAATATATCCAGAGCGAGATTTTGTTTTTAAAAAACCTCTCACTTTATATCTACTGGTCTAACTATTACTTTTAATTACAATAAAGATATAAACTCTTAATGGCAGTGATAAAAAAAATACTGACACCTACCGCTTCTTCAGTCTTCACCG
>CM060331.1:7469227-7471727 GCA_030674155.1 Stramonita haemastoma | reverse complement strand
GTCTGATATCACGTAACGTAAAAACTGGAGAAGCCACCACCACACACACACACACACACACACACACACAACACCACACACACACATTCATAGCATTTGAATATGTCTATAGATCAAATTTGAATTACTAGGAGTTTACAAAAAACATGTAAGGTATGTTTTTGAGTTGTCTTTCTTAGGAGATGTTGCTAGTCCAGATTTTATTTTATCCAATGAAACCCATACAAACCATTCAGCGAGGGGTCTTTTGAAAACGTCTTGTCCTACTTCCGATTTGATTTTCGAAATGAGCAAGCAGACCAAATTTAAGGCAAATTTTTATTTGCTTTTGCGCTTTTAGTGACTATTAGACATAGCTCTGGGTTATTTGAATGGCTATTTGAGAGCAGAGGATAAGATCACATGAATCAGCTGATTCGGAAGAGCCTACAACTCGTTTTGAAGTGTTATCAACGGACGAAAAATTCCTGGACCTTCGCAACAACACTAGCTGACCTCTCACCCCTAGTTTGCTTGTTATCACATCGTAAGTTTAGTTGATTTTGCTTCGATGATATTTATATTAATCGTAAGTTTTTGTACGTCCTTTCAAGAATTTATTTTGTGCTAAAGAGACATTGCAAGCTCTATTTGGTTTCATTATGTGATGCCCAACGTGTACAAACGCACAAACACGTTGCTGGCACAAGCACGCACACACACACACCCCCACACACTCACTCACACTCACACACATTTAAAAAACATATAAACTTTACAACATTGAGTCAAAGAAGTTGTATCCTCCACTTCCAAAAATTTAATTCTGTGTATTTCACTTTCACTGTTTCACTTTCACTGTTTAGCTTTTATTAGCTTTACTAGGCTAGTTACTTTCTAGTTACTTTTTAGTTTCACTGGCTCATGCCTGGTGTTAAAAAAAAAAGTGATTTCTAATCTTCCTATGCACAGCACCTATCCAGGTTGGCTCTCTATTATAAATATTGTTTGAAAATGATAATGTTGCCAGTATTCACTGGATTTTTTAAGCAAAAAAGTGTCCCAGCAGTGACTATGAGTATGATACATCCAGTGATTTTTAGAGCTATAAAGTCTGTTATTGGTAAGGAAAGTATGCAAATTGTGTTTTATATTGTGCAAAAAGTTCTGATGAATAAAGAAGAGTTTTTCTCTTGTATAAGATTACTACATTTAGAGCTGCCATAAAGTGTTAAAGACTTTCTGATCACATCAAAATGATAAAACTTAAAAGTAAACCGACAGTTTTTACTAACAAAACTGTATAAAGATCTTTTAATTGTTCAGTTTTATAATATTGCCACTTACTAAGTAACTTGCTATCAATACGTGTTACTCATACCAGATTTGAACTGAAGTTTCAAGAAATGTTATTTTTTCTTCATAGTCAACTAGTGTTGGTGATTTTGTTTTCTTACAGAACTTACACTATTTATTCAAGTTATTGAAGTCAACTATAAAGTATAATCTATTATGTAATATTCTTTAGTCACTTGCCCTAATTCTGTTTGAAAATTTAATGTTTCTTCAGATAAGGAGACCATATCAGTTATAAAATCACATTTCTGTACCTTAGAATTAAGCTTCTACTTCTAGTGATTCAATTTTAAGGCATGATAATTTTAATGTCATTTGATTTCAAAATAAACAAATTCATTAATGCTGGCTGGAATTGTTTAGTTTCACAAACCCCAAGTTAAGGCTTTCTAAAGTTTCTGTTGCCTTTTATATTGCTTCTAAGAAGATAACCTGTTCTGTTGTTGATTTTTTTCCACTGTGGAAAAATGTAGCATCCCTGAGGTAAAAATAAGTGTTACAGTTAAGTTTGCATAGACCATTACATGTTAATTAAAGGCTGCTAACTTTAAAGAAAAATCTGTAAATTAAGCTAAACAATTTTTTTGGTTACAAGGCAAACTTGAAATATAGAAGCCCCTGATACTAGTAAGCACTTTTTTTGACTCAGGGACATAATCTAATTGGTCTCCAGGCTTCACAAACAAACCAGTTGTGGCAATTCACAACTGGAAAGCCTTGTTTTTATCCGTCCTTATAGATCCATACTATTACTAGTACTAAATACTAGTATTACTAGTATTACTAAGCCACCTTCTCACAGGTCCCTAAACCAGAAATCTCTGCTGGAACGTAAATTCAATCACAACAACCAAATTTTTATTGGTTTTCATCAGTTTAGTTTTTCATTTTGCTTTCAATTTTTCTTGGCTACAGGTGATTTACCAGCTGAAGAAGCGATGTGGGGGGTCTGTCAAGGAAGAGCTGGGCAAGCTGTCGGTACAGCTGCTCAACTGTCAGTCCGAGGTGGAGCAGAGACCCATCTTCAAGTGCTCACCAGACATGGTAAGTCAGTCTCCGTGAACTGTGAATGAAGACATTATTTTCTTTTCTTCTGTCGGTATTGGTTTTTGTATTGTGTGGGTCTAAGTTTGTTGTTTGGTTTTCTTTTGGTGACAAGAGGGAT
>CM060331.1:7416599-7469127 GCA_030674155.1 Stramonita haemastoma | reverse complement strand
ACAAACAACACACACCACAACACCACACACACACACACACGCACGCACGCAACACACGCACAGCACACACACACGCACGCACACACCACGCACGCACACACACCCCACACACACACACACACAACACACACACACAACACACACACACACACACACACACAAATTTTGACATGACTCGACTTGAAATAGAGCCAAGTGGTACAACTGCTTGTAAACAGTAATACTATTACCCATTAATTAAAAGCAAACACATGCTAAACCATTTTCTAGTTTTAAACAACCCAGGTATCGTGAGACCAGAAAAATAAAAGCAAGAAGACGAGCCGATTTAAAAAAAAAAAAAAAAAAAAAAAAGGCCCATCAAAAACTGTACCGCATTGTATTTCGCACGACTACAGTATTTCACAACATTCACTATATTGGAATTTTGCTAAAGACATTCAGATGGAGCTTTATGCTTTCAGAAAAGCAGGCATATATATAACAGAACAATACAAAGGTTAGACCAATGACAGAAGGCAGACCAGAAATCACGCAGTAATGAGCGTTGATCAAAGGGAAATCTTTCACTCCAGTCTTGCTAATAATTTTTTTTAATGTATGGGGCCTCCAACTCCTCTTTGTCTCCAGTTATTTATTCTTTCGGGTTTTTTTTTTTAATTATTGATTTATCTTTCCGTTATTTCTAGGTTTTTGGTTTTGTTTAATACAAATGTGACATCTCCAACCTGTTGCTCCTTTTTTTCGTTTTGGGAAGGGAAAAAAAATTAGATTAAGTTTATTTGAGTTTAAAATGGGAATCAAAAACTGCTGGGAGAGATGCAGATGGAGTAGTCTACTGATGGGCTGGGAGTGCTATGACTTGGGTAATGGACATGTCCCTGACCTATGGCAAAGCAAAAGGCAAGAAGGAAATAAGGTAACAGGACATACTAATACAAATTGCCGGCTATTTTACACATATTAGAGAATGAAACATTGACATTTTTCTTGCACCTTATCCAGTAAAAAATAATTTAAAAAGATAAATGACAATGTCTTTTCTAATTCACAAAAAGGTAAAGGTGTCCCATAGCCTATGTGGTTGTTGGGGAGAGAGTTATCAGAAACCTCAGCTTCTGCAGGCACCTATCTCCTCTCTCTTGCTGCGTTACCTTCCCTGTCCCTAAAGAGGGCGGGTACCCATTTACAATGAGTTCTCTGACCACTGTGCTATCCTGCCTTTTCGAATGTAATTTTGTTAAGATTTACACGTAATATTTTTGGGGAAAAAATACTGCAATTCTTTTAAATCCGACACATCACTTCTTCCTTCACCTCCACCTTTCAAACTTTATGGCGATTTTTTTTTTTAAAGTCAATGTGTTTTACAGCCGCAAATCCAGCAATTTCACAAATTTTAAAACCCCGCTACACGCACAGATAACATATTCATACTGTTTCGGTAACGGCTATTTTTTTTCTATCTAACACCTTGACTCCAATACACACATGCGCGCGCGTGCGCGCGCGCGAAAACACACACACACACACACACACACACACACACACACACACACACACACACACACACACACACACACACACACACACACACACACATACACGCACGCACGCACGCACGCACACACACACACGAAAACACACGAACATAGTTTCTACTCTTTACTAACACCTATTTTCTGCAGTGCAGTCTCACTGTGCATTGCTCTAATGATTATTCAATAATTCCCTATATCATCAGTGCCCCCGCCCCTCCCCCCATTTCTATTTGAAATCTTTAAAAAAAAAAAAAAAAAAAAAAAAAAAAAAAAAAAAATAATAATAATAATAATAATAATAATAATAATAATAATAATAATAATAATAAATAAATAAATAAATCTTAACAGTTAATGCACCCCTCCGCCAAATAGTTTGGCATTTTACAACCGACACCCTCTACATTTGTTTTTAAATAAACTTTTTTTCTAAAATGCACTTTTCTCATCCCTATGTACAAAAACGCTTCACCGCCCCTATCCTTCACCCCCTCTCCTTCGCTTTCTTTCTGACTTCCCTTCGGCTCTATCCTCTCTTGCTCATTTCCTACTGACCAAGTCTATTCTCCAGCTTTTTTTTCTTGCATATCTTTTCTCGTTTGAAAACTTTAAAGAACTGCCCTGTAGTGGGAATGTGTCGGCTGAGGCCACAAGGCATATACCTCCTGCAGAGGAGCAGCTTGGAAAAAGACCAGGCACTTTACATTCTAGCCAATACGAGCGAACGAAGAAAAGTGTCTTCAGCATATACCATATATCTACCTGCCTTTTGTGTCCACATGAAGGGTCATGGTTAGAGTTGAGGTTAGTGTAAATGTTAGTGTTAAAGAGTTAATAGCGGGTAAGGGTTGTCTGTCAGATGGTCGGGCTGAATGTTAGAAAAATGGACACAATAGGCACATAGACAAATAGTAAGTAGCTATAGACAATGGTATGTAGCTCGCAGTAGTATGGAGCTCTACATCAGAATCCCTAGTCTCAGCAACAGCAGATTTTACGGTCCATTTTTGGTTTATTCCTCGGCTAGAGCTCCCAGTTTACTGATTAAGATTTTGTGTAAGCGACTGGTCTAATTGATTTCAAACCCGAGGCATTTTTTTTTTAGAAGTCGCATCCTTTTTATAAAAAAAAATCGAGCCAAAATAAACCAGGTAAGAAAAAAATATCGGCCAGATCTTTCTATCCTTTCTGCTTTTACTATGCATCCATACCCTCGTAAACACCTATTCCTTTAACTATGCATCCATACCCTCGTAAACACCTATTCCTTTAACTATGCATCCATACCCTCGTAAACACCTATTCCTTTAACTATGCATCCATACCCTCGTAGACACCTCTGCCTTTAAAATATGCAGCCCTACCCTCCTAAACCCCCTTCCTTTCCTTTTCTTGCTTCTCCCTCCAACCCCATGCCTCCTCCACACAACTACCCATTTTACACACACACACAAAACACAACACACATGCGCAGCGCTCGCGCCACCTGTGTGCATAATGGGAGAGGGGGCTATCCGCTCTTACCGGTGCATTTTGGCCTACTTTTCCGAACAGCAGAACGGGTTTTTAACATGTGTGCAAGATGTTCTACGTGCGTTCGCACACAGGCTTTAATTTATAGTCTCATCTGAAGGACTCTGACATTGATATTTTTTTCATCGAAATGGGAAGAAAGAGCTAGGCTGGGAATCGAACCCAGAACCTCATGGTTTACTTGTTGGCAAGCAAACGTCTTAAACACCCCGCGACCCTTCTTAGGACTTTTTAGTACACATTTCTACTCCAGTCCAAAGGAATGGCTATTTCATTGCTTGTTTGCAATAATAATTTTTAAAAATTCCAGGTCTGACACTTTTGCTGCCCAAGGGCTACATAGGTTACGGAACACATGGACCTTTTTCCAATAACGGTGAACAATTTGTTTCATGTAAAAAAAAACAACAAAAAAAAACCCACGAAACATTGATAGTGATTATCAAGGGGCAGATACTCTAAAATACTATTACTTCATTCGATTTATTGGGGAAAAAACAATTACCAATCCCACAGGATTAAATAGTAGTAACAGTTCTCCTACAACTAACCATTCTATAAGATTCATTTAAAAAAAATTAAGATACACCAGGTGACTTTTTGTTGTTGCGTTCCTGGATTCGAGCTATGAAGTTCTCCAAAGTGAAATTTTGTGAATGCGACATTTTGGTCACCACTAAGGTAGCCACATTGCGACATCAGGATGATGTCTAAACACGACACCTGTGTGCATGCATCTTTTTTCAAAATGTCATTCTGTCACACCGGAATACAACGGCTTACGCTTCCAAAACGGTTTTTTAAAGTGCGTGTAAGATGTTCTGCATCTGCGCAGGGGAGAGTGGGGGGGGGGGGGTGGGGAGGGGGCTTCGACTCTCGGGAAAACATTTCTTGAAGGACGTCTGGGTGTTGGCAGCCAAAACCTGGGGTGTTCTCCTCCTCCTCCTTGTTGACCCTTACCTGCAGTCTGGAACTGCTTCCAGACCCCTGGGATGCTTGGTACTTTGGTCTGGCGTCAGAACTCCTGAAACATCATCAACAAGCAGCTTGAGCAATCCTGACGGTTTACATGTTCAAATCAATTCAGTATCTGTTTAATTTTCTCCCTGACGTTAACACAAGTACTGACTCTACTTCCCTGAATGAACACACGCAGAAAATCCTTCGGAAACGTTCAAACCCATTTAGCCTTTTGGCAGAGTATGCCCTCGCGTGCCAAAATAGATAATCTTCACACACACAAAAATAACGCACGCATAATGCTGTATTTAGACATCTCCGAAGTAGTGATGCAGCTAAATAGATTGCAAAGGGTTTGCCTACGCAAAATCTCACCATGGTTTACCTGAGAGGTCTAACCAAGGAACGAAAAATAATACTTACGCTTGTAAGTTCTCATGGTTGTCTGGATACTTTCTGCTGCCACGATGATTGGATACATTCTGCTGCCACGCTGAAAGACACACGCCCAGAACTGTGATTCGATCCCCACGACAACTGTCGACACCTATGCCAGACTTCAGAGACTTCAGAGCAAGAATGGGGTGACCCAGAAGGTCTGGGAAGTGCTTTAAGAAAATGTTTGGGGGCGTGAGGTGTCCCTTCCCCTCGTAAGCACAGTGTGCGAGGGTAGGCAGGCTGTACCGTTTTAGGACACCCTAATCTTTGTTCCACGCCACTCTAGGAGCGCTCCCTTTGTGACCACTGTGGAAAAGGTTGAACGGATACTGACGGCAGTACTCAACCCTGTGATCAGTGAGCCTTGCAGAGAAATTCCGGGATAAAGTTTGATTCGAGCTCAGAAACTAGGAAGGACTGGGTGACTTTTGTGGACATTGAGCACACACCCGTTGACATACTCTGTATAGACACGCCAGGAAAGTGTGCAAGACAGGGGTTGCATGTTCGGATCCTCTGCAACCCCACCTCTTTCCACTGTCGGTTCTGTGTCGACTTGTGGATGTCCACAAGGACCACAGCCTCTCCTGCTCTCATCGCCTTTGCTCCCTGATGTGTTGCAGAGATGGGAGGTCATGTAGACGCCACTCTGATTCCAAAGCCCCCAAACTCCTATATACTTCGCTGCGCAACCCAATGGAAGATGAAGACGGATGACATATAATTATGTCCTAGATCCCTGGGCAACGGAACCAGGCTGTGCACTAGTCTGCCCTTCAGGGATTTGATGTAGCACTTTCTCCTATCCCCTATTCTAAACCCTTCTTCCCCATAAATCTGACATATGTCTACTTAGTCATGGGGATCTTGGACAAGTTCAGGGTCATGTGCTCCAATATCGTGGCGATGGCGTCTCCTGATCTCTGGTAAGAAGGATCACTATCACCGGTGAAGATCTGGTGACAAGACCATGAACACAGCTATCAGTATATAGCCTACATTAACCCTTTCTCACACACACACACACACACACACACACACACACACACACAAAGACTACGATTGGGGATGGGAGTGGTCTATTTGTTAAAGTCTTGCCCATGATCTGTTTCGACCATAAAGGGAAGTCCCATTTTTTAACAAGTTGAAAATCTTGTAAACACATCAAAACCCGTTCCACAATTTGGAAGAGTAGGCCCCTTTGTGCCGGTAAAAACTACAGAAATATCTGGAAAAAAAAGGGATACACACTGGTGTGTTTAGACTTCCTGAAAGTGGGAAGGCAGCTATCTGAATGGTCATCAAAACCAGCGGTTTATGCAAAAATCTCACCATAAGCCAACCTGGGAGCTTTAGCTGAGAAATGGGAGAAGAAAAAATACTGTAAAATATAGAATTCTGAAATGCACAAGACAACCAACTTCCTTTCCTGCCACAGGTTACGTAACAGCAGTCAAACGGTATCAATGTTTTTGCTTTCCCATCTAACATGTTTCCTTTGAAAAATATTGGGGAGAGAGAGAGAGAGAGAGAGAGAGAGAGAGAGAGAGAGAGATGTGTGTGTGTGTGTGTGTGTGTGTGGTCTGTGTGTGTGTGGCGCGCGCGCGCGCGTGCGTGCGTGCGTGTGTGTGTGTGTGTGAGCGTGTTTAGGGTTTATGACATTTTGTGAACGCATCTGATGTGTAAAGGTAAACGTGTCCCATAACCTGTACGGTCGTGGATAGCATATGCGCACCCGCGCGCCCACGAGAGAGAGAGAGAGAGAGAGAGAGAGAGAGAGAGAGAGAGAGAGAGAGAGAGAGAGAGAGAGAGAGAGAGAGAGAGAGAGAGACAGACAGACAGACAGACAGACAGACAGACAGACAGACAGAGACAGACAGAGCTAGAGTCAGACAGAGACAGAGAGAGAGAAAGAGAGAGAAATAGAGAGACAGTCACAGACAGACAGGCAGGCAGGCAGGCAGGCAGAGAGAGTAGTGTATGCACAGGCGCACTCGCACGCGCGCCCGAGTGTGTGTGCGTGCGTGTGTGTGCGCGCGCATGTGTGCGTGTGTGTATGTGTATCTTAATCTGCCAACAAGTGAATCGTTTACTTAAAAGAAATTTGGGTTCTATGCACGGTAAGTTCACCTATGTAACCCATAGACAACACTGAGATACTTTCCCCCTTAGATGACCGGCAGTGACACACGTCATACGAAGTTACTTGAAATATAACGTGTGGGGCTGGGGGGGGGGGGGGGGGGGCTCAATTCTTCTCACGAGACTATAAACCAAGGACACTTGTACAAACACCCACGGAATATTTTGTGTACACGTTGGAGCCTGTGTAGCTTTTTGAAAGGTTAAGCTATTCGTTGGGGTAAGAGTGGATGAGAACAAAATTCTTCAAAAGCTCAGCACCTGTTGTCTGCCATAATTATGAGCAAAAATGCGTTGCGCTGCCGTTAAGCGTATAACAAGTCAGGCCCAGTGCATCCGACTTCGGCATGGGAGAGATTTTTTTTCATAATTTTAAGTCTTTCTTGGAAGAAAAAAAAGGCGGGAAAATGGACCAAGGAGGCATAAAAAAAAAAGAGGTGACAGGTAAAACAAATTTACGGAACAAGGCAGACAATGAGAGGAATATAAAAGAGGGAAATCCCAGCACAAATTTCCCCGAAGGTGGGATGCTATTAAAACTTTATACTGACAGCCTCCCCCCCCCCCCCCCCCCCCCTCGCCCATACCCAGGGTACGGGAGAATCATACAAATTAAAACCCAAGGCATGTACTCTGGCGTTATGTTTAGATAACCATCATCCATGACGTCAGAATATGTCTACAATCATGGTGGGTAAACAGCAAGGGCATACACACAAATCTCACTATTGGCAAACCTCAGAGCTATAGCAGGGTTAAAGTTTATAAATAACGCATGGTTTAGAAGATGTAATGATCTTGAATTGATAAAAAATTCTCTTACCTGTTCATCTTGTGAGAGGACGGAAGAACAAGGATATCAGCGCGAGTTGCCAGGGATCTGCACATCCGCTGCTATGGGTGTCATCAGGATGGCGGCTTTGTGTCGATGACATCTTCTGCTATGAGCATCATCAGGATAGATTTGTGTCTGCCAGATTTGGCCAGCCTGAAACAAAACGTATACGTGTCTTCAGTTCTCTGGAACTGATTTCCAGCTTTTGTTTCATTTTATGTTTAAAGCCCTACTGACCACGAAAGCCATATCAGGGCTGTCAATTCATTCCGTAACTGTAGCTCTAGTAGTAACATTTACTTCAAGTTTAAAACCAACACGACCTTATTCCCTCAAGTATCCCACACTGTCAACTCGAAAAATGAATTAAATGAGAAAATATTTTAATGATTAAATTCATTCCTTTAGGCCGATAAAACCAGACTGTGCTGAGGACGCCAGCCATTGTGCTTGATTTGTCATCCCCAAATTACACAAAAGTAAAAAATAATCTTCAAAGCAGATTACCAAAACAAACCGGTTTAAAATGCCATCATGGGCATATAAAACTGTGGAACCGACATACTGTGCTTATCCCGTAAGTTCTTTGGATGAAACAATAAACTGAAGCACCGTGTGGAGCAGAAACTCTTGTGCTCACGTTAAAACCTGTTCCACCTTTCATAATAGACCATTGCGTGCAAGAGGGAACAGAACTTATATACCAGCATACACACGGGGACTGGATGAGAAGTCCACCTTTGCAATCCTTATCCCAGCACTCAAATCTGCACCAAGTGTTAAAAAAATCAGCTAAATAGCAATAAAAACTTAGAAAAATATTTTGTTTTGAATTTGAGTAATTTACCCACCCACCCCTCCCCCCTCACTTTGTTTAAAAGTTAAAGAAAATCAAGACTTTAAAAAAAAATGTCGAAAACACCCATTTACTTATTCCACCAACAGCAAAACTTGAAGTGTCGTCAGGCCTAGTGAGGTACCACTCAGTTTACAATGTGAACTTTGGATGATCCAAGAATATATCCAGAGCGAGATTTTGTTTTTAAAAAACCTCTCACTTTATATCTACTGGTCTAACTATTACTTTTAATTACAATAAAGATATAAACTCTTAATGGCAGTGATAAAAAAAAATACTGACACCTACCGCTTCTTCAGTCTTCACCGACCAGTATGTGGTCAAGTCTTCAAAAAGTCTTTTTCTCCCTCCCCAGCAGTGCCAGTGGTCTGCACTGCAGCTAGGGGGCTGTGTGAAATGACACCTTGCAAACTGCCCTGCACCCCCCAGTCCACACACATGAACACTTTTAATGCAGAAAGCGAAAGTGCTCACAGTTCGGTCAGCAAGTTTAAAAAAAAAAAAAAAAGATAAAGAAAAAAAAACAAGAAAAACAAAACGAAAGAAAAGAAGTTTAAAAAAAAAGCGCCGGAACAGAAGCTTGCTTTGGGCAGCAAATTTGCATGCTGCTTTTGGTGACGTTTCTGATGTCTTCTATCTCTGCTTTTGTCTGTCTCTGTCTCTCTATTTTTCTGTTTGTCTCTCTACCTGTTCATCTCTCTATTTTTCTCTCTGTCCCTCTGTTTATCAGTCCCCTCCCCCCCCCCCCACCCCCTTCTATCTGCCTCCTGTAAAATTAAGGACAGTGATGTTCTCTTCCTCACATGTATGCTACACTTTTCAGAATTGCGCTGGACTGGAGGGGGTGGGGGGTGGGTTAAAAATGCAGAATTATACTAGATTTGGGGGAGTCTAGCGGTTTTATTCATTTTGAGGTGTAATGTTTGGATTTTATGAGGGATTTTTAATTTAATAATTTTTGGAGATTTTTTAATTTTCTGTTTGTTTATTTATATTTGTTCTCTTTTTTTTTCATTTAAAGTACTGTGGTATTCTTTGGATCAGACTATAAAACGAGGTCCTGTGTGCGAACGCACACAGAACATCATGTGCGCAGGTGAAAAACCCGTTCCGCTTTTCGTAAGAGTAGGCCATCGTGTGCCGGTGGGAACAGATGACATTTACAAAACTGCATACACACGGGGACTGGACGTAAAAAAGCACAAGAGTGCTTATTCCAGTATCCTCGAAATAAATCAAATCTCTCTCTCTCTCTCTCTCTCTCTCTCTCTCTCTCTCTCTCCTCTCTCTCTCTCTCTCTCTCTCTCTCTCTCTAGCTTCTTGCTGTCTTCCATCTATTTTACCCTATCTGATGTAGTAGTAGGCACCCATCAGTCTCGGAAGACTATGGAGTTGCCCTCTAGTCTTTAGAGCGCAAAGCCTGAGTAAGTAAGTAGCCTATGGAGGGCAAGCCGTTACGGTGCAGCAGACCCCCCCCCCCCCCCTCTCCACGCCACTGGAATGATCCATTGGAAAGGCAATGACCGATACGAATGGTTCCAGTACCGTCGCAGGAGCCACCAGAACGTTGCCATATAGGCTACAGCCCCGAGCCGCCCTGGGACTCCAACTCCCCGATTTTTCCTCAGGGATGGTGTCTAAACACACCTGTGTGCATGCTTTTTTGTGTGAATAATTTTGTCATCCGCTCCTACCGGTACACGATGGCCTACTCTCCCGAAAGGCGGAACGGGGTTTTAACGTGTTCGGCGTGCGTTCGCACACGGGGCCTCGGTTTATAGTCTCATCCGAATGACTGACATTCAATCAGAGTCTTAAGTACTTAATCAAAATCAGTATATCTGTCTTACTATAAATAATCGAGTCAGTTGGAGATTATGTGATTATAGAACACATATCTATCTCTTTTCTCAAAATAATTATAATCAGTGTATCTGTTTTTGACATTAATGTTTAAGTCAGCTGGAGATTATGTGATGTTGGATACACATTTCTATCTTTTTTTAAATCATAAGTTGAACTCCCCCTTCCATTAGACTATGAGTGGTGGTATGGGTGCCAGTCTTTGGGATGAGACGATAAACCCAGGTCCCGTGTGTTATTGAAAATTATTAATCGCACGTAAAAGAATCTACAGCAACAAGAGGGTTGTCCCTGGCAAAGTTCTGTAAATAATAATAATAATAATAATAATAATAATAATAATAATAATAATAATAATAATAATAATAATAATAATAATAATAAATAATTAAAACTCCCATAGGGAAACAAAATAATACAGTTGCAGACAGGGGGGAAAAAAAGACCCAAAAATGGGTGGCGCTGCACTTGTGGTGACGCGCTCTCACCGGTGAAGAGCAGCCAGAATTTCACGCAGAGAAATATGCTTGAAGAAAAAGAAGTGGAGGAAAAAACAAAGTATTGTTGAGGAATATGCTGTGACATAAAGTGGTATTAAAAAAAAAAAGATAAAAGACCACACAATCCAATATAATCATGCTTGCTTCTTCCACCCCACTCTGTCATGATCTCACAGCATCCCACAGTCCATTTCTCTATCAGCATTTCATCCAGTATTACTGTCTGAGAGTTTCTCATTTTGCTGACATGTCAATGTCCTTTTCCTAGGGCTGTGGGTCTCTAGGAGGCAGTGGACCTCTAGGAGGCAGGGGGGCGGATAGCCTAGTGTTCAGAACATTGCGCTGGCAATTTGAAGACCCGGGTTCGAATCCGGTCGAGGAAATTTTCTTCCTGGAGTTAACATCAGTGCTGACTCCACTCTCCCGAAAAGTCCTTCGGATGAGACTTTAAACCGAGGCCCCGTGTGCGAACGCACGCAGAACATCTTGCGCACACGTTAAATCCTGTTCCGCTTTTCGTAAGAGTAGGCCATCGTGTGCCGGTGGGAACAGATGACAATATTTACAAAAACTGCATACACACGGGGACCGGATGAAAAAAAGCACATGTTGCTTATTCTGTTATCCTCGATATAAAAGAATAAATAAATAAAATAAAAAATAAAAATAAAAATAAATGGACCCACAGGGGTGCAGGGAGTGAAGGACCCCACCCCCTCCTCATGGGGATACCGGGGACCTGTCAGTACAAACAGCTTCCCCATCTTCTGGAAATTCTGTGCTAGAAATTCCCTCTTTTTTATCCCCCTCTTTGTCTCTGCTTTGTTCCTTTTCTTCCTGTCACCTCTTTTTTTGGGGGTCTATTTTCTGTCTTCTTGGTCCCTTCTCCTGCCTTTTCTTCCTGAAAGACTTAAGAGATAACAATATTCTCCCGTACCGAAGTTGAATGCACTGGATCTGACTTGTTAGGTGCTTAACAGCAGTGCAAGGCATATTCACTCCTACGACAGACAACAATAGTTGCTGTCTGAGCATTCAAATAAGAAGGGGGAAAAGTCACTAGTAACAAGAGTACCCAGGGATCGGCAACTTAGCACTAACTGGATGGGGTTGCCAAAAATCACCCTGATGGGGAAGGGTCACTTACCTTCGAAGCTTCCTCTAATGGTCTGCCCTGTCCACTTCAGCTTAATGTGCCCCTGCTCTTCTGCTGCCTCTTTTCACCTGTGACGGGCATTTGCGCCTGTACATAGCACTAGTGTCTTCAGTCATAAGGGTGTTGGTGGAAACATAGCTATCAGTCTAACCAGGATAGCAGTTTGATTGCCTTTTGCTTCTCAAATTTTGAAAGATGACAGTGTGTTGTCACTTAACATGCATTCAGTATACATACTTTATCATCTCAAAATATGGAAATGTATGTTAATGTATTTTTAAACAAACAAACAAACCAACCAAGATCGACAGGAGTCCTTCCACAAGCATGTTGGAGCTAGATCCAGTTCAAGGGGGGTTTTCCCCTGGATTTAACGTCAGTGCAGACTTCACTCTACCCAACAGTCCTTCGGATGAGACTATAAACTGAGGCCCCGCGAAGCATACACAAGCATCTTGCGCACATGTTAAATCCTGTTCCGCTTTTTTGAAAGAGTAGGCCATTGTGTGCCGGTGGGAACAGATGACAAAATTTACAAAAATGCATATACACGGGCGGGACTGGATGTAAAAAAAATAAAATAAATATATAAAAAAAGCACATGGGTGCTTATTCCATTATCTTCGATATAAAAGAATAAATTAAAAGTGAAAAAAAAGATCTACACTAAAATTTTCCATCGCTGATAGGCCCAAGACAAACCGTCTTACCAGTTGCCCAAGAAGGGAAGCCACTCCAAAGGAAAAGAAAACAAAATCAGAGGGACAGCTGTTAGATCGTCTGCATACAGATAACACAGACATTTACAAAACAAATAACTGTGTAAACTGTCAGCCATAAAAGGCTAACATCAAAATGAATAAATGTATGCACAAGTAGAGAGAGAGAGAGAGAGAGAGAGAGAGAGAGAGAGAGAGAGAGAGAGAGAGAGAGAGAGAGAGAGAGAGAGAGAGAGAGAGAACTCTGAACTCTGAACGATTTTATTGGAGAGAGAGAGAGAGAGAGAGAGAGAGAGAGAGAGAAACACAGACAGACAGAGACAGAGAGAGAACCAGTTTACACTGCTTTGATATCACACACACACACACACACACACACACACGCACACACGCACGCACGCACGCACGCACGCACGCACACAACCTTGAGGGACGCCACAGCAGAATCAAGAGGAGTGAGACAGGGTTGTGTCTTATCGCCTTACCTATTCAACTTTGATACCAAGCATATTTTCAAAAAAGCGATCGAAAAAACAGGCATTGTGATAGGTGGCAAAAATTAACACTACTCGGTATGCAGACAACACAGTTCTTAAAGCAGAAAAGATGAAGACCTGTAGGAATAGTGGACACAGCCAAAGAAGAAAGTGACAATAGCGGACTAATTTAATATGAACGTTGACGAAAATCCAAGACTTTGGTCATTAATAGAAAGACAACGATGAAAGACTAAACATGCAAGTTGACGGCAAAACACTAAAGCAAGCTCAGCATTTCAAGTCTCTCGGACAACTGGTCGATTCAGAATGCAAAAGTAATGAAGAAATCGCAAAAAGAATAGCCCAAGCTACATCCATCTTTATAAAAGCGAAGAATATCCTGACATAAAGACAAACATCATTTACTCTAGAAATACGCTTTGTGAGATGCTACGTATTTCTGATTATTCTCTACGGTGATGAAACGTGGGCATTTTTAGAAAGTAATTGTGAAAAGGATAGAAGTCTTTGAAATGTAGATACATAAACTGATGGCAAAATTAGTTGGAAAGGCAAACAAACAAGTCCTCATTTTATTAGGAGTAAAAAAAAAAAAAATTAAAAACAAGATTAAAAATAAACTATTGAAAACAGAAAAAAAACCTCTGAAACTGTCATTTTTTGGCCATACAATGATACGTGCTTGTCTGCCCAAAACAGAGCTGTTAGGGAGAGTGGAAGGAAAGAGAGGCAGAGGAAGACCAAGACGTCAATGGACAGATGACGTTACAGACTGGACAGGCAGCAGGCTGGCTGAGTGCATGGGACTGGCCCAACCCAGACTGACTTTGAGATCCATGCCACGTCAGCCAGTCTTGATACGGCATCTAATCTAACCCAATCCAAAATCTAAAAGAAAAAAATAACAGCTCAAACCCTTTTTGATTTTCCTGGACACTGCAATGTCTCACTATATAAAAACAACATGTGATGAAAAGTTTTCTGAATCTTAAACAGTCAAAACCCCACTAAGTAAATATACGTCATGTGCATGAATAAATCAGTCTGAAGTAGATCTGTCATTTTATGATATGTTTTGAAAAGAGACAGCTTACTTATCACACACACACACACACACACACGCACACGCACGCACGCACGCACGTATACACACACACACACACACACACACACACACACACACACACACACACACACACACACACACACACACACACACCACTTTCATATCATCATCATTCACAAAAATCTAACAAAACTAAGGAAAATGAATTCGGAAGAAACACTTTAGTAGCACAATGTTATTAGTAAAATACGATTTTCAAAAAAAAAAAAAAAAAAAAGACGAATCAAAGAATCGATTAATCAATAGATCAAGAAATGAGTGGGAAAATACCTTTAAAAAGTTTGGATTGATTTTTAACAATACAGTCCAAAGCAATACAATGTAATACAAGCACGATACAAGACAGAACCTTGGCAATTACCGTGAAATATGCAATACGTGTTGTTCATAACAAATCAATACAAGCCCCTTTTGTGCCCTGGATAGCAAATCAATATAATCTCGTTCGCCCCTGCAGCAGATGTTTTTAATTTTCTCAGTATTTTACTCCCTTTCTTTCTCTTTTTTCTTTCTTTCCACATACCCTTCTCTCTCTCTCTCTCTCTCTCTCTCTCTCTCTCTCTCCTCTCTCTCTCTCTCTCTCTCTCTCTCTCTCTCTCTCTCTCTCTCTCTCTCTCTCTCTCTCTCTCTCTCTCTCTGTGCGTGTACTTGTTTAAAGTCTGTTTCTCTTGTCTCTTTGTCTGTATCTCTCTCTCTCCATAGTGAGTGCCTGTCTGTCTGTCTGTCTGTCTGTCCTGTCTGTCTGTTGTCTGTCTGTCTGTCTGTCTGTCTGTCTGTCTGTCTGTCTGTCTGTCTGTCTGTCTGTCTGTCTGTCTCTCTCTCTCTCTCTCTCTCTCTCTCTCTCTCTCTCTCTCTCTCTCTCTCTCTCTCTCTCTCTCTCTCTCTCTCTCTCTCTCTCTCTCTTGGATGGGGGTTGCTGATATTGAGGCGACAAGACGTGCTTTTAGAATGCTCCTGAATTTAATTGAATACTGATTAATCTGTGTGGTTATTATTGGACTTACAACCTTTTGTATATGGTGACATTGATTATGATACAATCATCACGAATGTCAGAGGGGAAAAGTGTGGTAATAAAAGACCATGCCTGTTCATAGCTTGTGTTTTCGTTTTGTGAGTGGCCTATTCCTAGGTATGTATTGCTCCTTCCTGGCAAAGCGTGCACAGGTCGTGAAGACAATGCGCAGGAAACTGATACCTGTGCGGAACACAGGTGATGTCCTACTGTTTGTGTTGAGGGCTTCCTACCTTTTGTGCTGTGGTGATGCGGAAATGAAACCTGGACCAGTGGACTGTCGCTCCCCTGCGCATCAGCAAGGTGACATTGAGGAACACAGTGTAACTTTAACAGGGAAAGGCGGTAGTGATGTTGACTGTGACGGCCAGATTTCCGTTTATGCCTCCTCTCTTTGCAGGATTGAAGCTGGTATTGAGTACGACGTGGCATCTCAGATTCCAGAAGTTATACAGCAGCGAAAGAAGGACTATGGGCCACTTTCAAATGATGAGGCCTGCATGCGAAAAGACATCAGCTGTATCAAAACTGATTTTGGACAGGTAAAAAAGATATGTGACCAGATAGGAAAGTGTAGTGGCAGACTGGAAGAAGAAAATGAACAGTTATCCTCTGGATTAAAAGAAACTAGGGCAAATGTTAAAGAGCTTAGTGCACGCAAAAAGAATTGGGACAGTTTGTCAGTGGTGCTCTCCACGGTGGAAAGAATGACAACTGAAACTGATAATCTTGAAGAACACTGCCACAAGCCGGAAAGCTTTTCAAGAAAGGACAATCCACGTTTCTATGGTGTGTCCCAGAATGAAGGAGTTGAAAGCTACGGCATGTGTGCTAAACAGGTGGCTGATATACTGAACAATAGCAAAACACCAAAAAAGCAGAATGCAGATGACACTTCACGAGCACACAGAGTGGTAGAAAGTGGGGATGGTGAACCAAAGCCCACGACTGTCAAGTTCAGTCGATGGAGAGACAAAATGACAGTGCTCAGAGATCAGGACTACAGACCCAGACTGAAAGAAAAGGGGGTCAGAGTGGCCGATGATTTGACCCGGAAGCAAGCCAGTGTGACTGCGGAGGCGAGAAAAGAGGGGAGGGTGGCCTTTTTCAAGAGAGACAGACTGACTGTGGGGCTCAAACGACCATACCCCAAGACAGACCCTGAAGTGGCAGCAACAGCAGTAGCAGCAGCAGCAACAGCAGCCGGTGTCTCCGGTTCCAGAGAAACGCCATTCACCAGTCTGGCTGGCAGTGGGACAGGGAGCTCAGAGCATGCAGTCTCAGGCAATAATCCTGGTGACGGCCTAAGGCAGGACAGGGATTCCTCACGTCACTCTAGTGAGGATTGTCACGGCACTGCTGAAAGGGGTTCACGTGGCGATCAACGTCACAGAGGATTCTATGAACTTAGTGGCAAGAAGACAGATAGCAGAGGTCATGACCAAGATGTGGACAGCATGGTGGGCGAGGATGCCCCTCGTTCCTCAGGTGACGGTGGTCAACATAAAGGTTCACATCCTGCACAGGACAGTCAACACAGCAACTGCAGGGCAGAAGTAAGTGGCTGTCAAGTTAAAGGTCAGGACATTGTGAAACACTGGGAAGGGGGTTTTGTGTATTGTACTGAATTGCATTGTATTGATTTGTATCGTATTGTTTACCACCTTAAGTCACGGCAGATTTCTCTACGTGAAATTTGGGTTGCTCTTCTCGGGGAGAGCGCGTAGCCACAAGAGCAGTGCCACATCCCCCCCCCCCCCCCCCCCCCCCCCCCCCCCCCCCCCCCCCGTCTGCATGTGTATTTGTTGCCCTATCATTATTGGCTTTTTTCTACAAAATTTTGCTAGGAACAACTTTCATGTTGCCCTGGGTCTTTTTATTGTGGCAGGGACTTCCTGGAATGGGGGTTGGGGGGGGGGGGGTAAAAAAACGCATCTGTGCACAAAATGCTGGTCACAGTGTCTGTGCTGGCAGAGGGGGGGGGGAGAGGGGAGGGGCGGTCAGTAGATAGGGACAGAGCCATGGAAATGTCAATTAGTCCAGAGAAAGCCAGTCTTCTTCTTCTTCTTCTTCTTCTTCTTCTTCTTCTTCTTCTTCTTCTTCTTCTTCTTCTACGTCGTCGTCGTCGTCGAACGCTCAGACAGAAACCATTGTTGTCTGTCTTATGAGGGAAAATGCATTATGCTGCCGTTAAGCGCCTGACAAGTCAGGTCCAGTGCATCCGACTTCGGCATGGGAGAGAATCGTTCTTTTAAGTCTTTCTAGGGGGAAAAAAAGGCAACAGAATCGACAAAGAAGGCAGAATGTAGACAAGAAGAAGGCCACGGGAAGAAAAAAGAACAAAGCAGAAACAAAGAAAGGGACAGAAAAGAGGGACTGCCCAGCACAGCATTTTCAGAATGTGAGGATGCTATTTATACTGACAGGCCCCGGGTATAGCCACGGGGGGAACAATCAGTCTGCTCTAGAGGGAAAAATTTCTGGTGATGATTTTGTCATGAAGATAATCTCCTCTCAGTCTGGTCTCACCTCAGTCTGTTCATACCAAGAAAGAATGAAGACAGAAAACAGACCTGAAATGTCTGTGATATTAGATCCGGACGTAGAACAACTTGCCCTTACTCTTAGTCACACACACACACACACGCACGCACACACACACACACACACACACACACACACACACCACACACACACCACACACACACACACACACACACACACACACACACACACACACACACACACACACCTTCGGATGGGACTATAAACTGAGACTCCGTGTGGGAACGCAGGCAGAACATCTTGTGCTCACGTTTAATCCTGTTCCGCTTTTCGTAAGAGTAGGCCATCGTGTGCCGGTGGGAACAGATGGCAAGATTTACAAAACTGCATACACACGGGGACTGGATGTAAAAAAGCTTATGAGGGCTTATTCCATTATCCTCGATATAAAAAGAAAAAAATAATATAAATTAAAAAAAATGACATGCCCACATTATTATTATTATTATTATTATTATTATTATTATTATTATTATTATTATTATTATTATCATCATCATCATCATCATCATCATCATCATCATCATCATCATCTCATTGTTGCTGTCGTTGTTGTCATTATTAGGCCTGTTATCATTACACAACAAAATATCCCTTTTCTTTTTTGTACAGGTGTAAAAGTTGGCTAGAAGAAGGGGGGGGGGGGGGGGGGTACGCCCCCATTCTCCATGTCTTTTTGAAATCCTAGGATCAATACTGCCCCCCCCCCCCCCCCTCTCTCTCTCTCCACGCACGCTCTCATGCACGCACACATACGCGCACGCGCACGCACACACACACACACCACACAACACACACACACACACACACACACACACACACACACACACACACACACATGTGTATACATTAAAAAAAATTTTAGATGGCTCGATGACAAAAAGCAACTGCACAGCTTATTCGATGAACCATCTGGAAACAAAAGTTACTTTAACACGTCTGATATCACGTAACGTAAACACTGGAGAAGCCACCACACACCACACACACATACACATACACACATTCATAGCATTTGAATATGTCTATAGATCAATTTTGAATTACTAGGAGTTTACAAAAAACATGTAAGGTATGTTTTTGAGTTGTCTTTCTTAGGAGATGTTGCTAGTCCAGATTTTATTTTATCCAATGAAACCCATACAAACCATTCAGCGAGGGGTCTTTTGAAAACGTCTTGTCCTACTTCCGATTTGATTTTCGAAATGAGCAAGCAGACCAAATTTAAGCAAATTTTATTTGCTTTTGCGCTTTTAGTGACTATTAGACATAGCTCTGGGTTATTTGAATGGCTATTTGGAGAGCAGAGGATAAGATCACATGAATCAGCTGATTCGGAAGAGCCTACAACTCGTTTTGAAGTGTTATCAACGGACGAAAAATTCCTGGACTTCGCAACAACACTAGCTGACCTCTCACCCCTAGATGCTTGTTATCACATCGTAAGTTTAGTTGATTTTGCTTCGATGATATTATATTATTCGATAAGTATTTGTACGTTCTTTGAAGAATTTATTTTGTGCTAAAGTAGACATTGCAAGCTCTATTTGGTTTCATTATGTGATGCCCAACGTGTACACAACGCACAAACACGTTGCTGGCACAAGCACGCACACACACACACACACACTCACACTCACACTCACACACACTTAAAACATATAAACTTTACAACATTGAGTCAAAGAAGTTGATTCCTCCAGCTTCCAAAAATTTGAATTCTGTGTATTTCACTTTCACTGTTTCACTTCACTGTTTCACTTTCACTGTTTCAGTTTTTATTAGCTTTACTAGGCTAGTTACTTTCTAGTTACTTTTTAGTTTCACTGGCTCATGCCTGGTGTTTAAAAAAAAAGTGATTTCTAATCTTCCTATGCACAGCACCTATCCAGGTTGGCTTCTATTATAAGATATTGTTTGAAAATGATAATGTTGCCAGTATTCACTGGATTTTTTAAGCAAAAAAGTGTCCCAGCAGTGACATATATGATGTAGCATGACTATTCCATCCAGTGATTTTAGAGCTATAAAGTCTGTTATTGGTAAGGAAAGTATGCAATTGTGTTATATTGTGCAAAAAGTTCTGATGAATGAGAAGAGTGTTCTCTTGTATAAGATTTACTACATTTAGAGCTGCCATAAAGTGTGTTAAAGACTTTCTGATCACATCAAAATGATAAAACTTAAAAGTAAACCGACAGTTGTACTAACAAAACTGTATAAAGATCTTTTATTGTTCAGTTTTATAAAATATTGCCACTTACTAAGTAACTTGCTATCAATACGTGTTACTCATACCAGATTTGAACTGAAGTTCAAGAAATGTTATTTTTTCTTCATAGTCAACTAGTGTTGGATGATGTTTGTTTTCTTACAGAACTTACACTATTTATTCAAGTTATTGAAGTCAACTATAAAGTATAATCTATTATGTAATATTCTTTAGTCACTGCCTAATTCTGTTTGAAAATTATATGTTTCTTCAGATAAGGAGACCATATCAGTTATAAAATCACATTTCTGTACCTTAGAATTAAGCTTCTACTTCTAGTGATTCAATTGAAGGCATGATAATTTTAATGTCATTTGATTTCAAAATAAACAAATTCATTGAATGCTGGCTGGAATTGTTTAGTTTCACAAACCCCAGAGTTAAGGCTTTCTAAAGTTTCTGTTGCCTTTTATATTGCTTCTAAGAAGTAACCTGTTCTGTTGTTGATTTTTTTCCACTGTGGGAAAAATGTAGCATCCCTGAGGTAACATAAGTGTTACAGTTAAGTTTGCATAGACCATTACATGTTAATTATGGCTGCTAACTTTAAAGAAAAATCTGTAAATTAAGCTAAACATTTTTTTGGTTTACAAGGCAAACTTGAAATATAGAAGCCCTGATACTAGTAGCACTTTTTTTGACTCAGGGGACATAATCTAATTGGTCTCCAGGCTTCACAACAAACCATTGTGGCAATTCACAAGCTGGAAAGCCTTGTTTTTATCCGTCATTATAGATCCATACTATTACTAGTACTAAATACTAGTATTACTAGTATTACTAAGCCACCTTCTCACAGTCCCTAAACCAGAAATCTCTGCTGGAACGTAAATTCAATCACAACAACCAAATTTTTATTGGTTTTCATCAGTTTAGTTTTTCATTTTGCTTTGAATTTGCTTGGCTACAGGTGATTTACCAGCTGAAGAAGCGATGTGGGGAGCTGTCAGAGGAAGAGCTGGGCAAGCTGTCGGTACAGCTGCTGAACTGTCAGTCCGAGGTGGAGCAGAGACCCATCTTCAAGTGTCACCAGACATGGTAAGTCAGTCTCCGTGAATGTGAAGAAGACATTATTTTTTTTCTTCTGTCGGTATTGGTTTTTGTATTGTATGGGTCTAAGTTTGTTGTTAGTTTGTTTTTGAGTGGCAAGGAGGGTTGAGGAAACATGTAGTTAAATTGCAAAATTTAAAACATCTTTAAAAAAATACTGAGGGATAAGGGGGAAAAAATGCTACTAGTTCAAAGATAAATTTGATGATGTGTTTAGAGATAGAGATTTTGTTATCAGAGTTAATTCAGAGCAATGCTTTGCTGTACTGTTTAGGATCAGGAATTTAGACTTTCATGATAGAAACTGTGTAGTATACCCAAATCAATGATTATTTTGTGTCCTGCCCAGTCTTTACATCGTTAATGCAGTCAACAGGATTGTGTGTGAGGTCAAATCATTGAGCATTGAATTAACTGGAAGAAAAAAGGCGGTTTTGATTTTTAAAAGTTTTTTTTTTTTTTTTTTTGGGGGGGGGGGGGGCGCTTTAAAAAAAAGAAGTACATATCTTGAATGTGCAGTTCAGTTAATCCTGATTTGTAGCTCTGAAGACTACTGATTTTTTTGTTTGTTTGAGTTTAAAAGGTATTTTTTGGGGTATGTTTTGTATTGTTTTTCGGTTGAGGGTGGGAAATGGGGGTGGGGGCGGATTTGTAAAAGATTAAAGAAACAAAATCTAATAAAATAATATCTTTTTCTCCTTTCTCACTGTCTTTTGCATGGCAGACATTGGCGGAGTGCACAAAGAGCATGGACCCTGTAACGTGGAACACATACCAGATCGTGGGCAACAGGGCGCGGGCCATGTGCTACGCCACACAGCAGCTGCAGTTCCGCAGACTCACAGAAAAATCCGTGAACCAGCTGGCAGCCGCCACTTCCGCTCAGATTCAGAGCATGCAAGAGTTGAAGGTAAGTGGGTTTAGTGGATGATTTTGTCTGTACATTTTTTATGTAAAATTGTAAAAAAAAAATTTTTTAAAGATTAATGACAGTGCAGCTTTTTTTTTTTTGTCTTGTTGCTGTTGATATTTATCTGGAGGGGAAAATTTACCTTCTATAATTCTTTCATTTTGTGGCTTGTCATAATAATGACATTTATTCACATAGCTGATGTTTTAGGTAGAGATGGGTTTTTTTTCCTGGAACAGTGAAGGCTGGCCCTTTCAGACTTGATCTTTTTGTAGTATCTTGAACATGACAAGCTACTGTTGATTTTTTTGTTGTTGATATTGATGTGACTGCAGTTTTGCTTTCTTTGTTGTTTTTAATTGTTCTTGTTAATCAACGTAAAATCTATAGAAGAGTTAAAGCAGCTTTTTCCTTCTTTTTCTTCTTCCCTATTTTGTTTTTTTCCTTTCAGTTTTTATGTTCCAGTAATACAGGAAGCATTCTTGACAACTGTTTATGAGCAAGCAAAAAAAACATTTTAAGAAACAGTCTTTTCAATACCATTATAGGCGATAACAAGAGACCAATCCATGTGTGGTAATATTACAACACAAATTCTTAATAAAACCTCGCAGTCACACTCAAAGCATGGTCTTTACATCAAACGTCTGTTGGTAAAGAAAATGTGTGAGGTTTGATATTCGTTGTTTGGTTCGTACCCTTGTTCGCAAGTACAAATTATTCCTTAACACAGAATATGTATGTGTCAAAAATGTCAACAAAAGTCTCCACCTGAAACTATCCAAACAGTCATCCAGACAGTCATTCGGATGAGACTATAAACCGAGGCCCCACGTGCAAACACACGCAGAACATCTTGCGCACACGTTAAAACCCTGTTCCGCCTTTTGGAAGAGCAGGCCAATGTGTGCCAGTAGGAGCGGATGACAAAATTGTGAAAACCAGCATGCACACAAGTGTCATGTTGAGACACCATCCCTGAGGGGAAAAAAAAAAAAAAGGGTAGGCGCTGCACTTGTGGCGATGCGCTCTCCCCGGGGAGAGAGAGCGGCCCAAATTTCACGCAGAGAAATCTGCTGTGACATAAAGCGGTATAAATAAAATACACATTCCGTGCTAAATCCTGTTCCGCTTTTCGTAAGAGTAGGCCATCATGTGCCGGTAGGAACAGATGACAATATTTACAAAACCGCATACACACGGGGACTGGACGTAAAAAAAAGCACAAGAGTGCTTATTCCATTATCCTCGATATAAAAGAATAAATCAAATCAAATCAAATCCCTAACACAGAATATGTACGTGTCGAAACGAAAAATGTCCACAAAATTTCCCACCAGAAACACGATTCACACATTGCGTGTTTCTCTCGCTTTTCGTAAGAAGAGTAGGCCACCGTGTGCTGGTGGGAACAGACGACAATATTTACAAATCCAATAAATGTTTCAGGCTGGTCAGGAGCAGCTGCACACCATGGCCACGGACACGATTCGCCGCCTGTTTGAGAGCCAGCAGGAGCTGCTGGTGACCCACGAGGCGCTGAGGGCGGGGCAGAACGACGTCTTCACCTCGGTGGCAGACAACGTCAAGCAGCTGCAGCAGGAGAAGGCCCTCATCGCCGCCGGCAACCAAGAGCTGGCCCACCTGGCAAAAAAAATCCGCGCTGAGCTGAGTGAGTGGGTACAAGGGGGTGGATGTGTTTTCTTCATATGTGTGGTTGGCTTGAGGCTGTAACAAAGTTTTTTATGATGTGTGAGGAAAGAAAATAATACTGTAGCAAAGCAAGTTGCCACCAGCCATTCAATTTCAGTTCATTGTGATGGTTGTGGTGAGAGGTGTTGTATTGGTAGGCAGTGTTGTCAAGATGAAAATGGGTGTTATGGGGGTGCATGGAAAGTGAAAACAGATGATGGCGTTCAAGCTATGGCACTAATGTGTTCGTTCATCTCAGGGAAGAAAAAAAAAAGCAGATGAGTTTTTATTCTATTATCCTCGAAATAAAAGAAGAAAGAAAGAAATGAAAGAATAAATGAAGAAAATCTGTGATTTGCTAAAAGGCATTGAAAGGGACTGTGTTTCATTTATGGGTAAAAAATGTGTTTTCCAAGGTTATGTGCTATGTACATAGTTACATATCATCTTAAATACTCTAAGATCTACATTCTCTTCTTCTCAGCCTTGTTGTGCATATTTGAGTTGTAAACTTTAGACTGTATTACAGGAACTTTTTGCTGCTCTTTCACGTCCAACTCACACTTTTTATTTGATCATGTGGTTATTCTTAAAACATCCATTTAAAATAATATTATCTGACATTTCTAAATCATAAGTTTACGTACTCTCATCAGCAACATTGCTGATATTTGGCTTCTGATGCAATTCTTAGTCTCAACAGTAAAACCAGGAACTGTACAAGGGGAAAAAATCATGTGTATTTGCATCATGTCCCTTACCCTTGTATCCTGCCTTTTCCCCCCTATCCACCTCTCTCTCTTTCTCTTTCTATACCATTTCCTACCAGCCCTTCACACACACACACACACACACACACACACACACACACACACACACACACACACACACACACACACACACACACACACACATTGTCCTCGATATAAAAGAATGAATAAATAAATAAATGCACACACACAAACAAAATAGGGGACGGATAGCCTAGTGGTCAGAACATTACGCTGGCAATTTGATGACCCGGGTTCGAGTCCGGTCAAGGAAATTTTTCTCCTGGAGTTAACATCAGTGCTGACTCCACTCTCCCAAAAAGTCTTTCGGATGAGACTTTAAACCAAGGCCCCATGTGCGAACACACGCAGAGCATCTTGTGCACACATTAAATCCTGTTCCGCTTTTCGTAAGAGTAGGCCATCGTGTGCCGGTGGGAACAGATGACAATATTTACAAAACTGCATACACACATGGACCGGATGAAAAAAAGCACATGATTGCTTATTTTGTTATTCTTGATATAAAAGAATAACTAAAAAAAAAACCTAAAAACTAAACTAAACTAACACATATATATATGTGTTTGTGTTTTCCCCCAGACATGACGGCAGAGCTGATCAAAGCTCAGGAGGAGGCCCAGCAGCAGAAGCACGAGGACGTTCTGAAGGACCTCAGGCTGATCCACACCCAAGCCTCTGAGGCGCTGGCCAAGCTGGGTCAGTACAATACAGTAACGACTGTGTGGTAGGACTGGTAGCAGGCACAGGGCTGGTGGTTAATGCTGGGGTTTTGTGTGTGTGTGTGTGTAAAGTGCACTATTCTGTGTGTGTGTGTGTGTGTCGTGTGTCAAGTCAAGTCAAACTTTTATTTCCAGATGGTACATTGAGTAAACAGTGCAGTTGCTTTTGTGTGTGTGTGTGTGTGTGTGTGTGTGTGTGTGTGTGTGTGTGTTGTGTGTGTGTGTGTGTGTGTGTGTGTGTGTGTGTGTAAATTTGAAATCTGTTAACCCTTACAGCACTGCAGAATATCTGCTGACAATTACTTCCCCTATCCTAAATTTCTGCCCCAGCACTCTCCCTTTCAGTCCTGTCAGCCGATTTCCTGGCAATAACGGTACCAGAGGACGGTACCAGAGGAGGGTTTGTTTATAGTGATCCGTCAGGCAGCTAACTGGCATCAACGGAGTCGGGGAAAGTAGTTTTGATGGCAAACACTGCTTCTCCTTTCCCACGAGAATGTTTATAAAGCTTCGTGTGTGTGTACGTAAAATTTACCTAGGTACCCATTTTGCACTCTTCTGCACCTCAGAAACCCAGGAATTGAAGGAAAATTCGGTCGCGCTGGTTTTCCTGTTTACAGGACCGAAGGGTAGCAGAAAGCTGAGCTGGAAAACAGGCTTGCCGTATTGAAAGGGTTAATGCTATTTATGGCCAGTTGCATAGGTTAAGTGACTTGAACGTCAGCACTTTGGTTTGTTGCTTTTACAAGATTCAGTGCCATACAAATCTATACATTATTATTGTTATTATTATTATCATTATTATACTGTCAGAAAATTTTGATTTGTGAAATGTTTTTGTTAAACTGATAAGCATAACTTGAGAGTTATAACATCAAAATCTGTTCCACCTTTTGGAAGACTGGGTTGGGTGCTTAATCCAGTATATACTTTCTTTTTCCATGAGATATCCATGTAGATTTGATCATGCATATTTGTATATATACAAGGGGGTGGGATAGCTCAGTGGTTAGAGCACTCGCTTTCCCCCAGCCAATGTTAAGCAGCATCAAGCATGGCTACCAATTGGATGGGTGACCATTTGTGCACCTTGGCTTCAGTACAGTCCCCCCAGTTCACTCAGCTGTAAATGGGTTCCTGCCCTCTTTAGGGTCAGGGAAGGTAAAGCAGCGAGGGAGAGGAGATGGTCACCGCCCTCAACATGCTGGCCTCTAGAGAAGCTGAGATCTCTGACACCTTGCCCCCCTATGACCACAAAGGTTATGGGACACCTATACCTTTACCTTATATATATATATAATTGAGAAAATATAGTGGAGAAAAACAAGTTCAGGTAACCAGTGACAACTTCATTCTCATCATAAAAGTGATGTTTGTCAAAGATTCAAAAACATTATAAAAAAAAAAAAAAAAACACTATAAGATAAAAGTCTTTGAAGGCAGCATTTTGGAAATTATTGAGGAAGGACCATGCTTTGGGCCTGACCTCACTCGAGTTTCGGCTCCTGGTTGAGCACTCTTCAGAGGTCCCGGCAGTATATATATTTATTGTGTGTTTGTGTATGCACTGATCAGTGTCTATACCTCAGTCACTGTTGTTTGTGTATTTTACTTTACCTTTTACATATTTATTTTGTGTTTGTGTATGCACTGATCAGTATCTATATATACCTCAGTCATGGTGTTTCTATGTGGATGGTCAGACGCCAGCAGCGAGCATCTGCAGAGTCACCACAGCAGACTGCAGCAGCAGCAGGAGGAGGTGTTCCGCAACCTGCAGAGGATCAACGCCACGGTGCTGGAGGTGATGGCCACCGTGGTCAGCCTGCAGACCCAGATGGAGACACGCATCTCCTGGGTCACCCAGCTGCTGGGGGGCACCGGTCAGTCAGGGGCTTGTGTCGTGCTGTGTTTCAGTTTGGATAAGTTTTGTTTTTGAGGGGGTTTTTTTGGGGGTTGTTTTTTGTCTTGGAGGCTTTAGGTGTGGGGTGGATAAGGGGGAAATGTGTTGATTTAAGTGTTTGTGTGTAGTTTTGTGTGTGTGTGTAGTTGTGTGTGTGTGTGTGTGTGTGTGTGTGTGTGTGTGTGTGTGTGTGTGTGTGTGTGTGTGTGTGTGTGTGTGTATAAAGCAGTTGGGTATATATAGCATGTGGGTTATTTTTGGTGTTCTCTTTCTACTTTCTCTGTTTTTTCTTCTCTCTTTCAGTGTCTGTCTGTCTGTCTGTCTGTCTGTCTGTCTGTCTGTCTGTCTGTCTCTCTCTCTCTCTCTCTCTCTCTCTCTCTCTCTCTGTCTCTGTCTCTCTGTCTCCCCCTCTCCCTCCCTACCTCTCTCCCTCCCTCCCCGTCTCTGTGTATCAAACTCAATTTCACAGTGAAGACCTTCACTCTGTCTCTACACAGACGACAAGCTGGCGGTGCTGCAGTGCTGCGTGCTGCACCTGCACATTAACCTCGATGTAAAAGAATAAATAAATAAATAAATCTCTCTGTCTCTGTCTGTCTGTCTGTCTGTCTGTCTGTCTGTCTGTCTGTCTGTCTGTCTGTCTGTCTGTCTGTCTCTCTCTCTCTCTCTCTCTCTCTCTCTCTCTCTCTCTCTCTCTCTCTCTCTCTCTCTCTCTCTCTCTCTCTCTCTTTCCCTTCTTTCTCTTCCCTTCTTTCTCCCCCCCCCCCTCTCTCTCCCCTTCTGTCAAAATCCAAAACTCAAACTCAAAGCACCAACCTTCACTCTTTATCTCTACAATGCAGACGACAAGCTGGCAGTGCTGCAGTGCTGCGTGCTGCACCTGGCCTACTTTGTGCTGGTGGTGGTGGTGGCGGCCTTCCTGCACACGCCGGTTATGACGCGGGCGGTGTTGCTGGTGGTGGTGGTGGCCAACATGGCCGGCCAGCTGGCCCACGGCAGCAGTCTGGACTTTGCCGGCCTGACCGTCTTCATGGCCGCCCTGCTTCTGGGTCAGTGTGATGTTGTTGTTGTCTTTAATTTAACGTCTGTTCACTTTAAGTGATATTAGACGACTGTGAGGAGCGCTGCGTTGTGTGGGAGAGGTGGAGAGGGGTTTTCAGGAGGGTTGAGGAGCTGAAATTTTTGTGGGAAGAGGTTAAAAAAAAGTCTGTCCCAAGCCTAAGGCTCATCAGGCCGGTGTTTATCCCGGTTTCTGTGGCGTTAAGCGACTGAGAGTCATAGACTCCCCCTGGATAGGACGCCAGTCTATCGCAGGGTTAGCCCCCAACACAAGGTTGGTACCCCTTTTACACCTGGGTGGGGTGAGAAAATAGCCGTAAAGTGCCTTTTCCAAGGGCACAACGCCATAGCCGAAAGCTGGGATCGAACCCGCAACCTTTAGATTACGAGTCCAACACCCTAACCACTAGACTACTGCGGGGGCTTTTTTCAGGAGGGTTGAGGGGTGGAAATTCTTGTTGGAAGAGACACAGCACACAAATCCAACATCACTCAGTCAAGGGTATTATTTTTAGCACCCTCCTTTCATTTGCTATGTCAAAACTAATGGTTGTGTTAGAATCTAAGAGAGTCAGTGCTCTCATGCATCAGAACTAATTGTTGTTGCATTATAAACAGAATTGAACAAATAGAAACTAACAAAGTCAATGCTGATGTTTCGTATCTATCTAAAGAGCTGAACATATAGAAACTAGCAAAGTCTGTGCTGATGTGTCATATCTATCTAAAGAGTGGAACAAATAGAAACTAGCAAAGCAAGCGCTAATATGTCTTAGCATTTGTTCTTTCAAAACAAACCAAAAAAAAAGAGCTAGATGCACAGATACTAACAACAACAAGGTCACTGCTGATAATAACTCCATGTGCAAACTGTTCCCCCATTGCAGGCCACTATTTGCTGCGGAAGGTGGGAAGCTTTGCCCAGCGTCATAAGCCAGGAGGAGGAGCCGGCAACAGAGGCGGCCAGTTCGGAGCCATCACCTACTCTGAGGACGGTGCTGACCCTTCACCTTTGACCCCGGCAGAGGTTCGGCAGCTGACGACGTTGCTGCAGAGACTGGGTCACACTGGTGAGCTGTGAACAGTGTTGTTGTTTTTGTTTGTTGTTTTGCTGTCACTTGCTTCTGTCTATCCTCTTGATGTTTGCCTCAATTTTTTTTTTTTTTTTATAGGGGGGGGGGGGGTGTTGAGGGAGAGGTGTCTTTCTGGTTCTTCTTTTTTCTTCAATCCTCACTGGCACGTTCAGTCTCTCCATCTTGTTTTCTCTCTCTCTCTCTCTCTCTCTCTCTCTTCTCCTCTCTCTCTCTCTCTCTCTCTCTCTCTCTCTCTCTCTCTTCTCTCTCTCTCTCCTCTCTTGTATGTCTGTCTGTCTGTCTGTCTGTCTCTTCCTGCTTTTGTATTTTCTGAATTTTAGTTGCTTTGTATCATATTAGTATTGATTAATGAGTTGTCATGCGTTCTATATAATTTTTTTTGGGGGGGGAATTGGGGGGGAACAGTGTGTGTGTGGAGTGGGGGGGGGAGAATACATGGTGTAAAGACAGATCTAGCATATGTAAAAGAACTTATGGCAAGAAGAGGGGATGGAAGGGGGGGGGCAGTTGGGCTTAAACAGGGGTTAAACTCACCTTTCTTAGTTTTTTTTTTTCTAGGCTGGTGCATTACCTCTAGACCACAGTCCACTTTATTTATTTATTCATTTTATTTATCTGTGCCTCTATATGTCACAGCAGATTTCTCTGCGTGAATTTGGGCTGCTCTCCCGGGGAGAGCGCATCGCTACAAGTACAGCGCCTACCTTTTTTTTTTCTTTCTGCAATTTAACAGGCAAAGAAACAAAATTAAAAGACAAACAAACAAACAAAGCAGAAAACAAACAATATTTGTGTGTGTGTGTTTTGCAGTGCCGGAATCGTTGGGGGTGCAGGCTATGGCCAACGGCAGCGTGCCGAGGTCCCCCACCACCCCCACCCCCGTGCCCCCCACCTTCCCCCGCCACTCCCCCCCCTCCCGGCCCCTCTTTGGGTCCTCTGGCCCGGCTATGACGACAGGCCCGGCCCTTCAGGGGACACCACTCAGGTCAGTCAGTCTGTCATTTTTTTTTATCTTATGTACGCTACATTTTTTTATTTTTTTTTTAAATTTTTTTATACCACTTTATGTCACAGCAGATTTCTCTGCGTGAAATTGGGATTTAATGTGGGAATGGTGAGAAATTCCCCTTTTCTATCACTCTATTTCTTTTTCCTATTAACCTCCCTGATCTTTGCTCTTTTTTTGCATATTTTCTGCCTTCCCAGTCCATTCTCCTGGCTTTTTTTTTTTTTTTTTTTTATAGTAAATCTAACAATGATTTTCTGGTGTTTTTCACATTGGTATTTTGAATGAGCTGCCCTGAAGATGGAATAATTATGTCTGCTGAGGCCAGCAGGCAGTTCTCCTACAACAGAGTTACAAGCACAGAGAAGACCAGGCACTACATACCCCACCCAGTATCTGAATATGGCCATGCTTTAGCCAGGGAACACAGAAGAAGAAGACTACGACCAAAACGTTCGTAACCTAAAAATTGTTTTATCCTTTCACAGGAAAATTTAAACTGCTCATAAACTGAGACCTCAAAATATTAACCCTCTTAGTCCCGATCCAGGATTTGCCAGGATTGAATAATTAGCCCCCCCAAGTCCCGAACCGGGATTTGCTGGGATTTACACACAGTAGATTTCCATCACGCTGTGACCATCACTAATTGCTACCACATGTCAAAGCTCTATCAGGCTAGAAGGAGAAACCTTGCTGAGAGTCTGGAAGTAATTATAGCTGCTGGTATGTACTTAGAAGGAGGAAAAGGCCAGCGAGCATGTGTGCCTGACCTGATTTCGTGATGGAATGCGAAATCTAGGGGCAGTTTGTGTTCAGAGAATCTGAATGCAAGAGGGTTAAAGAGGTAATATTCTGGAAATGTTATACATATTTCCTGTAGGTATGAAACATGATAAGTAAAACTATGATTGACAGTATTGTTTTGTGTTGTGCAGACTTTGCTGAACGCCAGACAGAGGCTGTTGTCATGATTGGCAGTGTTGTGTTGTGTTGTGTTGTGCAGACTTTGCTGAACGCCAGACAGAGGCTGTTGTCATGATTGACAGTGTTGTTTTGTGTTGTGCAGACTTTGCTGAACGCCAGACAGAGACTGTTGTCATGATTGACAGTGTTGTGTTGTGTTGTGTTGTGTTGTGTTGTGCAGACTTTGCTGAACGCCAGACAGAGGCTGTTGTCATGATTGGCAGTGTTGTGTTGTGTTGTGTTGTGCAGACTTTGCTGAACGCCAGACAGAGACTGTTGTCATGATTGGCAGTGTTGTGTTGTGTTGTGTTGTGTTGTGCAGACTTTGCTGAACGCCAGACAGAGGCTGTTGTCATGATTGACAGTGTTGTGTTGTGTTGTGTTGTGCAGACTTTGCTGAACGCCAGACAGAGACTGTTGTCATGATTGACAGTGTTGTGTTGTGTTGTGTTGTGCAGACTTTGCTGAACGCCAGACAGAGACTGTTGTCATGATTGGCAGTGTTGTGTTGTGTTGTGTTGTGTTGTGTTGTGCAGACTTTGCTGAACGCCAGACAGAGGCTGTTGTCATGATTGACAGTGTTGTGTTGTGTTGTGTTGTGTTGTGCAGACTTTGCTGAACGCCAGACAGAGACTGTTGTCATGATTGGCAGTGTTGTGTTGTGTTGTGCAGACTTTGCTGAACGCCAGACAGAGACTGTTGTCATGATTGACAGTGTTGTGTTGTTTTGTGTTGTGCAGACTTTGCTGAACGCCAGACAGAGGCTGTTGGAGCCGTTGATGGACGAGGACCGATCGTCACGCCGCTCTTCTCGAGCCTCCACACCTGTCACAAGGATGACAGTGTCACGGTATGCCTTTTTTATTTATCAATATTTTTTTCCATTTTTGTGTGTTTCTTATCTTGTCTGTGGGGGGACGGGATAGCTCAGTGGTCAGAGTGCTCACTTTTCCCCAGCCAAGGTTAAGCAGCATTGAGCCTGGTTGCCAATTGGATGGGTGACCGTTTGTGTGCCTTGGCTATAGTAGAGTTCCCCCACTTCACCCAGCTGTGATTGGGTACTTGCCCTCTTTAGGGTCAGGAAAGGTAAAAGTAGCGAGGGAGAGGAGATGGGTGCCGCTCTCAACATGCTGGCCCCCTAGAGAAGCTGAGGTCTCTGATGCCTTGCTCCCCTACAACCACACAGGTTATGGGACACTATCTTGTCTGTGTGCCGTTAGCTTGATTTAATACTTTGTCATTACTGTCTGGTCCCTTGTAGTTGACTAGGTTAAGATCCTCTGAAGTCGGAGTATGGCTGCCTATATGGCGAGGTACTTGAAAACAGTCGTACACACAAACTTCTCATCAAGTGTGTACTTCCTATCTCAAAGTGATTCCCAGGTGGGATGAGTGAGTCAAGAGTGCATATTCTGGGTGACCCCCAGAGTGTTAAGCTGGGAAACACTTAACTAGGCTAAGGAACATAAATGATAAAGTTAACGAAAGGTGGCTAAGCTGTCTTCTGTGGTCTCTTGTTGATTTCTTGTGTGTGTGTGTGTGTGTGTGTGTGTGCGCATGTGCGTGCGTATTCATGTGGAATTGTGCTTGCAAATGTTTTAACCCACCATTAAAATAGCCACTTTTAGACTTCAGGGACGTGCTTTTCATTTACCCCTCTGTGTTCAAACTGGGGTTTTTTCTTATGTTAACTAAAATCAGACAGATGTAATCATTCGTTATGGATGTTAAGGAATGTTCTTTATTGATGTAAGATATAAAACTTTTATTGAGCCCAAGTTTTTTGGGAATTCGTGCTATATAAGCCTCCATTTTATTATCATTATTACCGTAAAATCCCTAGCATACGCCCACCCCCCCCTGTGCACTGATTTAGGGCAAAATTGGGGGGTGGGCGTTTGCTAGGGATAGACCCCTTTGCACAAAGTAATTTTTGTGCTCGACCGTGTAATTGAGTGAATACAAACCCCAAAAGTATGCAAATTAGGTCGTGTGAGTAGAAATGAAGGAAAATAGAAAAAAGGAACTTTGAGGCAAAGAAGGCCAACGAGTTCCATTGCTTTCCGTTGTAGGTCCTTGTTTCGCAATACCCTGCCTTCAGATCTTTCATCTTCCAGATAATGCAGCACACCTTGGTCGACATGTTCAGATCTAACTGCTGGTCCTTTTGACAGTTTCCGTTTTTGTTTGTCTTTTCCGTACTGCTGTTCAAGTCTATCTCTGTTTTCACTCCCTTCCCTGATCCTCTTCCTATCCACAGAAAATTCATGGGCACACTCCGAAACATTCCCACCTGCTTCGTTATCCAGATACTGGAGGGTTTCCAATTTGAAAGATACAGTGTAACACTGACGCTTCAGCATTTTGCAAAAATGGCACAGAGAGATTCAAGAACCAACTTCCGGCCATCAGGAAGCGTTGTCAAAGTACTGGTACATCACTGACAGACAAAAGACGTCAGTGGAAAAAGCATGACGTAATTTTAAGTCACTTTGTTGGGGAAGGGTGGGAGTGAGGAGATGGGACAAAGAATAAGACAAAAGGAAAGAAACAGGAAAAGGTAAAGAAGGGGGGAAAGATGACTTTTAGAACAGTCTGCACAAATGCTTGTGAAAGTGAGCATAGTCTCTTTGAAAAAAGCAGGGTGGGCGTTTGCTAGGTAGTTACCCCTGTGCACAACTTTTGGCCCAAAGTGGGGGGTGGGCGTTTGCTAGATGGTGGGCTTATGCTAGGGATTTTATGGTATTATGGAACCCCTGCGGTATTTGAAGAGCTGGTTTTTTTCCTGTGTTTCAGGGGCTCCACCCCATCATTGTCGTCCCGGTGTCTGGGTCGTACAGTGGTGGGCGGTCAGTGTCGGCTGTCAGCGACTCCAGGGTCCGACTACTGTCGCCGTCACAACACATAGCTGCTCCTGATTGGTTAATTAACACATAGCTGCTCCTGATGGGTTAATTAACACATAGCTGCTCCTGATCGCGTTAATTAACACATAGCTGCTCCTGATGTGGTTGATTAAACTTGGTTTTTGTCACTGTCAGTAGGTCAGTCCGTGTTGTCACTGGATTAGACAGCTCTCTTCGAGCTGCTTGACGAATGAGAACGTTGTAACAAAGATTTCTTTTATTTTCCTTTTGTGTTTTTAGCGGATTGGGTTATGGCAGTTTGCGTTGAAGAAGGCTGTGTTGTGTTATGTTCTGCATGTTGGTAGCAGTTTTCTCAAGATGGATCAGGAGAAGCTTCGTGTCCTTAGGTTTGTCTGAATTAAGCAAGGGATTGTGATTCCTGGAAGAATTTTGGAGCGAATACTTTCAGTTGGTGAGGTGATAAGTGGTGATGAACTGGTGCTGGACCTTGGAACTGGGGTTGTGCTGAATCAGTGGACATGGGTGTGTAGAAGCTTGTGGATGGGTACTGCTGTGAGTTTTTCTCTGTGAAAGTGTGTGTGTGTGCATGTGGGTGTGTGGGTGTGGGTGTGTGTGTGTTTGTCTCTGTGTGTGTGTGTGTGTGTGTGTGTGTGTGTGTGTGTGTGTGTGTGTGTGTGTGTGTGTGTGTGTGTGTGCGTTCATCTGTGCATGTGTGTCACTGTGTGTGTGTGAGAGAGCGCGCACGCATACAGGCATCTCTGTGTATCTGTATGTCTGCTGTCTCAGGCTGCTAGATCTGATACCGGCAATGTCTTATGACACTATGGGTGGACCATGAGGATCAGGCGGATTGAAGTAGCTGGTCCCATTCAGTAGCTGGTCACAGTTTTCTCTAAGTCAGTCAGTTAGTCAGTGGATTGAATCAGTCTTGGTTTGGTGCTGCACTATTTCATGTTTGTAGCGGTTGTTGTCTCTCCTGTGATTTTTTTTTTTTTAAAACACCCAAAAACATAGCCTGTGAGATTGTACATTTAAAACATACTCTATTGTAAGATTGTTTTTTTTTCCTAGAGGTGAAACTACCAACTGGGAATACCAGAACATAGGGTTGGTAAATTTCAGCACAACTGTAGCTGAGCTATGAAAAGTAATTGTAAAAAAAGTAGTCATTTTACATTTTGTGGATATGTAACAACTACTACATATCAGTTTTCTAAATCAACAAGTAGTGAATGGACATTAATTGTATAAGACAAGGAGAGACTTACCTGGTAAGTTGAGTCTTGTCGAGAATTCTGACGAATTTCTCCCGATGAAACCGGAACAGAGTGCACTTGAGATAAACACCACTTGCCAGCCGTCAGTCATTGAGAGTGCAACGAATAAACACTGAGTCAGTGAAGATACAACACACAGGTTATAGAGCTACTGGTCTATATGGGTGGGTAACAGAATTAAAGGGAGGGCAAGTGCACTCTGTTCCGGTTTCATCGGGAGAAATTCGTCAGAATTCTCGACAAGACTCAACTTACCAGGTAAGTCTCTCCTTGTCTTATACAATTCTAACTCATCTCCCGCTGAAACCTGCACTAAGAGTGCTCTTGAGATATTTAGAGCAACAGTGGTTATGAGTTGCAAAAAGAACAGATCAACTTCATCTTTGACAAATTAGTATTACATAAAGACCTGTCCAAAGTGTGGTTTGCCACAGTTAATCATTTTGCTATAAAAGCAGGTGTAAATAGACTCCCTAGTCCAGCCAGCAGCTGTCATAACAACACTGATAGGCACCTGCAGCCTGGGGCAGGAGCACTAACCACCTTAGTAGGCTGGTGCTGTATAAACATCAGTATCTTAGTCTGCATCAGCTAGAGTGTATGGCTTCCAGTGAGCTATAATAATAGTGTCTCTGTTAACACTATGTTGAGGGCCTGTAAGGCAATGAAATTTTTTACAATTGTCTTTTCTCAGAGAAGCTGTTCTCAAGTATAATATTAGTGTTGCTACAACACCTAGCGTATCATTTGGTTTAGTCAGTTCTATAGGATCCTGGTGATCCCCATGTCAAGTATGCTTCAATATGCTATTTGCAAAATAAAAAGTGCATTTTGTTGTCCATCATTGACATGCCTGACAAGTCTAGTGCATTCAGGTTTTGGCAACATTGTCCAGTGAGGGGAGTAAGAAGCATGATAAGCTTTTCCCCCTTTATTTTAAAAATTCTTTCAGTGTCAACATTTTAATATATATCTAACTCCACATTGGCATCACAGGTTTTAATCCTTTCCTTTGACTGTTCAGCACTGGATTAGCTTCAAAGCCCCATCCATGAATATTTTAACTAGGTATGTAACACCAAAAGAACATTAACACCATCAAAATTTTTAGTGAGGCTTTCTCTTCTGATTCGAGAAAGGCTAGAAAATTGATGCCATTGACTGAAAAAGGTGAAACCTTAGCGTACCACTGCCACTTGTTGATGTACATGTTGTATATTAGACAGTGGATGCCTGCTAGGGAAGCATGATGGTGTCGGCGTCGGCCACATGTATTCCATCTTTGTCAGATATTTGCTTATCAGTACCTTGAGTTCCTTCCTCACATGGTGTTTGAGGTTGGGATCATGGAATGATACAGAAGCTATCTCTATTTGAGAAAAGCAGGGGTCTGATTATCTCCCTTTTTTACACCAAGAGATAAAACATCTGGGTTTGTCTGCAGAGGCACAACAGTTATTTCTTCTGTTTTGTCTGGCATTCTTTGGCAATACTCTTGGAAGCAGCGCAAAGAAAGAGGGTTGGAAAACAATGGAAAGAGGGATAATTCAAGCTGATAATGCAAGCATCAATTGCATAAGCATGTCAGTTAGGTCAAAAAGATATATATCTAGAACAGGTAGTTTGTTTTATGCACGCAGCAAAAGAGTCCCCTACAGGGAAGAAAGCAAGTAATGCTACAGCCTCTTTAAGAAGGCTTAGTACAAACTACCATTCAACATACCATGAAATGGACAATTTTATGACATACAATTTTCTGACCAAGCAGTGCAAGCATACCTGATTGTGATATCTTTGCTGATACATCATTTTCAGATTTCTTTGGTCAATGTCACAGGTTTATGATCTGCTAGATCCCCTTTAGTTAATACAACTAACAGTTATGCTATTGTCAGATCTAATAGAACTGACTATCAATAGCAGAGGACAGTAAAGCCTGTAAGGCCAGAAACATCTCTCAGTTTGAGATAACTAAAGAGTCTTGAGTTGTAGTTTGAGCTTTGTTTTGATTTATATACAGACCTCCCCATCCATGTGAGAGCTGTCAGTAACCAATGTGGCCTAGGTAAGTGTAACTTTAATTTTCTCTCTTTGCTGAGGTAAGTTTGTGATATACCACTTAAGGTCATATTTATCCACAACAAACAAGTGTCATATATCTGTCCGAATTTCGGCACAACTAACAGTTGTGCTATTGTCAGATCTACTAGAACTGACTATCAATAGCAGAGGACAGTAAAGCCTGTAAGGCCAGAAACATCTCTCAGTTTGAGATAACTTCAGAGTCTTGTGTCGAATTACCAGCACACTTATTACTTGTGAACAGTGTTTCTACTGCATTTCAGAGTGTGGCAAAGGAGTTTCCCATGGGGAACACCATCAAGCTAGCAACAGACTAGCAGCCCTCGGACCTAACAAGAGGTCATTGTTAAAATTTTTGCTTTTCTTTGCTTTAGTAGGTGACTGCAAGCACTGAAAGATTCAAGTTCTCTTTCTTCAGTAAGTCTGACACTCAGCTCCTGAGAGTTGATAACAAACCCTTTATGGGATGATTTTCTTGCATGGGTTTAATTATGATTTTTAATCATTTTTTGCAAACCCCAAAATATCAGTTTGATTTGACTATGTCAACAGCCCATTCCACGACTTCTGTCTCATGTTCTGTATCCCCTACTACCATGCTCAGAATTATGAGAATATGATCAAAAAACCCCTTATTGTAGCTTAGAAACAGTATAACTTGCCCTTCTATTAAGAAACGTGTGCAACACTCAAAAATGGGCCACTGAATAAACTGCATGATGCAGATCAATTTATGCAAGTAAACGGCCTGTTGTGATAAAATCTAAGGCCTTCCTATATGTTTCCATATCAAACTTTTTACAATCTATATTTCCGTTGAAGGCTTTCAAACTGAGAATCATGTAATAGATTCCATTTCCTATGGAAATATAACAACTTTTACAGGCTCATTCTCTTACAAACAAAGATTTTTCGCAAGAAAAATATATTCAGTTATTGATTTCTGAATCTACAGCCTCATTTCCTACTAAGCTACTTAGAGTCTGTGGGGTATAACTCAAGGAATATTGTCATCCCTTTGACTGTGTCAACACTTATAATATATCAGAAGTGACTTAATTCCACTTCTCTCTTATTTGCCATGCAATAAATGCAATGCAATGATGCAATAAAATTGCAAAAATGCAATAAAAGATTTTATCATGAAGTTATTACTCCAATGGGAATATTAATTTTATTTTAAAAAGAACTCATTTGGAAAAGGAAAGGATGGTTTCCTTATAGACAAACTTCCCATCACACCTTTCATCTCTTGGGGATTTCCCAATGCCCTCAGACTATCATTGGTTGTCTGGCTGGTAGCACCACCCCAAAATAAAACGAAATATGCCAACTGCTGTTGCTGCTGTGACCCCCATGACACTAGCCTTGACCCCAAGCTTTCCCCCCTACACTTGTTGAGTGAGATGCTCAGTTTCTGAGTAACTTTGGCCTCTTTCAGAGCTCTGTGAAATTTGCCCCGTTGGGTTAAAAACCATTCACTGCTCACAGCTGTGTGTGCGTAGCACCAAGGCCTGCACTGTCTATGGAGTGGCATGTTATGCGTTTCTCTCTACTAGGTGAGAGGTCAAAGGTTGCATGCCCTGTAAGGGAAAGGACATCTACCAGGGTGTCCTTAGCTGCTCAGGTTGCCTTATAGCTATGCTGACCTGCACGAAAAGTTCACAGCAGTGCACGTGCACCATTGCTGAAAAAGCAATGCTCCATTTAGTATATTCCACAGCCAGCTGTTATAGCCGTAGGCATTATAGCTGGCTGACTCCTTAGTGTGCGTTGCACAGAGTCGGCAGATTGTGGAATGCGGTACTTGGCCAGTATGGCCTTGAGCCTGGCATCCTGTAGCTTGACATCTGTTTAATGTAAGTCAACCCTCTTATCTGACAAGGGGGGTGGGGGTGGGGGGGTTCCCTACAGTGGCTCGCAGTGCAGCAGAAAGTAGGGTGAGGGGGTCAGGAGATGGTTTTCTCCCTCTTTTTCTGTATTTCTTCTTCTCATCAGAACTTTACTCCATTTCAATATAAAAAATTTGGGGTGAGTGGGGGAAATAATTGTCTCTATTTCCTCATATTCAGATTAATCATCAGTCAGAAATTAATGATGTTGTTTTTGTTTATCCCCAAATTATTGATGTTATGGCCTGCATTTAGCCTCCAAGTTACTGAAACAAGGCACATACTGTGTGTAAACTTGCTGAGGGAACATCTGTTGAGTTCAGCAGAAAAAACTTCCTCCTCAAGTAAGGGGGAGAAAAGGGGGGGAACTATTATGACTAGGGTGGTACTCACAGTTGAGTCAAACAAGACTGTTTTAAATTGCCCAAATAGGTTAAAATTATGTATATACACATTTTCCCCCCACAGCCTACACCACAGAAAATCCAAAGCCTAGAACACAAGAAAGGCTGTATACATCCAACAGGAAAAAATAAAGATCATAGTGCACACACACTCTAAAAGAAAGGCACAGAACAGAAAACAGAAGGAAGGCACTCTCCTGATGTGACTGGTCCGGCGGCTAGGCGCAAACTGACGGCTGGCAAGTGGTGTTTATCTCAAGAGCACTCTTAGTGCAGGTTTCAGCGGGAGATGAGTTAGAATTGAATATTAAAGAAAAAGGTCAGCATATATTGCTTTAGAAGAAAAAAACCCTTCAATCTAGACATTCTTATGAAGAGGTTTTTTTTTAACATTTTCAACAAACATTCATTTAAAATTCAGTTCAATTCTTTCATTTCAAGGATAATGATTGAGCACTCATATGCTTTTTTACAGTCTCTGTGTGCTAGCGGTTTTATATAAAAAAAAAAATTGTCATCCATTCCCACCTGCACACAATGGTTTTCTCTTTCAAGAGGCAGAACGAGGTTTAACCTGTGCACAAGATGTTCTACATGTGTTCACACACAGGGCCTCAGGTTGTAGTTTCATCCAAAGATGTTGAGAGGGCAGTTTCTTTCAGCAGTGTGTGTTTTAGCTATGACAAATTTAATTTGAAACTGCGTTTGAAAGCAGAAGGCTGGCATACCTTTTATTCTGACGCCTCATGACTACACTGTGCGCTGTTTTGGAGGTGTAAAATGCTATAAATGTCTTGCCATGGGAGGTCTCAAAGTTTGAGAACACATTCAAAAATCTTGAGTAGCACATCGGAGTTATGACAGCGAGGTTGAAGTACTTTACAACAATGATTCCTACAATCTTATTGATGCTGTTCAGGTCACTCACACATATGTTTATTGATCATAAATCTGAGATAACAGCCTGAATGACAGCATTATCACTATATTAAAGACTGACAATCAGACATTGCTCCATTCATGGATAGGTTTTCTTCGTGAATTTGTGTGCTTTGATTAGGGACACTTGCAGGAAAGGAATGGAAATCATGCACACTTGGAGAGGAGAAGAGGCTTTTATCATACTCATGTATTGAGTTTTTATATTGTCATTTATGAGATGAATGAATGTTAAGAGTCTGAAGGTAAAGTAGTTGTTGCCGCTGTAGATATAAGCTTCATGAAGTTGTTCCTGCAGTGTGTGTAGTGTTTTTTTATCTTTTAATCTCCACATTATTATCAAGGATAGTGTGTAAAGATTCCAGGCACATTTTATTATTTTATTTTTTTTAAAAGGAGGCTCAAACACAAGCATTCACCAGTTGTTCTGTTTCATCAAGTTGGTTGACATGTCTGTACTGAAATGTTAAGATAATCACAGTATCTAGGCAAGAAGCTGATCACTTTTTCCACCACCTCTTGCCCCTTTATTTGTATATTCATAACAGTTTGTTTTTTTCCCCTCATCTTGGTCTTGCCCACTTTGAGCTTGGAAGATCTTGAAGAGAAAAACTGATGATATAGTCCATTCCATGGAGTTTATCCCTGAAGTCAGAATGCGGCTACCTTCATGGTGGGCAAAAACAGTCGCATACACAAAAATCTCATCATTGGTGAACATTGGAGCTCTAGCCGAGGAACAAACAAAAAAAAAATTTCATGGGGTTCTCCCCTATAACAAGCAACCAGAACAAGAGAAAGATGGCATTTTTTTACATTCACATGATGGATTCCTTGTTCTAACAAGTTTTAAGATCCATGAAGATCGGTAGTTATTAATGGGTTGTGGGATATAATAGAAAATTTGAGAAAATATTCAAAACTAAAAATTTCATTAATAAAATAAGTGATATCCTACACTCCAGATGATGATGGCTGCAAAAAATGTACAAATTTTTGAAGAATTTGAAAGGTTCTTTAACAACTGAAGTGAGCGATGTCTGCCATTTTGGATTCAAAGTCACCTGGGATATGACTGCTCTGGAATGTTGCGGCGAAAAAGCTGGCAATTCCTTGCCGCCTGATTTGGACAGAGTGAGGCGTTATCCCCCTTCGCTGGGTGCTGTGCCCTTTCAGTGTCTGCTCATCAAGTTGGAGGAACACCCAGGCTTTAAGTTTTCGGAGCAGTTTTGTGTGTGTTTTATCACCTGATCACTCCCTGTGGAGTCCCAGAGCGGCTGGGGGCTGTAGGTATATGACAACGTTCTGGCGGCTCCTGCGACGGTACTGGAACCATTCGTATTGGTCATTGCCTTTCCAATGGATCATTCCGGTGCCGTGAAGAGGGGGGGGTCTGCTGCATGGGTAACAGCTTGCCCTCCATGCGTACTTGCCCAGGCTTTGCGCTCTAAAGACTAGAGCGCAACTCCATAGTCTTCAGAGACTGATGGGTGCCTACTACTCCCTGTGTTGCTGTTTGTCCTTGAAACTTGCAAGTGCAGCTTTCAGATCAGTGCTCTTCTTAGCCCTGAGTATTTTGTATACAGTGCATTTATTTCTTATGTGTGTGTGTTGGAGGTACATCTATGTACATTTATGTACATACAAGTATTCATTGTTAAAATCATAATTTTGTGGATGAGATAACACGTGTACACATGCATTTGAGAGAGAGAGAGAGAGAGAGAGAGAGAGAGAGAGAGAGAGAGAGAGAGAGAGAGAGAGAGAGAGAGGAGGGAGAGAGAGAGAGAGAAGAAGTTGACACATGATACTGTTGGGTGTGGTTGCTTGTAGTCGTTGTATTGGGATCAAGTCGTTTTTGTACAGATATTACTGTTGACGTACAGAGTATTCCTTTGTTTCTCTTTGTGCTTTGATGAAACAGTTTATCTTTCCATCAGTTCGATTTTGTTCAAGCTTGTTGGTAGTATTTTGCAATTCATGTTGCAGTGAAACATCGGATCTGCTTTCTGGGAATCTGAGGATTATAATACAAGTTAAACTTACCTGAAGAGAAGAAAAGACACTTGGCAGGCGTTTGTGAAAGATCTTAAAGTTTTCTGAAGTGCAGTTTTGCATTGTGTTGTGGGAAAGGCTTTCAAAAAATTCATATTCACAGTGTCTTTAAAGAGTCTCAGGTATGTAAATTTGCTCAAACTGACATCAGTATCCATGTAAGATCACCCGGGTAATAAATTTTGCAAATGTGCCATATAAAATAAACGAGGCTGTATTCAATTTTGAAAAGAAAGTTCAAAGTCTCTCCAGTAGTTTCACATACACAGAGTCTCAATAAGAAATATTTTTTGGCATAAAGCAGATCTGGAATTTTTCTTAACACGTTTTATTCTTGGTTTTACTGCAATATGAAATGCACAGTGCAGAATTGCACACAGTGATGATTTAGTTATGAGTAGATTGATAATAATTGATTCACATCATTATTTGACGATGTAGTTATGAGTGGTTCGATAGTGAGTGTACCTACCATGATATGATGATGTGGTTATGCGTGGTTTGTACTGACTGTACACATCATGATGTGATGTAGTTATTCTTTGTTTGTACTGACTGTACACATCATGATGTGATGTAGTTATTCTTTGTTTGTACTGACTGTACACATCATGATGTGATGTAGTTATTCTTTGTTTGTACTGACTGTACACATCATGATGTGATGTAGTTATTCTTTGTTTGTACTGACTGTACACATCATGATGTGATGTAGTTATTCTTTGTTTGTACTGACTGTACACATCATGATGTGATGTAGTTATTCTTTGTTTGTAATGACTGTACACATTATGATAGGATGATGTAGTTATGAGTGGTTTGTATTGACTGTACACAACAGGCAGCAGCTGTTGAGCCAAACAGCCCCAGAGTATGCAAATGGAATGATGTTGACTGCGCTTCCACGATGTTCCTTATTGCGATGTTGATTCCTTACTTAATAAATGGATACAAGTATTACTAAAGTGTAAAAAGTGTATGCAGTGTATCATTCCCTTGCTTTTTCTTATTTCTCTGCGCTTGAATTCAGTGGAAGTAAATTTATCATACACTTCCAGTGCAGATTTGTTATTGTCAGGTTTATGTTGAAGATCACTGACTAGAGCCAGCTTGTGAAAAGAAAACTGTGCCATATTGAAAATAATAACAAATCAAAATCAGAATCCACCGGTGAGGAAAAAGATCCACATGGGAGGTACTGGAAGCGGAAACTTGTACAGCGCTTTAGTTTGATATAGCCCCAAAAGTGCTAGTAAGATACAGTAACAGAGATGAGCCGTATGAAATAAACAGTGATAATAAGACATGTAAAAAAATTTTTTTTTTTTTAAAAGGACTGTGTCTGGTTATGAAATTAGAAACAGTAATCACAGTTAGACTTTCAAGATCAGGGATGTTGTGTGTATTTTTGTTGGTTTTTTTTTTTAATGGAAGAGTTTTATCAATCAAGAGGGACTTTCAACTCTTGGCTCTGAGATGGCAGATAAGCCGTGACAAATAGTGACCTAGGTACAGAGGATTTGTCCATGATATAAGTAGATTAAAGTCAGGGTTTTTTTTTCTCCTTCACTCCCCAAAAGCTTGTGTGGTGAGGTCTGGGTACTAGTCTTTTGCACGAGACAGTAAAACAAGTCCCATCATGACTCAGCACTTATAGAAGCCGCTTTTTTTTTTTTTTCAGTGGTTCATATAAAGAACCCATAGCAAGAGGGGACTTATTCATTCCTGGCAAAACCTAGTAGGGAAATTGACTGAACTATGAACAAACATACACAAATATGACAACAACAACAACAAAAAGAGAACAGGTGGCATTAAATAAAAGCAAGGTTTTGATGTAGGGGGAAGAATTTGCCTCCATTTTCTGCTCAGAATCTCTGTTTGGCCAGAAAAACAAGCAAATGATGTTAACTCAGTTTTTTGGGCATGTACTCAAAACCTGCATAGCACATGCATGTGGTCAGAAAATGTCATTACCAAGTTGATATTGTATTTATGATCCAGTCATATTTCATAGCTTCGTTGAGAGGGGGGGTTTTGTACTCCAGTGTTTGTAAAGAACGTTGAAGCATTACAACTCAACTCATTTTGTAAATGCCATGTTAAGATTTTGATGTTTTAAAAGTGGTTTTTTTTTAACCAGAATGCATGGTATATCTGGTCTTTATAATTATACAGTATCTCGATATACCATTCTAGGTAGAAACTCTCAAAATGTTAGCTTGTTTATGTGACTGAATTCAAGATGAGTTAATTAACACACTAGTGATTGCAATAAGCTGTTACTCGTTTGTCACATTGTGTGAGTGAAACAGTGTTGATACCATATTGACTTGTGACTGGCTGTTGTTATCTTCTTTTGTAACAACATGTAATAGTGAAACCATCAGGGCATTTTTTTGTTTCCAAGATTACAAAGGTACTTTCTTATAGTTATGAATCGTGTCACACAAATCAAAACAGAAAAAAATGTATCAGTTTGTTGATAATCACTTAACTGGAATTTGTATACAATTTATGGTTTTTCAGTTAGGGTTTTTTTCTTGTCCCACATCTTTGCATTTATGACCATTGTTGTGTTCCTTCTTGAGTCACACATTATTTAAAGACTTGTTCCACTTTTGATAAGATTGATGAGTTTTTTTTGATTCTCTTTTTTAGTTTTCTTTTTTGTTTTTTGGAATTTGCTGGTGGTTTTTAAAAATGTTTATTTGTTAGGAATACACTGATGGGCATCATTTATACAAAGATCTGCATTTGAAATGTTAATGTGTAGATAATCATGATTACCTTCAAATGGTATGATTTATCTTTATCAGGAGGTATGATGACTTGATGTAGTTGCATGTATTTTCATCAAGAGGTATGATGTATTTGCGTGTATATGTATTTTTTCCCTCCAATGGTATGATATATTTGCATAATGATGTGTTATCTATCATCAGTGTGGCAGCAAAGTCATCACTGGAAGAATGCTTTGTAAGATTGCCATATGACAGCAGTTCATTTTGTTTGTGGGTGGGGGTTGACTGTGCATGCTGTTTTGGTTGGGTTGTGGTTTGTGAATGCTGACATGGATTAAATATACCAGTCATCACTTTCTCTACTTCTTGGCCTTTTATGAATGAACGAATGAATGATGACCTTGATGATGTTCAAGTCTGGTGGTAACAAAAAACATCCTACTTGCTGATGCGCACGCGCACACACACACACACACACACACACACACACACCACACACACACACACACACAAACAGAACAACACACATACACTTGAATATTATAATATAAAATGGTTCACAAAAGTTTCAAATAACATTGTCAGCGTCAAAATATCGTCTTGCCCATGCATCAAAAGTTGAATGATAGACTACAATAGATTCTTTGTCTCATGTCTAATAGACAGTACTATAACAGGATTTCTACCACAAAAATTTTAAAACAATTTTTTTTTAATCTTATCAAGTCAAGTCAAAAATACTTGAATCATCCCATAAAGAGCAATTACTACACTGTCACGCACATACACTGACTGATAAGAATGGTAATCAAGAAAAAACATGAAGAAAAGACGTGACTGATATTTGTTTACTTTCCAAGATAAGTTCTACTCTCTCTCTCTCTCTCTCTCTCTCTCTCTCTCTCTCTCTCTCTCTCTCTCTCTCATAAATTCAATACAAAAATATGTGTACATGTATATATGTATTATTTGCACTGGAAATAATGCTTATTCATCTCTCAACATCAAACACCAATTAGAACAGAACAGTGAGGTTTATTGTAAAGTATCACAGTCATTGAAAATGTTTCCGAGAAAATAAATCAAAATAATTCTAACATGAGTTGCATAGCAATTTATCACAGTCTTTCAAAAAAAATATGGTCTAAGACAAGAGGATAATAATCTATTTCTCAACAGCTGAGCAACAACAGGAACAATAACAAAAGAAAACAAAAAACCCCAACCAACCAACCGGACAAAAAAGTTATGTTGTCACTTATCACAGCCAGTAATAGTGTAGGCTTCAGTCAGTCTCAGAAGACTATGGAGTTGCACTCTAGGCTCTAGAGTGCAAAGCCTGGGTAAGTAAGTATGGAGGGCAAGCTGCTACCCATGCAGCAGACCTCCTCTCCCCACATTGTTGGAATGGTCCATTGGAAAGACATTCGCCGATACGAATGGTTCCAGTTCTGTTACAGGAGCTGCCAGAACGTTGCCATATACAGCCCTGAACCGCCCTGGGGACTCCAACTCCCCGAATTTTTCCTCAGGGATGGTGTCTAAACACGATACCTGTGTGTATGCTGGTTTTTTATTTTGTTATCATCCGCTCCAACCAGCACAAAATGGCCTGCTCTTCTGAAAGGCGGAACAGGTTTTTAGTGTGTGTGCAAGATGTTCTGCAAGTGTTCACACACTTCAGTTTATAGTCTCATCAGAATGACTTTGACATTCAGCTTGATTTTTTCGTCAAACTGGGAAGAAAGGGTGAGGCTGGGAATCGAACCCAGAACCTCACTGTTTACTTGTTGGCAGGCAAATGTCTTAACCACCCTGCCATCTTCCCCTTTCAGCCAGTCATGATATGCATAAAACGGTAACAGTATAAAACTATATCAGAACAGAGATTATGACGAGTTATCAGTTTAATGTCTTTAATGTTCCATCCAACTGTACACATTTTTTAATTAAATTTTTTATTCATTCTTTTATATTGAGGATAATGGAATAGCACTCATATACTTTTTTATATCCAGTCCCCATGTGTATGCAGCTTTGTAAATTTTGTCATCTGTTCCCCCGGCACACAATGGTCTACTCTTTCGAAAAGCTGAACAGGATTTAACATGTGTGCAAGATGTTCTCTGTGTGTTTGTGCACGGGGCCTCAGTTTATAGTCTAATCCGAAGCTATATCAAGGCTGAAAACAGGGTGTACAGCTGTTCATCCAAAAAAAGGAGGAGGGGATGATATTAGGAACAGGGACATTATTCATTACAGCTTAAAAAACTAGGCTTATTTAGATGATCAGGTGAGATATCATATAATGCTGTATTTTTATCAGAACTGAAGTCCACTAACAATGTGGCTATAGTAACACTTAAAGATAATCAATTCCTTTTTTTTTTGTTCCTCAGCTAGAGCTCCAAGGTTCACCAATGGCGATATTTTGTTTATGCAACCATTTTTTACCAACTATTAAGGTAGCCGCATTCTGTATTCAGGGATGGTGTCCTAACATGCCACCTGTGTGAATGCTTTTTTTTTCTTTTGATTTGTAAACTGTTCCTAGCAGCACAAAATGGCCTACTCTTCTGAAAAGTGGGAAAGGTCTTTAATGTCTGTGCAAGCCGTTCTGCATGCATTTGAACATGCGTCCTCAGTTGACAATCTCATCCAAAGGACTTTTGGGAGGAATGGAGTCGGCACTGATGACATGTCCCAGGTAAAATTCCCTCAAACAGGCGCCTCTGTCGTGGCTCCACTCCGGGCTGTCAGATCACAGAGCACTATGCTCTGACCACCAGGCCTTCCCCACCCCCACAAGATACAAATAACAGTCCACTTGCCCGCTCACCTGTAGAAATAAATGACAACAAGCTTAGCTACAAGACACAACGCAAGCGGCAGCAAAACAAACCCCACTCCTAAACTAAATCCGTACCAAACATCTTCCAGCAGTTTTTTCAGGCCAATTTTTCTCTCCGCTTTTTTCCCGCTCCTTCCAGGTTTCTTAGGCTTCCGCTTCTCAATCACCTGGAAGAAGCGCTGGGCATTGTCCAGACACCTGCGTGACATGAGCAGGAGAGGTGTTGGCCGCGTCAGCCATCAGCTCAATGAGGATGGGGATGCAGAGAGGGGAGGGTTTGCTCCACTTCTCTCGGGTCTCCTCGTACCAGGCCAGGGCCTTGTGGGTGTAGCTCTTCTTGCTGACCCCCAGTAGGTGGCGCTGGTGCGCCTCTGTCACGACCTTGTCCACAAAGGTCGGGAAGTTGTCGCGTGTCTGAGCACTGCTGGACAGGAGGAGATAACTCAACTGCCAGTGTTGGGCGTTTCGCAGCCAGCTGTAAAATGGGGGGACGGGGGCCAGGCCATGTCTGAACAGGGACCCTGTTGACAGAACTGCCTGAATGAGGGGTGCAGGTTATGTGTGGAAAAATAACAAACTTTCTTATGTTATTAAGGATAAAGTAGTGGAGGAAAAACAAGTGCAGGTAACAACTTCTCAGTCATTTTTGAAAATGACTTATCAAAGATTCAATAAATAAAAAAAGAAAAAAAAAGAAATTGAAAATAAATTTTAGGGAATAATGTCTTTCAGTTGCAGCAAACTTTCTTATGTTCAGAGTTTCTTTTCTTTTTCACTTTTTTTTTCATTCCTCGGCCAGAGCTTCAAGGTTCACCAGTGGTGAGATTTTATGTATGCGACTGTTTAGAGCCACTATTAAGTTGTGGTTTAGATAAAACAAATCCTATAGGTGTGATACTAATAAGGTAAAGCAAGGTAAAGGATGTTATAATCTATGCAGTCATTGGGGATTGAGGCTAGAAACCTCTGCTTCTCCAGGGGCCAGCATCTTGAGGGTGGCATCCATCTCCTCTCCCTCGCTGCTTTCCCTTCCCTGTCCCTAAAGAGAGCAGGTACCCATTTACATCTGGGTGAAATAGGGGACTAGACTGAAGCCAAGGTGCTTGAATGATTACCCATTCAAGAGGTAACCCCACTCAACGCTGTTAACTCTCTCTCAGAACATTCCCGATCGGGAATGTTTATCACATAACGGTTTAGTATGAAGATTTCTTTAGAAAAATGGAAAGTTTGGATAAAACAAATGCAATAAGTATAATATTCACAAAATAAAACAATATAGGTATAACATACGCTATATGCATAATATATAAGAGTAAAACCAACTTAGCCACACTGAAGTCAGATGCCCTTGGTCTGACTTGTCAGACGCTTTACGGCAGTGCAACACATTTTCGCTCATAATTTGACAGACAACAATAGTTGCTGTCTGTTTCTGCATTGATGACACAGTGTGCAAGGTTTTCTTTCTGTTATATGTATTGGAAAAAAATTGTGCTATTTGTGCATTAAAACTATACATATATAACATAAAAAAATAATTATAATTAATAGTAGCTGTCTCAGCGTTTGACGAAGACAAAACCAAATCAGTTCAAAGAAATGTGGACCATACCTGTCACTCTGATGTAGAACCCCCGCTGAATGTACAGGCTGAAGTCGCAGTCTGGAGTTTTGCTGTGGATGGCGACAGGGGGCAGCTTGTCCCGGAAAAGAGCCAGGATCTCCAGGACGATGCCCTGTGCCCCGTTCTCCTGAATCAGCAATGGCTTCCTCAGCTTACACGCCAGCTCCACCTGCCATGAAGAGACATAAATGATATGAAAAAAACTCCTGCAGATGACATGCAGTTATAGGCATGTAAAATATGTATGTACATAGTTCATAGAGTTCTTCACTCACTCACTCACTCTCACTCAGTCCCATGTCCCAATGGACGTAGGGGGGACTTGAGAGAAGACGCAACAGAGATCTTTTTCCATGCTTCACGATCCTGTGTGGCTAGTAGGAGGTGTTGCAGGGGTTGGGCGGTCCAGTCTCTGATGTTGTCAACCCATAGAGTTCTTAGTCTCATCCAAAGAACTTCCCGAGGAGTGGAGTCACTTTCACATTCTTTAATTCATGTCATTGTAATTGCCCTTCAGGGATGATTCAAGTGTTTTTGACTTGACTTGACTTGACTATATAATTGTACACATGCTGAAATTGGAGTATGCTGTAAACCATTGGCTTGTTGTTGCTTTATTCTCTGAATCAGTGGTCTAGAGGTAACATGCCTGCCTACAAAGTGAAAAGTGTATGGTGGTTCAAATCCCGGTTGGGCCCAAAACTTTCCCCCATCCATTAGACTATGAGTGGTGGTCTGGGCGCTAGTTCTTCAGAGGAGACGATAAACCCAGGTCCCATGTGTTAACCAAATTATTTAGCGCACGTAAAATAACCCACAGCAACAAGAGGCAGACAGGAAAAAGAAAAATAATAATGGGTAGGCGCTGCACTTGTGGCGACGCGCTCTCCCCAGGGAGAGCAGCCTGAATTTCACGCAGAGAGATGTGACACAAAGTAGTATAAAGAAAAAAGAAGAAAAAGAAAATAGCAAATAAAAAAACCCAACAACATAAGCCTGAGAAAAAAATACCTGCTGTTTGAACAGCCTGTACTGCAGATCTGGATGGACATGTGTGAGGGAGGAATCGAAGCCACATTCCCCGATGGCCACACAGCCTGGGTCCCTGGCCAAAGCCTTCAGGTACGGCAGCTTGTTTTCCCTCCACGCTCTGCTGACCTCAGGATGATACCCTGCACATTTTATTTTAATTTTGTTATTTTTTAAATTCTTTTATATCGAGGATAATAGGATAAATCAAATCAAATCAAATCAAATCAAATTTTTATTTCCAGATGGTAGATTGAATAAGCATCGATTTGCTTTTTTCCATCAAGGCATCAGGCTAAGCACTCATGTGCTTTTTTTCATTCAGTCCCCGTGTGTATGCAGTTTTGTAAATATTGTCATCTGTTCCCACCAGCACACAATAGCCTACTCTTACGAAAAGTGTAACAGGATTTAATGTGTGCACAAGATGTTCTGCGTGATTCGCACACGGGGTCTCAGTTTACAGTCTCATCCGAAGGGCTTTTGGGGAGAGTAGAGTCAGCACTGATGATAACTCCAGGGAAAAATCCCCCCCCAACGGGAATCGAACTTGGGTTGTCATTCAGAGTGTCTTGGACCAGTTGGGAAAGTCATCAGACATAACCATCTTTCTTTTCTTTTTTTTTTCTTGTTCCTTGGCTAGAACTCTGATGTTCTCTGAGGTGTTTTGTGTATTACATGCAGCCATCATTAAAGAATCAACCACCATAAAAGTATCTGCATTTTAACCTTAGGAATGATGTCTAAATTCAACATCAGTATGTATGCTGTTTTAAATCCTACCATCCCTTCCCTTCATCACAAAATGACCACTTCCCCCCAAAAAGGATTTTTTTAAAAATGTAACTCTAAATTTCTAGGATAAAAAGTAAATTAAAAAAATTCTAGAGTAAAAAAGGTGAATCTAAAATTCTAGGTTAATTAAAAAAAGTTGCAACAGTTCCAAATATTCTAGGGTAGAAAAACAAAACTCTATCAAATCTGAGGGTCTCTTACTAAAGATCTATCTCCCAGTGGATTGATCATCAAACGATACAGACCAACAGAAAATCGAAGATGTTCTGGATAAGTGGCAGCTAAGTCTTTGGCCCGCTGTGCTTTGTTGAGGGAGTTTCCCATGAGGACAAGTCTCTGTACACCTGTATGGAATGAACAATTAATGCTGTATACATCACTTACAATCTGGTCATTATCTAATATACACTGTATGCATCATTTACAATCTTGTCATTATCTACCACACATACACACAAGCACACAAGCACACACACACAAAACACACACATACACACACACAACACACACAACACACACAACACACACACTACACACACAACACACACACACACACACACACACACACACAACACACACAACACACATACACAACACACACACACACACGACACGACACGACACGACACGACACGACACACACAACACAACACGACACGACACAACACACCCCCACACACACACACACACACACACACACACACACACACACACACACACACATTGGGGGGACAGATAGCCTAGTGGTC